>CM062567.1:65105965-65463465 GCA_031468815.1 Morus bassanus | reverse complement strand
TCATAGAAGGAGATCAGGTTGGTCAGGCATGACCTGCCTTTCACGAAGCCACACTGGCTGGGCCTGATCCCCTGGTTGTCCTGCACATCCATGGTGAGTGCACCCAAGATGAACCACTCCACAATCTTGCCCAGTACTGAGTACAGGCTACAGGACTGTAGTTCCCTGGATCCTCCTTCTGGCCCTTCTTGTAGATGGGCGTCACATTGGCAAGCCTCCAGTTATCTGGAACCTCCTCTGTTAATCGGGACTGCTGATAAATGATGGAGAGTGGCCTGGCAAGCTCCTCCGCCAACTCCCTCAGTACTGTTGTGTGGATACCATCTGGCCCCATAGACTTATGAGTGTCCAGGTGGCTCAGCAGGTCATAAACTGCTTCCTCCTGGATTATGGGGAGTTTGTTCTGCTCCCCATCCCTGCCTTCCAGCTCAAGGGGCTCAATGCCCTAGGGATAACTGGTCTGACTATTAAAGACTGAGGCAAAGAAGTCATTAAGTACCTCAGCCTTGTCCTCATCCTCAGTGGCAATGTTCCCCTTTGCATCCAATAGAGGATGGAGATTCTCCTTGGCTCTCTTTTAGTTGTTAATGGATTTGTAAAAACATTTTTTGTTATCCCTTACAACAGTGGCCAGATTAAGTTCTAGCTGGGCTTTTGCCTTTCTAATTTTCTCTCTGCATGACCTAACAAGATTCCTGTACTCTTCTTGAGTGGCCTGCCCCTTCTTCCAAAAGTGATAGACTCTCCTTTTTCAACTGAGTCTCAGCAAAATCTCCCTGTTCAGCTAGGCCAGTTGTCTTCCCCCCAGTTCATCTTGCAGCACATGGGGACAGCCTGCTCCTGTGCCTTTAAGACTTCCTTCTTGAAGAAAGCCCAGCCTTCCTGGACCCCTTTGCCCTTCACGACTGCCTCCCAAGGGACTCTCCCAACCAGTGTCCTGAACAGGCCAAAGTCTTCCCTCCGGCAGTCCATGGTAGCGGTTTTGCTGACCCCACTTCTTACTTCGCCAAGAATCAAGAATTCTATCATATCATGGTCACTAAACCCAAGACAGCCTCCAACTGCCTCATCTCCCACCAGTCCTTCTCTGCTTGTAAACAAGAGGTCAAGTAAGGCACCTCCCCTGGTAGGCTCAAAAAATACGGAACACTTCACAAATTTGCATGAAGGAATTCAGCTCTGTAGTAAAGGAAAGTGTCCTTTGGGCTAGACCAAGGTCATCCTGCTGCCAAAGACACGTTGCTGTTGATTAGGGTTTTATTAGTAATTTGCCATGCATGTTTTATTTTAAGGTTAAGAAATTGTTTTACCACTGGATAACTTTTCACCAGAAAAATATCATTTTCTGTCAAGAAATCTGCTATCTTGTGTGAAAACTGAACACCTGGAAAGCAAAAGCTTTCAGCCCTAGATCAAAATTTTATATTCAAATAACAAAAATGTTGGTTTGGGAATCTCACCAGGTGTTAGCAGTTAAAGGGTAGTTGGCATGCCTTCTGCCTTTACTCTCTTCTAATAAAAGAATTTCCCAGATGAACACCGATGTAGCAACTATGCAAAAGACAAAAGACCATGGTGCAGTACAGGTTGATCTCCCAGCTGGTAGAAAAGGACATGAAGAACCTCAACTACAACTCCCAAAGCTACATTTTTCAAGGGTGTGAGAAGAGAACCAAAACACAAGTGGTTTAACCCAAAGCCTTTTTGGGTTTTTCTGCGCACAGGAGCTACATCTAACTAGACCCTACCTCTTTACCTGCCTTCTCTGTGGCATCATGGAATTACAGACGCGGTGGAACCTGTGCTGTTTCTCTGCATAGGGAAAATAAATCCAACTGGCAAATGCTTACAGTGCCTCTTTACTCTCTCTCCTGTATACTGTAAAGCCCAAAACCTCCACCAGCTATTGCTCCCTTTCAGCTGAGGAACTGATCAGCAATCGACATTGCTCCATAACTGCTCTTCTGCAACTTAGCACTGGCTGCAATCTTCTGGTCCCCAGGCCTTGGGATTTAGACCTCCCCAAATGGGCTAAATTACATCCAGTTTTACAAACTCAGCTGGGTAAGACTTCACAAATAATTGCATGTTCAGCCATTTTTCAGCCTGGATGGGTACACCATACTAAAATGACTGCTGAAATTGTAGGACCACAGAAGTTCCTAGAAAAGAAGTGTCTTACTTCTTTCCCTTGCTGGCTTCTCTGCTGCAGTTCAACCTATACTTCTGTGGGTTTGGAGTATTTTTTTGTACTTTGCATTAATCTTATACCCTCTGTGACCAAACTAGGGATAGCCTTCTCCTTCAGAGGCTTCCATAAAAGTATATTGGTTGATTGCTTCCAACAAGAATCATGCCCTGATTAGTGCTTTAAAACAGTGTGCAATCACACAATCTTCAGTTGGATAAAAATGTGTGGGTCTAGAGGAAATTATGCTCCCTTAAATAATGATTTTTATCTTCATACCTGTGTGCTTTTCTCAGTGACGGGAAAAGCTTTGGAGCTACTATGGAAGGTTATCAGTGGATATTGTTGAGGTAACTGCCGGAAATCCTCTTCAGGTATCTGAAAAACATATGAAGCATTTCTTGAGAAAATTCAGTCAGACCTGCTTATTTGAAAGAAGGATAAGCATTTAAAGAGTCAAAATAAACAATGTGCAGGATTGAACCTGACACAGCAGCCTGGTCTGCATTAGAGCTGTTTTTAAGGATTTCCCTCTTCTTGCTAGCATCACTGTAGTCCCATCAGTTGAAGCTCTACCTTTACCCTTTGCAAAAGTGGAAGGTTTTCTTTAGCTCTTGCTTGAAAACTTCTTTCTTTCCCTTCTTTAAAATGATAATTTCTGGATAGGGGAGAACAAGTACTATAAAGCAAATTGAGAAAAGAGACAGAAGAAAGACAACCCAATAAACCTTTTAAAATTCCCACTAGAAGTGATTTGGGAAGGCAGCTTGAACCTTTACCACATGTCTTGTCAACCACACTGTGACTTTCTGGAAGTGAAATTCTTTTATCACATGACCTCAGAGCAGCACTGTCACCATTACAGTGTAACCAATATGTTACTGTAGTGTTGTGCATCACACACAGCTTCCGCATGATTCTATGTACATTTTACTGCTCTTCCATTTACTGTTTGCTAGAACTTTCTGAATTGGTGCTTTGAGTCTTTGTGTTGCAGATTCAGAACCTAGAAAATTTTGGTAGCATATATACAGACACTTCCCACACAGCCAGTAGCAGTAGTACTGTCGGCATGCTGCATATTTGTGAAGATTTTCAAAACTATTATATAATTTTTCATCTATCATAGTATTGTCATGCAAGTGGATTTGTCATACATGTACTGTTACAGAAATAAAGACTTGAGTAACTTTCACGTGGGGATGCATTGCTTTCATGGGAACAGAGAAGATCCTTCCTTTCCCTAAGAAATCTTAAAGCAAAAGCTGAAAATTCATTAACAGAGGTCAGAATATCAATGTTACTTAAGTATAACTGTGCATACAAGAAGCCTGGCTGCCCAGCAATGTTGCCTTTTGGAAAGAGGAATGAATTCCTGAGTCAGAAGTTTTCTTGTTCATTCAGTTGTCAAATGTGCCTCATGGAATAATTAAAACTTAGGAAGATGTAAGAGAGGTAGAAATAGAATAGGCAAAAAAGCCCAGTGGAGAAATCTCTGCATTTTAAGGGAATGTGAGTGTGGGCAATGTTATGACCTGGGTAGGGCTGTGCTCCCACAGTCACAGCTACAGAAACCCTTTTCTGCCCATTGCACATTGTTTTCAAGGGGACGACTGGCAGTGTAAACAACTGTCTTTTTCTGTTTCCCTGTTGTAAAACAGCAAATCCATGACTGAATCTTGTTGAATCCATGCAAATGGAGTACTGTAAATAATAATTTTGCTGCACTGTTTATTCACCTATTTTGGGTATGCTTACCTATTTTGGGTATGCTTATAGGCTGAAGAATATAGGTATCCTGCAATCTTTGATATATTACCGCCACAAAAAAAACGGTGAGGTAATAAAGTGTTATCTCTGTTTTTCACAAGAAGGATAAAAGAGGGTGGAAGAGCAGAACTGTTGCATCCTGAGATGAGGAATCCTTGAGAGAGAAACAAGGCAAGCTTCTGAACTTAAGGCAGCCATAGAATACCAGGTAGCCATATTAGCATGCTATTACAGTGAGCCAAATAAGCCCTAAAGAAATAACATGGCAGAACAAGCCTCAGATTTCAGATAATATCTCTGTACAGTGTTACTTTCTGTATATGTTCTAATGAAACTAAAGTGTGCCTAATGAAATAAACTGGATATTTGGAAGACTGAGGAATAAATGGAAAGAAACCTTTGTAGGAGATTTGGGGTTAAAAAATAGTTCCTCCACTAAAATAAGGAACACACTGCCTGAAAAATAAAATTGAAGGAGGTAGGTGTATCACTACTTTTTTGTGTCTTACTCCTTTATTTTTTCCATGTCTTCTTCCAAAAAGCTGGTGTCTCTTGTGTCAGAATCTGGCATAAATTTTTTGTTTTCCTGTCTTCCTTTGTGGGGGGGGGGGGGGGGGGGGGAAGCAAGCATTGCTAATCTGTGGTGGATCAGATACTTTCATGTATATTTTGCCCTTTCCCTCCTTTTCCCCACCCTGTGCTGCCACGCTGGATCGTAACACTGGTTGGGAAGAGGGAGATACCCTAGGAGGGGAAGAAACACAAGTATTTGAACAAGTAATATTTGAGGTTTTCCATCTCCTGCCTTGATTTGAATTACTGCATATCTTCTTCTAAACCCAGAGAACAATTTACTTGTATGAAGGTTATGATTCATACTCTGCTCATGTAGATGTAACATCACCCTTGGAAAAAACAAATTCAGAGCACCACCCCAAAGCACTGTCAAGGTCACAGCACCGCTGGAGAAAAGGTATAGCCTGCCAGATACTCTGCTTCACCCTGGCCAACTGTGCGGTCTTTCAGGTGTTTGTTTGGTGCCACTACAGTTGGGAAAGAAAACAAACACAGGGAAAACCATGCCTCAATGTGAAGAGCACTGCATAAATGAAGTAACTCTGAAGTTGCCTTTCCTTCAGTGGCTGAATACCTGTTTTGTGGTCTTTTTATTTAGCTCTGTGTTGTGCAAGCTAACAGACACAGGTTTATTATGCTGTAGAAGGAAAAGAGTGAAATCATCAAATATCTGGATTTTTCTCGCCCAGATAAAGAAAGATCTTGCATATCCCTATGCCTTACTAATAGATTGGAAACTTGCTAATAGGTTGCAAACTGTGCCTCATAGTACATATGTTCCTTGACTGCTGGCTAACAGAAGCAACCAGCCATGCCTTACGTGTACTATAATGTAACTCTCTGGGTAGTCAGTAATGGTGAAGCAATAATTCAGTGCCCTTCTCACTCTGGGTCCAATTTAATCAAGCGCCGAGCCTCTTTGACTTCTAGATGACTTCAGTTGGATGGGAGGGTTCTCATTGCAGAACATCAAGACTATGTTACCTCCCTCCTTCTCATTTCTATTACTTAAATGCAAAAGTAGTAAATTAAGTGCTGCAGTGACTTAAGATTTATCTTCTTGTTTCTGTTGTCCTAGAAAGTTTTAAGAAAGTAATTGACATTTATGGATAGTCTGTCACTTTATGAGGGTCAAAGGGCTCAATAGTACAATTTTCAGCAGAACTCCAATTGAGATATATATCACAGCTTGTAACACACAAATTCACTGGACCAGGTTCTTCATACTGGACTTAATAACTGCATAATCTAACATTGCATGTATTCATCCAGGGAAGAAACTGTAGGATTCTTCTGTGAGACTTAGAGTTTGAATACCATAGACTGCCACATTTTTTCAAAATGAAACAATTACAGAAAGGGTAAAGAAGAGAAACATTAAAATGAAAATATGTTTCTAACTTTATCCCTCTGAGAATTTAATGAGCTGAAGTACTCAGCAGATAAAGAGAAATCTACATTTTAAAGTCACTATAAATTTTTTTTTCTTTTACCACCAGCAGAAAAGAACAGACGGATAACAGATAAAAAACAAGATGTTTATATTAGGATTGAATGAAGAAATGTTTTCCCTCAAATAACTTGATGCAAGATATTTACTGAAAATTTTCGCAGGAGATTTTTTAATTAAATACATCTTTGATTCAGTTTTTAATGTTCCACAAAGCTATTCATAGCACCTGCAGGAAGAGAATTACGTAGCCTACCCAAAAATTCATCTTTGATGAAACTCTCATCTTTTCTGAAATGGAAACAGTCCACTGTGAAATATATCAACCAGTTCTAATAAAGGTAAATATAAGAAACATGTTGAAGCAGGGAAAAGGAGGAAGCTCTGCTGTATCTAAACATGTTGGTTCATTAGTTATGCACATCCATGTTAAGTACATATAATAAAGTTAGGGCCCCTTTCCTTGTTGGTGTCTCATGGCCACAGTTTTCCACCATGCTGAGCTGGCTTTTTCCTGCAGCAGCATGTCCTTGCAGTGCTTGGCAGAGAGGTACTGCTTGTTTGGTGAACTAGACGAACAGCCAGACCAAGAAGAGTGGCAGAAGCTCAGGTTGTACCTGCTGAGCAGCTGGAAAGTGTATGGCGTGAGGAGAGAAAGGAACTGGATTAATGCATGTGCTTATAAAAATGTAAAGGTATGGATAGCTTAACAGCTCTTGATAAAGCAGAACCGTTGTGCCTGAATCAGAACAGATGCTTCCCTTTAGAATAAGCACATTTAAGTATGTTAGATAAGTAAGTAGCCACTTCTTTTAACTGAGAAAAATTGATTATTGCAGTTCACTGAGAGGATGTCAGAACACAAATCAAACACAGCAGCAGAGAACTGGAGTCATGGTTAGCAAAAAGGAGAAAGATAAAAGTAAAGGCAAAAGCAGAATAAAAGTGGTGTGCTCATAAGCATAGTTGTCTCTTCTAGAGTGGCCAGAAGCCTTCATAAGATGCTGCAAGTGGCACTGTTGGATACACCTGAAAACTCAGCAGGAAATTAAAAGGCAATTAAGTGTGTGTTAACTTGTGGAGCATGTCATGTGGGTCCTTATATGACTCAGTGTTCATGTTCTGTGCTGTTATGCTGGGCAGTTGTTTTGTTCTGTCACTTGTGCTCTCCAAACATTTAGCTGTAACCTAGCAGGGATTGAGGAGGAAATAACATCCTGATTTTCACACCAGCAACAGCTGCTTTGGTTAGGCAGTACACTAAATATAGTAATTTGCCATGTAGCCAACAACAGTGATAGCACATCAAAAAGAGATTCTGTGACATAGCAGGGATCCCTAATGTGCTACAAATGATGGATGGGCTGTTCATGCACCTCACAGAATGATGCTGCTTTTCAAAATGGAAAGCGGCGTGTGTGACCATCAATATCTTACATTGAATTATTGGCTTCTGTCACGATGCCTGTATTTTAGCCAACTCATGTGGTGGAAAATTATTTTATTCTAGTGACATTTCTGATAAAAGAGCCATCAGTAAATATTTTCCCTGAGAAATGTGTTCTAGAGGTTTACAGGTAATAGCAAGAGTCTTTTGAAGAGCCATCTGTGACTCATAAGTAAAATAAAACCATTATTGAACAAAGATTGAAACATGAATATGCTTGTGTTTAGTGGGTCTCTTTTTTACATAAGCATTCTCTATGCAAAACATCAAGATGGACGCCTGTTGTACCTGTGTAGTATGCTGCCTGACTAAATGTTAGTGTTGCCTTCTGTACCTTTATTATTGGTGGGAATGAAGTACCTCCAGTTGACAAAGGTGATATGATAAAACACTACCACTCCTGCCCTTCACCCCAAGTTGCCAAGAGGATTTTGGTGTCATTGCTGTATACCTCAACCTGCATGGATTGTAATGAAACACCATCTGATAGGACAGCAGCCATGGCAGTAAGTGGGGTTTCCTCTCCATAAGCCAATGAGGAAATTAAAAATGCATTGAGGCCAGGACTTGCTGTGTTCTGCTTCTCTTCTTATACTATCAAGTGCTATATAATACCTGAAATACTTTCCAAAATTAATTATACTGAATTCAGTTATTCAACCATGTAAAATGTAGCATGAAGATTTCAGCCAGGTCCAGCAAACCAGACGAGTGTTCACCATGGTGCCATCTGGGTGGGCCCTGTCTATGCACAACTTATGAAAATATGATGATTTTGCTGAAATTAAGGCATGTAGGACAGCAGTATGGAATGAAATTTATTCAGAGGCAGTTGCAAGCTCTTCTTCCTTCAGTTATACTTCAGGATCAGATTACGCTAGCACATTTGTTTCAGATTAATTGCATTGTGATCTTTTAATCTGCTGTTCTGCAGTGGCTCTGTACCTGCTTCATAGTTCCTCCCACTCCTTTTTCCTTTTTTGTCCCCCACTGGTAGATGCTCTTCAGCAAACCCCTGGAACTTTCCAAAGCAACCCTTAGCACTGGGCCTTTCTGCAAAGTGACCACTGTTGACAAAAAAATTTTGATGTGATATTGTGTCTTTGTGTCTTCTACTGTCTCTTCTTCACTTTCAGTACTCTTGACTTAACCCCAGGCCAAAGGGTTTCCCACCTTCCCGTAAATTCTGGGTTTCCCAAATGATTGGTATCCCTACCACATGCATGCACTGCACATAAACAACCTATATGTCATATATAGCAAGCAACTGAAGAAAGCAGACTTGCCTGCTATCCAGAAGACAATAACATCTATGGAATGTCATGGAATATACAGTAGTATGAAATAATACAGAATGTAGTTGGCGTTGTGTCACAGACTTAGTTTAACAAACCTTATTTTGAATAAATTGGTATTTAAACACTGGGACTTCTAAACCCTAGCATTAGCTGTTAAAATATTTGGAATTTAGATGAACTTTTGCATTTTAGAACGCCATATAACTCACGCTGCAAAGTATCCATCTGCAACAGTACTGTGACCTGTGAGTGTCACTAAGCTTGTTTCTACTTGGGTTTTGATATTAATTTTGAAGGTTAAAAGGTAAATTACATTTTCTCATTTGTGAAATAAGACCATTTTCAAAAAGTTGAAATGGGATCCAAAGTGCTTGCATTTTTCAGGATTTTTAATTCCACTGTAAATAGTTTGGCAAGCCCTATTGAAAAGCCACAACTACTATAATCAATAGCAAGAGACAAGGTATCTATCAGCACAGCAGGGATGGACCGAATTAACACAGCAGATTTCCTCCTTTTTTAAAAAATTTTCCACTTTCACAAGTACTAGACAAACAGTGAATTAAACACTTCTTGAGGTACTTCTTAAAGTGGACTACCAGTAATTCGCTGTCATGTTTCTGAGTTTTTATGTTTCCATGAAGAGTTATTAATTGCATGAGCAATAAAACCTCAAGTTTTGCCTGCAATTTTTTCACAGTAAGCTTACTTTCTAGGAGAGATTCTAGAGAATCATGGATAGTGACAGTAAAGTGCAGACCTGCCTGGCCATGTATTCTCAAAGAGTAGCAAAAGCTTACACTTATCAACCTCCTTTGAACCAGACATAGATGATGGGTTTAGAGATTTCTGAAAACTAGTGACTCTGGAGATTTCTGTCTTTTCATTCTAAAGCAGATTTTATTTTTTCCTCCTTCAACTTTGCAATTACCAGTCCACTTTTCCAGCTGAGGATCTTTGAAAATAACTCCACTTCAGAAATTATATTCCCTATTTAACAGGTCCTTTTTGAACCTCTTTCTCAGATGTTACTACTTTTTTAAGAAAATCTCAGCAGAATGCAAACACCCTATGCTTCCTCATCAGAAAATTGTCTCAGGAGAGAAGGAAATTCATCTTCAGCCTTGCAGACTGAGTATGCCTGTTCCCACTGAGAGGCAGAATAGGGCAGCCTTCTGGACTGGACAGGGGCTGCTGACTGAAACCATGGCACTGAATCCAAATATTGGAAAAGAAACTCAGGTTCATCCAGAGGCATCTAAACACAGTAATATCTCCTCTCTGGTGCTGTCCTTACTCGCCCTTGGGGTGTGCTCTTTGCCCTGAAGCTCTCTGCAATTTGAGAACTGATATGGGCAAATAACAGAGGCAATACTATGAGTTTCAAGAGGGCAATTGTAGACAAGCTAGCAAAGGCATGAAACCACCAGTGCCTGTTTGCCACCAAGTGAAATCATGTTCAGAATCATCGGAAATCTACATTGAATTTTACCCTATCGTATTATTCATTAAAAAAAAAGAAAATTTGTGGATTTTAGGCTAGTTTAGAAAAAGAAAGCCTTAATCCACTATGCAAGTAACACGCTGTTCTTTGTTGCTACTAGTTGTTAAATATAGCTGCATGTTGAGGGCACCACTGGACATGCATACTCCCCACTTCTCTAAATTAACTTCTGATGAAGAGCTCAACTCAATGTGAGCTGGAGGTATGAAAATCCATTCCCAAACATATTTTACATATACCCATGTTTGTTTCCCCTAAAGTACAGTTAGTATTGTAACTTTTTATTAAATAATCTGACAGGAGTTAGGAAAGAGGGATTGTGACAAAAACAAAGCTGATGCAATTGAGAGTAAAATTCCAACATGCTAAGAATTAAGTGCCTGACAGCCATGCTGGCCCACAGTTGCTTATGTTGTCCATGACTACCTCAGGATTACTTTGTCCTTCTCCCACCATTTTAGTTACATCAACCTATTAGTTTCTTGTTTTACAGTTATATGGTAAACTCTTCGGCAATGGTGTTTTTCCATGAAAATGTAGTGTTTGGTACAGTAGATAGCAAATACATGACCAGGGTCTCCAGGCCTAACACATACTTCACATGCTTTGTCATATTCAAAAATCATTTTTTGTTTGAGTGGTGTTACATCTACCTGTGTCTTGTTTTCTTTATCTACAGAATGTCTGCCCACACCCAAACATTCACAAGGCCTTTCAAAATTCAGCGGCTGAAGTAAAAATAATAAAACTTGGAAAATTAATACCTTTCCTTGTTTCTTTTATTATTTGCCTTTGGCAGGGCTCATATTTTTCAAGTGCATTTCCATAATAAATTGCAAAGCTGCTACAGATGAAACAAAATAGAACTTCTCCTGTGTTTTTGCATTACTTCCATAATTGAGGCTACTGAAGGAATGTCAAGTATTGCAAAATTCATTATTCTTATGATAAGGATTGGCAATAGATCAGCTCTCTTCTTTCATCTGAAACTTAAAACACCATTATTATTCCCATGTATTTATGTTGCCCTTTCCATGTCTTGTATTTAACTGAATAAGTCATAATTGTCTTCTTTCAATTATGCTGAAATAAAAATTGCACTGATAGGACTGGTGGGTGCACTTGACAATGCTGCCCCCCACAGCTCCTCTGCCTTTTTCTGCAGACTGAGGAAACAACTGAGCTGCAGAAGTCTCAAATGTGCTCTTCCTTTAGCTAAATTAAACCTCTTGTCTCCCTCTGAAATTCAAGGCTGCATAAGAGAAGCAAATAAATCAAGAGTGGTGCTATGGCATTTAGCCATCCGTCAGCACTCTAAACCATTGCTTGCCTACCTGCTTAAAAAAGTTAACTACTTATATTCCTACTACTCTCCAGTCCAGGTTGCCCTCCACTGAATTTTTAGTAAACCTCAGACTAAAACGTTACAACTTGTGGTAAGCAGAGTTCATCATGGTACAGGGCATATATATTATCAATTACTTTTGAGGATGTTGGACCACACCTCAGCACTGCAGTGCCGAGTAACCAGCAGTGTCACTTGCCACATGTATGCACTCCAGATATTGCACTACCTACATTCCCACAATCACTGGGTGATATGCCCTACAAAACAGGAGATGTCTGCTACACCTCCAAACAGGAATTTCCATGTTGTCTGCTCTCAAGATTATTTGTGTTGATTTTCCCTTTCTCAGCAAAGGACAGATATGAGATATGAAAACTGTTTAAGAAAAATTTTTAGAGTAATTGAGTGCCTTATTAGGAAAAGTAATTTGCTTCTCTGTCTCAGGTATACTTATGATTTCACTCCAGGTTATTTAGTATTATTTGACAGAGCAAGTATTTTGCTGGTGCCTGAAAGTTCAGTAGTATATGCTTTATTACAAGGGTGGCCTGTCTCCCAGAGAACGTGTCATGTAATGAAAAGCAAATTTATTTTGAAGTATGATTTCCTTCCAGGAGGCAGACACTCCATACCAACATTTTCAGTCACTGGTAATCGTATAATCTGATGACTGGTATTTTGCTGTTCTTCCAGCTCCTGTAATAATGTATTTTGGTGAACATGGGAAGAGCAATGCTGACTTTAGGATGACTTCTGCTGCAAGAGAGTACGTTCATAGGTAGACAGTGGACTGATGCAATAAAGGCTACCTTTGCATTCTATTTGACCTCTGCAAAATCTCAAGATACATGGTAAAAGTATAGAACAAATTGCTTGCAGTTCTATGTTTCAGAAGAAAGAAGTTTACTAATGTTCCTTTATTTTCCTTAAGGAAATTGTTAGTCTACATATATGTACTGAGTAAGATTTCATTAATTTTGTGCAGGTCTTTAAAAAAGAAATCTCTGCTAATATCCACCAGCTGACTTCAGAAAATTTACAAAGCAGCTAAAAATTATCTTGATTCTATAAAAGAAATAATTTGCCCAAACAATGACCTGAAAGTGAACTTTATAAAGAGAGAAAGATACCAACTATGTACTAGCCTGTGATAGCACTCTCTCTTTGTCTCTCCCCACTTTCCCTCTCCGCCTACTCTCCCCCCTCCCCCTTTTTAAAGCTTGTTAATTCAGATCAATCCTTCAGTGGTAATATTGCCTTTGGGTTACATGCCAGCCTATGGAATTATATGTTTGAACACAGGGCCAAACTAGCAGTTATTCCCCTGCCACTAAAGGTGAAAAGGTTTCCAGTAAATCAGGTTACTTTTCCACAGGGTAAGTGGTGTTAAATACAGTCTCTCTGGGTACTTCATCAATATGATTAACCTATTGGCATTATAGTTATCAAATTACAGTATAAGAAGTCATAAAGTTAAAAATAAATCTGTTTTCCATTGAGAAAATCTATTTAGGTGGAGACTGCTATATTAAAAGCTTACAGAGTATATATAATAGCATTGTAGTTCATGAGGAATCATTACCACAATGGAGGTTTTCAAAATTAAACTTGCAAGAATGTCTTACGGATAACTAAAAAGCTCTCAAGAGATTCAAGGTACATACCATATAGGGCCATCACCTTATTAGAGTTTTACTACTAACCCTATTAGAAGTCTCCAAGCTGAGAAAGATTACAGCATGTGGATTGTAGAGATATTTTGTAGACACTTTGCAACTCACCACAAAATGTTCACCTTGGGATCTTGGTCCCTGTAGCTGAGTTAAATGGCTGCCCTAATTCCACCACCATGGCTGCAGCAGTCTCTTAATGTACCATAAATCCAGTCAAGTACTTTGACCTCTTTATTCATTGTCACTATAGCTCCTGAAATTGTCCATTCTAGCAAAGGGCCCGCAGGAGTTTGGTTCTTTTGACAAATGTGGGAGGAAAGCAAGTTGGTTTCCTGCAAAATGTGTCTGTGCTGTTACTGCAGAGAAAATAGAGGCAGTGAGGAGAAACTGGAACACTAATGCACATCAAATGGGATGGTCATTACTTCCTACTACATGCAAATTACTCATACGGTTTAATCAAATACATTACAATTCATTAAGTGGCTGATGCTTCTGTATCACATTCAGTGGTGCTTATGGATTCCATGTTTCATTAATGGGAAGTGTTAGAATAAAAAAGTGATGCAAAAAGTTACTCTGGATGAAGAAACCTGATGCTTGTTTAAGTGTTTGTAAGCAAAAGATACATATTTATTGCAGTTCCCTTCAGATTCTACTTAGTATGTTCTTTAAGTCTGCTTTAAAGATAGCTCATGCTTTTTCAAGGAAACATGGCTTTTGGCTGTGGTATGTACAATCTTCCAATAAAACACTTCTCAGACAATGGAGAAGCCTCAAATCACCTTGGTAATCAGAGTATTCTTAAATTAATCATACTGTCTTAAAAAATAGAGGAAGATGAGGGTTCCTAGCAGGACCTGATTTCATACAAGAAGCTATTGCTTAAACACATGTGAAAACTTGTATATCCAGTCCTGCAATTTTTATTGTTATTAAACAGGTCAAATTCAGTAATAAACCTATATATATTGAGTTATTAGACTGCTTCAGTCCCTTCAAAATTGTTGCACTGCATGATTTCAATTCATATGTAGAAGATGTAAAAATGTTCTCTGTTACATTTAGTAGAATCAAATTATTCATTTGAAATCTAGTAGAGTTGCCTGCATATATATGAAAGAAGAATGTTATTGATTTCTTACCTTCAATTATCAGAAGTTTCTGTTAGCAGCATGAAACTAATATATAGGACTTTTCACAATTCCATTTGAATAGCTATATATGGTGTTGACTTACTGATACTAGATTTTTTTTTACAGTATTACATATAAAAAGTAAAATGTTATATTCTTGATTTCAATGTGCATAATGTTTAAGGCATGGTGTGGTCCCAAACTGTGCCCTTCCCCTGTACTAAGGAGGGAATAGGGGGATAAATACTGAATTTGTCCATGGAAATAAACGAATAGTGGCCTAGCTAAAAAATACCTTTTCTCCTACGATGTGTTAGAGCACCATTCTTCTAAGGCACCAAGGTCTCAAGTGTGAATTAGCTGCAGATTATTTTCTGTCCACCCAGATATATGATAATCCTTCAGACAACTTGAAAAAGTTCGATTATATTCATTAGCTAAATTATTTGTGTCAAATTTTAAAACGTTGTTAAAAGCTGTTGGATGAATCCTTATACTGTGAATAGTTTTCAGCAATGTTTCCTTAGTATTTTATTTGTTATATAACACCATATTTATACAATAAATGCTTAGTAAGCATATTATGTTTCATCCAGGGAATGAATGAATGTATTGGGTTAATAAAATCAATCTGAAAAATTTAACTTATTCTTTTGAGTCAGTTAGCCTATATTATATTTCAAACGACTATGACAATAAATTTCATCACCATTGCCAGTATGATACACAATAAAAGAAGAAGAGTGAGGATTAAATATTTAGAGTACGAATTTAAAAAAAAAAAAAAAATCTACCAAGTTGAAATTGAGAAATTGACAATGTTAGTACAATGTTGAAATTACAGAACCTGTACTTGGATCTTTCTGAAGATGAACAGAAAATTTCTCCATCTTATCCTTCATCCTACCTCTAACTGGTATCAGGTACATACAAAGAAAACTCTATACTATCCTCTGTCAAATTTGCACTTACACAAATTTGCATTTCTTTATCCAAGAGGCACTCTTTTTCACTCTTTAAGTGCATTGGTTTAGGCACTAATGTTTTCCAGCATCTCGAAACATTAGGTCAAACTTTCTAACCCTTTTGAGAATTCCATCTTGAAGTTATCCATGACTGCCTCCAAGTTGTCTTCAAACCATTCTAAATTGTTTGCAATCCTATTTTTATGCTAATAAATGTTCCACTGCACAGTATTCTGCAGAGAAAATGGTTTTTATGTAGGATCCAAAGAGCAACTGCAATGATTAGGAACATTAAAAATTAAGGAAGAGCTAAAGTAATACTGGATTTAACTTATCTTCCTTCATCCAAAACCTCTGGACTATAAACTATCCTATACTTCTGCTCAGATTTTGTATTTCCCTTCTACTCTGTGTCACTCAGTGATCACTCGGGCTAAGACACAAAAAGGAGTGATGCAATTTACAGCACCTAGACCTTTGCATGAGAATCTGAGGATGGATGGGGCAGGAATTAGGTAAGCATTTGATGGGCTTTACAGAAACCAGCACACTAGAAGCTAGTAATGAAAAGAGAAACAGTCTCAGATTCCAACCCTTGCTAAAGTTTGGATGCCTTAGGCTATGTCTACATTAACATCTAATAAAACACAGTAGGAGCAGTTGATTCTAAGATTCTGACATCCACATAATATGCATTTCAGGTGGGTTTGTAGCTCTATTCTTTTT
Organism: Morus bassanus; assembly: GCA_031468815.1. Taxonomy (NCBI): domain Eukaryota; kingdom Metazoa; phylum Chordata; class Aves; order Suliformes; family Sulidae; genus Morus; species Morus bassanus. Next base: position 65,447,384 of record CM062567.1, on the reverse strand, counting down.
TCTTTGAATTTCCCACTTTTTTCCCAGCATTTTGGGGAACATCTAGCCATTGGTGAGACAGAAGTCCAAAAATGGATGTGAGAAAGATTAATGGAAAATCAAAGTTAACAAATGTGTTTCTAGAAACATTATTAAAAGTTGTTATTATTGTATCAGCAGGACTTCGCCAAGAATACTGTGTTCAGTTGTTTTTATCCCTGTCTGAAACAAATGAGCTCAGCCTAGAAGATGTACAATGAAGGATCATCATGTCACTGGGAGAATGGAGATTCCCACTTATGGAAAGCAACTAAAAGAACCAGCTATGTTTAGCCAGGCAAAACAAAGCTGAGCAGGGAAATGATTGTCTCTGTAAATGGATCAGAAAGGTAAACACTAGCAGGGGAACAGTTCTTTAAGCTTAAGGACAATGTTGACACAGAACCAGTGGGCATATCCCACCTATGAATACATTTACAACAGAAATTAGCAGGTGGCATAGCCATCAGAGGAGTGAGGCTGTGAAACAAATTTCTATCAGAGTAATGGGTACAAAGTATCGAACTTTTTTTTAAGTATCAACCTTCATGGTTGCATGGCGACACGTGAGACTGAATGATGCCATTGCCTGAAAGGCAGGTGCTGCAAGTAGTCACCTGAAATATCATACAGTTCTGGTACAGGGATACCTCCTCAGTTCTCTGCAATCCTGAACGACAGCTTGTAGATATAAAACAGTAGATAAAAATCCATCTACCTCCTAACATTGGGCATACTGCTGTGACCCTTTTGTTGTCTCAGGACTGGTGTGAGGAAGGCTGATTTGCCTGGTGTTTACATTGAACCCAGGATCTGACCCTTGTTTTGTGGCTTGTTTCCTACTAATTGCATTGATGTTGTTAGTTCTTCCTGAGGCATTGCATTCTGGAATTGAACCCCTGATCTGAATTGTGCAGTGCTATTGCATTCTATATTAGTAAAAGGGGATAATTTGGCATTTGGGTGGACTCAGAAGGAGTTGTGAGAAAAATATGGTTGTTAACTATTACGTATCAAATTTTATGACATGGGAATAGCTTTTTCTTGTGTTATATACAACAGAAAAGAAATAATTATGGGCAAAAGAAATTTGAAAAAGCTGCATTGTTAATATATAGCACACAAGATTAATAAATATTACCTGGAATTGATTATTCGATGAATCTACTTGGGGTAACAAGAGAATAATCGTCAATACCTTTATAAACTACTGGCAAAATACCGTATTTTATATAGATTATACATATTAATACAGAGAGTTCCAACAAAAATTCGTGCTATCCAATCTGTAGTTTTTATCCTTGATTATGCTTTTAGATGCTATAGTATTTTATGCAATAACTAAATACAGATGGAAAAAGCCAATAACACCATGGTATTTTAACTCTGCAGAAAGGTTGGTCTTTCCTCTATTTACACAGTCAGGTTGACATAGCAAGCAGAGCCAGAGCCATGAGATGCATCTCATGTATTCAGAAAGACTTCTCAGCACATCAGCGTGCTTTGTCACTCATCCATACAAATGCCAGGGAATGGTCCATCCGGGTCTGCACATGTATTCTCAGTTATGGCAAAATAGGTGGATGTGCTCCAGCTATTCAGCAGCGATCCAGTGTTCTCCTGGTAGCCTGAGCTGGGACATGACCAAAAGGAAGAAAGACCTGGCCTTTTCTCAGCAGTGAGATCCAACTGAAAAATCATGAACAAGAATAATAATTCCTTTTCCTTTTTAATAGGGCTTTTTATATAGAAGTAAAATTCATGAATAATTTTGTAACTAATCATATAATCTCATTTGTATTATATAAATTTGGGGGAGTAAAATTATTTTTAATAACCTTTGACACAAACAAATTGCTAGTGTATAGTACCTGCACATATAGCACATGCATCTGACAGTATAAAAAATTTAGTTTGTAAAGCTGTGGAACCTCTTGCAGAATGCTGTGTAAGCTGCATCGATATGTTCAACAGCAGAGCAAACAAGCTGGCATGTAAGAGAAATCCACCAAAGATTTCCAAACCAGTAGAAACTTCTGGTATTTAGCATGCCTCAAACCTTCATTTGGAAGGGCAAACTAGGAAATGTGTGAGAAAGGAATGGATGAGTACCACGCATACTAGTCTTACTTTTGCATTCTTCCCCAGCAAGTCAGTGCAAAGGTTAGTGAACAGAGTTCAGATCTAAGCATGAGAAGGTTTTTGACTTGGGCCCCACCCTTCAAAGGATTAAAAATTTTACATCTAAATAAAAGACTATATAGTAAAAACAACAGATAAGAATTACATATGTTGCTTTCTCTGGCACCGAGTCCACTTTGTGTGAAAGTGGGGAAAAAGGGAGCCCATTTAAAAAAAACGGAGGGGGAAGAGAGGGAATGTGTGGGGAAAAGGATGGAAGGGTTATGATTTCTTTCCTGCACACTGAGGAAGTCTCAGTAAATAAGCTACAAATGTCCTACAAACAAGTTGTACTGGTAACAATACATATAGCAGCATTACTTTATATGCACTAAGGACTCATTCAGCTCTGCCTTACAGTCTTACACTTTATGGGGGTCTGCTGGATTTTTGGGGTAGTTGACTAACAATATCAACAGAATTTTTTTTTCAGTTCTCTCTTAACTAGATAAAGAGTGAGCAGGTTGGTGTGCCTCCACTTCTGAATTGTACAAGGCTAGAAAAACTTGGAGCTCAATGTCATTGGAATGAAACACCCAGATATACAGGAACTTTACTGGTGTATCTGAATTCTCCAGGACTCATGAATTAACTTGAACTAACCCAGCAGATTTTTTTTTCCTCAAACCATTTTAATGCCATGTTTGCAGTGGTATAAAAGTCTATAGAGGGCTCTTGAAATGGGCAGAAAATGACAAGTAGCTTAAAGAAACTGAAATTAGGTTTGATTTGGGCTCTGAGCGACAGCTGAGGTCAACAATTTCCTAAATTTTTTGGCAATGGCTGTTAATCATGAAAGAAAAAAAAAAGAAAAAAAAAACCCAAAACAGAAACAATATATTCAGATTGCTAAATTTCACATGATAACTATCCCTCCCTTAGAAACAGCCAGGTGAGATCAAATAGTGTTTGAGTAATGTCTTCTTCCTTGCCTATGCGGCCTACTAGCTTCATTTTTTTCTTATCTTACCTTAGGTCAGAGCAGAGAGCAGAGCCCAAAGAAAAAGAATTCCATCCAAAATCCATGCCGCCTCCAGGAAGTCATTTGTGGAAAGTAGATGGCAAACCAATCAAAATGTCTCATCAGCAAAATTAGTATTTATGAAATTAGTGATGGAGCAGAACTGGCAGAGTGATTGCATTATAAACACTCAAAATGTAGGGGGAGGGAACAGAGATTTTGCTCATTTTCCCTCCCACTGCTAAAGCACTGTATTTAATTGACTTACAATTTTTCCCCTAATATATTTCTTTATGAAACCTGCCTTGAGCAACGGATACATGATTGTTCACCGAGGGTTGTGCCTCATTTGTTCCTGTAGATTGTGCCTAATTAACGCTAACTTGTCTGTACATAAAAAGTACAATAGGCTGTCCTTTCCAATTTAATTCCGACAGTTTAATCGAATCTGTATTCTTTCAAAAATAATTAGATCATTTACACTTCATTAACATGTAATGTAATGTTGAGGCATTCATCATAATGATTTCTTATTTTTCTTGTGCAATATTATCTCCTCTAATGAAACTGTTAACACCATGCATGTCTTAATTAGTTTTATCATATCACTGACAATTTCAGGGAGAGCTACATTTTTACAAATGAAATTAAATTAGTTCAATAGATATATTTGAAGAATAATATGTTCTATTAATGCAAAAATATTAGCAACAGGCTTACCTTTATATACCATCTAGCAGTTTCTATAGTAATCTTTTTTTCCATCTCTGTCTCTCAGCAATGAGATGTCTAATGTGCATGGATCACTTTTTTCTTTCCTCATCCTAAACAAAGTGATGATAGGCTTCTCTCAAATATATTAAGCTATCATAGGAAACACTGATAATAAGAAAACAGAGACCATAGTACACCCTCCCAACTCATAACCAAATCCCTTTGATTTTGGGAGGAGTTCCTGTGCGGATCTTGGCACCCCACCTCCCAATGCCTCCAAAAGCGTTGTTTGTAGATTAAAGCTGTGAAGGAATTCTCTGATCCGCTTCATGGAGAATGTATTCACAGTATCCATGCTTGTAAACCTTGGCTGAAAACGAGTGGTGCTAGGGTCTAATCCTGCATATTGCTAAGAAGCCACTATTCCCTTGGGCCTGGAAACCTCCATGTTAGCATACGTCTTTCTACAAGTATTTACAAGCCATTCACATGCTGACAACATTCTTGCAACCGAGGGTGTGTTTGTAAATGCTAATAGAAAACAAATTGCCATGAAGCACCTCCTGGAAGGTACTGAGTATACATAGCTTCAAAGGAAAGCCAGCGACAGTGTTGTGCTCGGTATTTCACAGAAGCATTGTGCACCTGTCTGCATTGAGCTTTAAAGTAACTAAGGGTCCTAAAATATTTTAGAGACAGATAACTTTCCCTCTACTCTTGCAGTATTGCCAGCACACGGAGTGTGCCATAATCCTGTCTACTACAGCTGAATGAATATTGTGAAGCAAAACAGAAATTGCAGGCAATTGTTAGAATAAAATAAACAGATTTGTTGCTATCAATATTCATGACCTCTTTAATTTTGTTCTGCATGAACACTTGTACAAACAATTATTTATTCAGAGAATTTCTCCTGAGTGTGAAAAATCTGGAAAGTACACAAGTAAAGATTGTGCAAACTTGGGAGGAATCTTTCTGAAATCCATGTGACCAATCCCATATTACGTCTAAAAGTAGTAACCAAGACAGAGATGATAATATGGGTCACAAAAAAACCATAGGTGGGAACATGAGAGAACATTTTTTGTTAAGCAATTTTCAAGAAGAAACAATTCTGTAAATACAAGAGTCCATCTGAGAATAATTTATAAGCAAGCTAGAAGGCTAAATTTATCAAACTATTTGCTATAAATAGATTCACTAGCACTAACTACTTCTACTCACTTTGCAAAACTGAACCAGAGATAATTGTATTCATTTCTCTTTATTTATGTCTTGTCAAAGGTTATTGTACAAAGTCTGTTGGACCATTACTGATAAAATTGATAATGATAGTATCTTTGAGTCCCAGAGGTCTCATCAACCTTTTAAAAGAAAATGCTACAGATCACTTTTAATAAATTTTAATACACCTTACTAAAATCCATGGACATAATATAGATCAAAAGTCAAATTCTGACCCTTTCATGCTAACCTGCAATAGCTTTCAATTTCCCTAGTCCTATTTTACGTTTTAAGGAATTATAGTATGTACTGAACCCTTATATAGTATCATTGATTTTTTGATTCTTTCTCACTAACATTTTGACTGTTGATTTTCAGTTTTCTTGATGCTTCTGTTTTTTTAAAATAGTAGTGTAACTTATCCAAGGCTTATTAATGTAACAGCAGAATGACAGGGAAATAGATTTTAGTGTACTTTTTCAAATTTAGGCATGTAAATAACATTTTCAAAAAAAAAAAAAAAAAACAGAAATTAGTCATTACAAAATGGCAAATATTAAATTTAGGGTTTTGTTTATGAGTTAGATATTTTTTTGTTTCCCTGAGAAGCTTGAGAATGTAGAGTTTTAAGAGGATTGAGCAAAAAACTCTGTAGGTTATTTGCTTGTGTCTTCGATAGAGCCATAATGTTACCAGATTTCCTGATGGTTTTTTTAAAAGTTGTTGCCGCATTCTTTGATTTATCATTTCAAAGTAGCTTCAACTGTTAACACCAAATGTTATTTCTTCTGTTAGTTTTGCATGATAAGCCATCTTTATAATGTTTGGTTTAATTTATTTCATTTTATCATATTGTTAGGGAAGGATTGATCAAAATCAGCAATTCTAAGAATTTGCAGAGACCTATGCATGCACCATGAGAGGAAGGAAAGGGATATATAGATATTCATTTTGAAGCAGAGAGAGAAAAATTCCAGCTTGTCCCAGTTTGTCACAGACAGGAAACTTCAACTGCCCTTGTGATGGTGTCACCACCTCTTTCAGTACTGTACGCTTTCTTTATGTCTTTCTACATTCCCCAAAGATGTCATATCTTGGGTCAGCAAAATGACCAAATCTGAAAGCTTTTGGAGACCCTTTTTAATCAATTTTGGCAAATGTAAGACAAAAAAAAAGTAATTCCCTAACCCATTCCTAAGAATGAATTGACCTGTAGGCAAATCTGTTTAAGTGAAAATCTTATTAATTTGCAATGTGTATTAGGGAACAAAGCATATATATTTGTACAATGGTTTTATGTTGGTTAATCAGGGTATACATGCATACATGCAAACAATTGAGACAGGTAGATAAGAGATCTATATGATTATTTTAGCCCTTTTAAGATATGAGCAAACCCTGTTGTTCTTTTTTTTTTTCTTTTTCTTTTAGATCCTGATTTGCATGTTAGATTAATGTTTGCTAACTTCTAGTGGCTCTGGTTTCATATACTGACCATTTGTTTGCATGTATTCTGCTGGCATAGGCTTACACCTGTAGTTATGTGCTGGCAGATTTATAGAGGCAACACTAATGTGGCTGCTTACACACCTTACCAGCCTTTCTGCTTGCTGTCATGCTACTTAGTAGGCAGAGCCTAGGAAACTCCCATTCTCCCAAAACATCCTGGACTGCTGACCAGGATGAAGGAATTTCTAATATTTATTTTGTACTGTATTCTGATAACATCCACTGGAGCCATTGTTCACTACTTAGAATTCCTGTTTCAAAACACTTCACGTTTTAACAAAGCATGCAATCCAAAGTGCATTAGTTTGCAGAAGCGGAGCTCACATGCATGGTACTTTTTCTCTTTAAAGTTCTCACACAATCCCATGTAAATAAGTAAGCGTTATGAACCCCTCATCTTACAGCAGTGAAAACTGAAACAGATATTAAAAGCCATTTTCAGACAGAACTTAAGCTAACTGTAAAAAAAACTTCCCAACAGGCTGAGTCCATGCTGCCATTTTTTCAGTAGGAAATGGTAAATTTGGAGAAATTGAGGAAATTTAGGCCAGCATCATATCTCAGAGCATGATATGCAAAATGTGGAGCACCTACAAATGAGCTAATTTTGAAAGGAATTACAGATTTGCCCCATGTCTTATAAACTTTACCCTTACAATTAACTTGACATTAGAACCTGCCGTTTGGTATTCTTGGTTTTGTACAAATGGGTATTCTTTCTCAGTATAAACAGTACGATATTTGAGAAAACTAGAATAATGGTAAAAATATTTTTTTAAGTAAAAATAAATGCATACAATTTAATGATATATTATAATAATATAGCTTTAACAGTAAGAGGCCCAAGTGAAACACACTGCCACATTATTCCATGAATAAATGAATGCTGATTTTTACCAACACTGTAAGAGTAAATTTCTTCAAAGTATTAAGGCCAAATTATTATTTTATTTACTAATATTTTCTTCCATGTGCTTCAGCTGAGGGAAAACAGAGTCTAGATCTCCTGCACTAAGACAGGAAATGTTAATGTTGACTTCTTCAGAGGCATTTCTCACATAACATAGTTAAGCACTGGAAATACAGCAGTTTTCTAAACCACAGAAAGAATCACCAGTGGAAGACAAATAGCTAATATGATTTTATGTACACTTTTCAATAAATGTATTAATTTATCCCATAACAATATTTATTTGAGAATGTTGTGTTATTTTCGGTGCTGTATTTGTGTAGTTAAGGCTTGGTCCTCCCTTATCAAGGGAGTTATAAATGATTAGCACATCTGAAAAATAAAATTCTTATTAACATGCCTATTTACGGATTTAGAGCTCTATCTTTAGGTAATCAAGCCTGGCCTTCATCATATTATGTCAGTTTACAGGTATTTGGTATATTTGTGTTTGGATTAAAATTTCTTTTTTAGTATCATTATTATCTTCCAATAATTATCTTTCAGATTCTCCATTACTTGGGTATGTGCCATGTCAGGTATTCTTGCATAATGATTTCTATGGGCAAGCTAAATTAAGTTCAGTTGTTTATACAGTATCTATTTGATTTATGTCTATATTTGTTTGTGATTGTCTTTATGGTTGTTAGTGTTAATTAGAGAATCAATAAAAAAGATTTTTTAATGAAATGAATATATAGAAAAACACTCTGTTATAATATACAGTGTTATTTCTATAACCCAGTATCAATATCATGTATTACTTCCTTTTCACAGTCTTACTGTGAAAATCTACTGGAAGATATTTCAGAGGTACACAAAGGAGCCTTTTGCTTCTTTTCTAAAGTAACTCACGGGAACATCTTTAAGTTTTCCAACATAATCATTACTTCCTAATGGAACTACAAGTCCAGGGAAAAGAACCGGTTGCTCTGCTCTTGAATTTTTTCCAGATTTTTGATTCCTCTTTTTCCCCCTCTCTTACTCAATTCATTTTTCAGGCTTCTGGCATCATGAATCTTCTCTGAAGGACACCTGATAATAACAATGTCCCTATTCTGCATCTCCTTAACATTTATGCATTTGGGCACCAATTTGACGAAGTACTGTGAGACCTTCTAAGTCACATGCTTAATGCTATTCCTTCATTGATAAACTCAGAGTTCAGCACATGCTAACTAGTAAACATTTTTCTGAATGATGCCCTTAAAGCTCTGCAACAAAATGCAGCTTTGTTTCCCTGTTGCTGATACTGCATCATCCTTCCAGCAGGCAGAACTTTCCTTTTTTGAGTCAACATTTTTGCTGGGAAAAATCATAGAATCATAAAACAATTGGAGTTATGAGGGAACTCTAGAATGTCTCTAGTCCATTCTCCTGCCAAAAGCAGATTTAAATTCAAAGTTAGATCATGTTGCTTAGGGCCTTGCACCGTTCAGTTTTGAAATAAATTTGGTGATGGGAGGGATTTGAGACAAATCCCAGACCATTCATGTCTAGCTTGCTAAAAATATGGGAGGGCACCATATTAAAATCTGTCTTCCCTCCCAATAAAAAGAGAGCTTAAGAAGATAAAAACTATCTGGTTTCAGGTGAATTTTTTTGTTTGGGTTGTTTCTTTCTTCTGTTACAGCCCAACTAAAATTATTTCTGCTTTTCAATATCTGTGTCTCCACAGCCATTCTGAGACATTTGCTAAATGCAGGGGGTCTGGGTTTTGTTTTGGTCTTTTGTGTCTTTTTTAGTGGTCAGTTCAGTTTTCTCTTCACCACTTGCTCACCTCTCCACTACATGGTTTAAAATGATGTTAACCTATTTGTACAATCATACTGTGAAAGAGCCTGCTCACCACCGTAATATTAGGAGCTGCACTAAGAGGCAGAGATCCCAATTGCTTAGTCTTTTGGGCCACCTTCAATCATACAGACTCCTTCTCCCATCCCTGTAAATCCCCCACTTGGCTCTCTCCTTTCCCTTGTTGCCTCTGAGGTGTTTCCCCACTGGGATCCAGGTCTAGCAACCACAACTTCTCTGTTCATGCCATCGCTCATGACAAAGAGGGACAACACTGCTATTGCTGCTTCTCAGCTCCTCTTTAGTTGAAACAGTTCAGTGTTGGACAGCTTGGCTTACTTTCCTACCCTGTTCTGGGGCATTGGTATAGTTGAAGCAGCATTGACTGGGGAGAAAAGCTATAGGGCTTGAGGGAAAGTGCAGGGAGGAAACTCTGATTTCACCTCTCCTCTAATCTCTACCCACTGGCTGGTGTTTTCCAGCTAAAAAATCTGAACCCTCAAATCAGTTTCAGGAATCAGAGCCCAGAGGGTTTCAAAGCAGCTCAGTACAGTAGCAGTCTGAAGGGCCTCACTCTTTAAGTGCTAAACTGCCCATAAACTTGACCCACTTTGGAGCTTGTAAGACATGTTTTGATGAAATAGCTAAAACATGATTTATCCCAATATACTTTTGTTATGTACAGATACTTCCAGTCCCTGCCTTCCCATGAACGCTCCTAGGTATTCAATCAAATGTTTTGTTACTGTAATTTTTTTAGGAGTGATTTTTACATCATGTGTTACTGGAAACATTTTACATGAAAGTACAAAGGCAGGTGAGCTTTTATGTGGTCCTAAGTGGCAGCTGCAGCTCCCTGAGTCATAGCTGAGCCAGTTTGAATCCAAGTGGACCATGGCTGAAGCTCATGGTGTCTTAGTTTCCCTGATAGGAGTGCTTTAAGCTAGCCACAATAGAGATGTCAACATCTCCTGCAGCAGCAAGCCTGGTGGATAAGAGGACAGGCACAGCCTATGGGCAGCAGGGTGGCTCAGCCTAACACAGTAGAGAGGCTGACACTGGATGTCTACTCATTAGATCCACACAACATGGCCATCCACATTTCTCTCAGTAAGGGCACAGGGTAGCAGCAGCATAAAATTTAGGGAGTGTCCTTTTCTTCATTTAGGTCAGGCTGCCAGAGGAGTTGTCTTCATACTATTTGCCCTGCTATGTGCAGAATAAAATTTCAAAATCTTTAAGAATAGACATTGATGCTATAAAATGCCCTCTTTACAAACAAAAAGCACAATTTGTAAATATCCTAGAGTAGGACAAGGGCTGAATGAATCAGTTTGCTGAACCTCATTTTAATCCTCTCTGGAATGTCACTAGGCTTTCCCAGCCGACATTTGGTCTATACTCTTCGCACCAGGTTGTCACCTGTTATGCCAGTGTAATTCTAAAGTAAACTACAGCGATGTTACTACAGTTTTGTATTTGTCTGGATGAAAGCAGCATCCAGCCGTTTGACAGCAAGGTATGAAGGGGAGATGGACTGTAGCAGCATTTGCCTGTAGGAATTGTTAAAGCTGAGACAGGATTGCTAAACTGATTAGAAAAGAAGCCTGAAAATACTTTTTCCGTGTTCCTACAAGAGTCAGGTCCCCAAATTTTACGCTGCCAGTGGAAGGTGTCTGACAAGAGTGAGCTCGCCTTGCCATCTGCGAAAAGGGAGCCAGCAGCAATGTGATAGGAGCAGTTACCTGGAACTAAAGGGGGATTCACTGAAATAAATATGCCAGGGGGCTTGGAAGGCTGAATTGGCTGCCATACGAAGAGATGGCTTCACGGCCTGTTTACACACATTGTTGAATCCAGAGCATTGATTCTATGTTTGATGTGAAAAGAAATTAAAGCCCTGGTCTCATTAGATAACCGGTTATGGTTAAAGATCACAGGGAGACTCTCTCTTCTTTTGTATGACACTGAATGGGTCTCAGCAGGCAGCTCCTTGTGCACAATTGATTTCAAGCAGAGTTTTGTCTGAAAGATGCTTCTAGATTATGGCAAGAAAGCATTCTATAATCCTTCTGCCAATGTAGTTATGTTTAACAGACATTCAACTCTTATCACTGATTGATAACACTTAACTCAAAACATATTTAAGCTTTAGGAATGTCAATATTTTGCCGCCAAGTGAAGGTGACCCTTGCTCTTCTTGTTTGCTAAGTGTGCGCAGTGGTTTGCTGGTAAATTTGTAAGGGTGGTTATGTGGGCAGGCTGTTATGGATTTGCTATCTTAGCCTGAAGTGTTTGCTGCTGATTATGTGATTAAATCAATAATAATTTCTGTTTGGTTCCTGTGCTTCTGGATTCATCTTCTTTTCCATGCTGTGGAGCAGAACAATGGGCTCCCACACTTGAGCCTGAAGTGCTTTGTTGTTAAAGAAATGCCAGAGGTATGGCAGGTGGCTTCCAAATCTCTTTAGAAAGCAAAATATTATAACAGCTCTACAGGTAAATAAACCAGTGAGGCCTTTGTAGCAAAGGAGGTGAACATGACAGGTGCAGAATAGGGGGCTCCTTTTAATCAATGTTACTGTTTATTCTGGCTTACCTGAAGTAGTGCATATCCTGCCAAACTGCCTTCATTCCATATTAAACAGATATTCTTTTATTCTGATACAGAGGGAATTTACATTTAAACAGGCACAGCACTCACATTCACAGCATATGGTCATTCTAGCCACCCTGGCGGTTTTACATTACAACACAGGAGGTCTGTGTGATGCACTTCACAGGACAAAGAGGATTTCCTCTCTCTTTCTCCCTCTCGCTCTTTTTCCTTCCCCCTTCCCCTCCTCCCTTACCCCTTATACACACACATACACAGAAACCACCACGGAGCAACGTATATTAAGAATTCCTCGGCATTCTGCACATAGTATGAGCAATAGGTCTACAGCAGGGAAAAGCAGCCTGTTTTCCTTAAGTTGCTCTAGGCTGCAGAGTTGGGGTTTGTTTTTTTTTTTCTTTTTTTTTTTTTTCTGTAGCTTCTCTCCAGCAAAGGACACCAGCACAGTTATTTATAATAACTCATGTATTAATCTGAGCCACATTGGATGAATCTTCAACTCTCGGAGGGGGATCCTCCCTTAATCCTTCTTTCCAAACTCCTTAGTCGCTAAAGGGGCTTTACCTTGCAAGCAACTTTTGTGCTGCTCAAGCTCTCAGCAGGAAAATCTGGGACAATTCAATGTCCCAGCGGAAATCACTGGGACACCAACAGATCTTTTAAAATCAGAACATCTGGTCAGTCACCTTATCCCATTTGGGTAAACAGAACTTTGTTAATCAGGCTGTGTTAGAAAACTGATTGAAACTGAAGGTAGTTTAATGGTTATAGGATGGCACTTGGCTAATGTTTTAACACTGGGAGCATAGCGTACTGTGATGGACAACAACTGTGCTAATCAGTTCTTTTAAACAACAGATTGCTTGTAGCAATGTTAAATATCACTTTTTAAAAATGGCAAAGCAACCTCAGGGGACATGTTTTTCTCTGTTTGTAAAAAGAGGAGTTTCCTAAGGTGGTCATTCATCTATTAACAGAAAAAGGCACTGTTCATTCAATATATTTAATTAATACTGGAACTGAGGCTGGACAAATTCATTTTGACTCATCTCAAAACATTTTCACAATTCCTACCAAGCTCTTATGTTAGGGCCACACTGATGGCACTCTCCCAGTGCCGGGAAAAGGAGCTATGGATGAAGGAGAGATGAAAAAAAACCTAAGGGTAAAAAAAATACTTATTTAAATAGAGGTCAGAGAAAATGAAATATCCTAGGCTTTTGAGGAAGAAGAAATTTTGTTGTCAGCAGCATCAGATACTACGATGAAATGCACTGTAACAGTATATAAACATAAAAACAACACTGTAGAGCAAAGGTTTGAGTAAGTGTGTAAAAAAATTCAGCCCTGGGTAAATGGAAGACTGAAAGACAGAAAAAGGATGTTCAATACTCATGTGCAAGTTTTATAAATCCCAACAGCATAATCTTTTTTCCCCCCATTTCTAAATGTTTTTAAAAAAACCTAATTCCACGTGCAGGTTGCTGTTTTTGAAAACATTTGTAGGCAGGGATTTTTATACTATAGATGTCTACACTAAGGCCACAGCTGACCTGCAATACATAGAACTGTCCCGGTTTATCTGTTGCACTTAAGCATCTGAACTGAGTATGTCCTGCGGCAGCCATCAGTGTGTGACCTTTGTTAACAAAGAGGTACTTCAGGTGTACCTGGAGTGCAGGGTTATGTCTGCATCTGGGGAGGAGGGGGAATGAGTCTTCCACTACCAAGCCCACTTTGTGGGTTTCTATTAAATTATGTGCTACTCATAGTGAAAATAAAAGGCGGGTTACTGCAGGAAGAGACACTATTCATAACTTTAAAAGCTACTTTCTTGTGAAAATAGTAAAATCAACCAAGCCTGGGGCAGGTAGAGGAAAATTCATGGTTCCACACTCTGGGTAAGATCAATGTTTACAGCAGAAAAAAAAAGTAAGAAAGAAAGAAAAAGGAAGAAAGCAATGCTTGTCCTGGCTCTCCTCACTGTAAATTAGGACCAACTCCACTCAAGTCAATAGATTTATACCAGTGTATGATCAAAATTGATCCTACTGAATTCAGTTACACAAATATTTTCAGAGAACCTTATTCACAGATTTTAAGGGGACTGGCAATAATTGCCAGCCTTGAAGAGGAATGATCATGACTTGGTAGTTTCCTACAGCTCCAGGTGTGATATTTTTCAGTGGCTTTGTTTTTCAAATAAGATTAGCAGCAAGAAGGTTTTGGTGCAGGCTCCAAGGGAAAATTCACAAAGCCAAATGGACAGAATCTGGCCCCAGTGACAAAACCAATATTATACCAATATATTATACTAATATGTTGTTAGTACTGTGTTCTTGAGGAAATGTGGAATACAAAAAGCAAACTGGCAAAAAGTAACTGAGAGCAAAAAAGGTTTCAGACTTTAGAGGCAGTAGGTAGCATCCATACAAGGGCAGCCAGTCTGTGTGAAAGGGGCACTGTTCCATTTCCATCCCTGCTGCTGTGCTGGTGGTTGACATTGGCCTATCTGAAACCCACACTGCCCCAGAGAAGGAAACGGCTGGAAGGCATCACATGCACAGAATCCTTTTGTGGTCCTCATTTGTTGGCCAAGAAATCTCATTATGCTAGTTATTTTAATTCTGCAATGCAAGTACAAGACATACTGCACAGAGGAGGATACTGCAACAGAGAAGGCTACATTTCATCAGCTGTTGTATGCCCCATGTTGTATTTTCCACTCATATTCATTAGTTCTTTGGCAGCAATCAGCAGAGAAGAATGACAGAAACTGAGAGATTTCAAATCCTCCTAAATCTGCTGATATTTTTGATCCTGACATACACATTTTATAGCTGCTGGTGGGATATCCACAACTTCCCGTTGTGAATGGCCATGAAGGGAACAGTGTAGTCTGAAGCTGCGTGGTTTTGAACAGCCCTCTAAGTATGCATTCTCAGGGTGAGAGTGCAAAGTAAGGTGACAGGCTAATATTTGTGCTTGTTTGAAAAAAAGTCCTCTGTTAAACCTGAGATTAAACATATGCACTAGAAGGTTACCTTCCTTTTTTTTTCCCCAGGTTATTCTGATGTTGGGTTGCTATCCCTCACTGCTGCCAGTCTAGCACAAATATAGATGGGAAGACGCATGCAGCATTAGGGGCATGGTACTTCATAATCTGCTTCACGCGTAATCTGGACTGGCTGCTTTTACGTTAAGAGCAATGTGTGCTTCTCCTTTCCCTGTCCTTTTGGTTTTGGAAGTACCATGTTACAACAGTGACTTTTGTAAAGTGGATATGATCACTCACTGGAGAATCCCACACTGCAGTGCTGGTTTAATTAGCTGATTTTAGAAACTATGGGGATGTTTGGTTGTTGTTGGTCCAGGTACTGGTATCCCCTGTTATCTGTCTACATTTGACATCAAGCTTCTGGAAGAGTGCAATTCTAGCTAGAATGATGTTGGCTTTCCAGAGCAGAATTGTCCTTTCACTGACATGGTAAGTCAGAGGAAAGAGTTCTGGACTTTGCTTGTTGACAGCCAGATGATTTAATACATGGGAATTACTCATGCAGGTGTGTGTGAATTTCATGAATCTCCTTTTTACAGCTATCTCCTCTCTCCTGTTTTTTTAAGAGAAAATCGTTCATCATCCCCAAACAAAGCTTCTGACCCTGAAGGGTGGATCGCCTAAATCTTTGCTGATCTTAGAGGCTTTGTGCCAGCCAGTTCCTAGCTTCTGTGGCATCCTTGGGTGGTCTGAAGCAGGCTTCCCACAGGAGACTTTCCCTCTCAGGTAAGTAGAAAAAAGGGTAACTTAGGCTGTCCAACAGCTCCATTCTTTTTTAGTAGGAGAATTTGCATAGCCACTTGGGATCAGGTGCAGAGCCTTTACCATTGAAACACACAGTCTGAGTATTGCCTCATCTGCCTGTTTCTGAGGGCAAAAAGCAACAGCAAACAGCTTCATTGTTCACTGCATGTAGGCAGGGTCATAATGCATATCTCTACACATATACATGTGCAGACGTTTCCACATGCTTGTGTGCCTACTTTTCACCGTTCACACTCTCTTAAGAAGATTTTGCCTTACATTTTTGTTTGTTCAGGTACAGGCTCACCACTCTAAATAATTCCACCCCCCACCACCCTTTTGCTTTTTGTTGATGTTATACTCATTTTACTCTGAGCAAGCTAGTTTGTTCCTGTCCTCTGAGGAAGTTCAAGGTATAATGAGCAAAGCATCCGGATTAATTAAGCAACCTGGTGCAATTCCCCCTCCCCCATCCCCACTCCTCCTCCCATCGACTAGATTGGATCTAATCCAAACCGAAGCCGTCCTCAAAGTCAGTCTTCAGCCAACAGTCAGTCCATTCTGCTGACATCCAAAGAATGGTTTTACTATATAAATGATAAGAAATACCCTTGCTAAAACAAGAAGCCCTTTAAAGACATTACTGTCACCTTCTCAAATGTTTGCAGTGACTCCAGGCTCTTTCCAAATACTGTACAACATTTGCAAAGTTTTCTGTTGCCAAGCATCCCAGTGAAATGTGATGCTTCAGAGCATATGAACTAGATGCCCACAGCATCTGACTCTTCCGAATGCCTCAGCACCACACACACAGCAATGTAGACAAACTCCTTCCTTTTTATTTATAGTAACTTAAACTTGGGCAGCACCAGGTATGTCAAATTACCTTGCTCATGAATCTTCAGGAAATTATTGCACTTTCTACATAGTGCCATGTCCTTTAAAATGTGCAAGGGGGAGGGCACTGCTTCCCCAATTGGGGAGATGGTGTTTTAATGCATGTAACTGATACTGATTTATGCTCTGGAGAGAATTTACAGCAAGATGGAAAAGGTTATGTCTTCATTGAAAATTTACTTCCATCATTTTCTTTAACCGTCTATCTTTATGCAATCTCAGCAACTATCTCAGTCAACCAAGTGAGTCATTGGGCTCTAAATGAGAGGACTGCTGTAGGCTGTGTATCTCCCTTTTGGAAGATTGTTGCTATTTACTGCAGAGAAGTCATTTAAAATAGGAGGCACAAATATATTTCTGTATCATACATGTTTTGTACATAATTTAGATTAGGATATTACTATATTGTGCTTGCAGGTTTCCTGCCTCTTGCACAAACCTCTTTATATTATCTTCTATAGGCAGTAGATGTGATACACAGCCAGCTCAGACAAACTATTAATGCTTTGGTCACCTGAGGTTACTAACTTTACTGATGTGACAGGATAGTTCTGGGTTGAGCGAGTATGTCCTGGACACAGGAGGGCAGATAATGCATAATGTTCTTGTTTTGCATAGTGGAACCATATCATTTTATGTCACGGGGAGGCAGAAAAGCCCTAAAGATAAGTTTGAACAGAGGGAAAGCATAAGATTTATTTATTGCTATTTTCTAAAAGAAGAGTCTGCAGAATTAAGGGACCTGGGGATCCATTCTCCAGCTAAAATCATTAGAATCTTCAATAAGCATCTGCTATTTGGCACTCTATCCGCACCTCCTACACAGCAGTGACTCTCCGGTCAGATGACTTTTGCACATACTTTTGAGGCTATTGATTGGTAGGAGAACATCAAGCCATATTGTCCTGTATCATCATCCCACTTCATCTCATGTGACAGTTATAGAGAGGAAGGATGTTAAATATCTCCAGCAATGGTGACTGCCTAAGGATGAAAAGGCAAAATGACCCGTTCTTATCACTGTCTATATAAACAAGCTGGGCTGAATGCTGGACTTAGCTTTGAGCGGCAAAGATTTGCTCTGCCCTCTCCTCAGACTACCCAGTGTGCTGTGACAAACTGGTTTGAGAGGAGTGGGCAGCATATGAACATCTTTTAGCAAAATGCCATCACCTGGGAAATTTTAATGGGAGAGGAATATTTTACAACAGTAACTACAACACTAAGGCTGATGAGGTGTAAAATTTCAGTGGTCCACAGCATGCTGATTTCTTCTGAATAGATGTTTTTAAAATACATGTTTCTCCATGAGAAAACTCTTTAACAGGTGTTGAGTTTTATACAGGACTCGGTAGTGGAAAGCTCAGCAGCTGCATCTTGCCAGATGGGGAGCTGCACGACTGAAGCAAAAGAGCACGTCTGGTCGTACTGAGAATTTTAGAGATGCAGCTCTAAAATCCTTCTCTTGATTTAGACATTGATATTCCACTAACAGTGGAGAAAGCTGCATTTTCCAAAAGGGTTGTACAAAGCAGATTGCAACACAAGAGATGCTTGCAGGACTTGCAGTTCCTCTCCAGTTTAGTGGGAGCTCAGAGCACTGCAGGAATCACAGGGCCACATGGCCAGTAATTACACATTCCAGAATATAAGGTATTCTCCCTGAAAATTTTTATTACAAATACTTTACAAATGTAATAATTTAATAATGAATTGCATTATTATACCAAATGTACCAGTTTTCATAAGTTTATTGAAAGGAATAAATTTTTCTTAATCATCAGCGTAGACCATTTGAATGTGCATCTGTTCCCCTCATGGTTCTGTTTTTTAAATCTCACACCTGGACAAGGTCTTGAACAGTGCCCTAGGAGGTGCAAAGGTGAGTTTACAGTGATGCTCAAAGAGGACTGGATTTGGAGGATGGTTAGTGATCCTGACCAGGGTGGAACTGAACTCTGCATCTTGAGGTTAAAGGTTGGAGCATAAAACCCACTATTTTTCTTTTACCAGTGCATGCTCATACCAGGGTGAGCTTTCTTTGAAAGCCACAGCACAGATGTCACTCTATTTTCTGGTTCCCTTTTGTAGAATGGTCCCTGATTTTAAAGGCTTTACATCAGACTGCAATTAAATGAAGCCTCATTGTACTCTCAATTCTCCTATATAACATTTTAAATTATTGGTACATGCAAGATCACAAAAACAAGGTTCCCGTGTGAGGATCCATTAGTTCTTCCCTAGTCAGGGTCCACCAAGCAGTGCATGAACAACTCACCAACCAGAAGCTTTTCAGCACTGACACTTGTTATTTGCACTTTTCTGTACCTTTTAATATAAGCCATTTTTCAACACTTCTGTACAGTAGGATCAGTCTCTTAATCTTCAATAAATGATAAATCATACTGGGTGAAATCCTGATGGTTTTTATTGCTTAAAATCATCAGGACTATTTTTCTTATAAAAATAAGTATCAAAACAGTCTCTGCAAAAATATTTGTAGGTAAGAAATGAAACAAACTGAAAGAAGGGAGATTTTTTCTGAAAATTCAGTCTTCACATGCTTTGTTTTGTGCTTCAGCTTATTCTGTTCAAAATCAATACAGCCAGCTCTGCAATAGCTAACTAACAGCCTAGAATTAGTGCAATCAAATGGTTAAAAGTTAATTGAAACCAATGTGTGTTGAGATCATAGTGTGTTTTGTTTAGGGGTTTTTTTTCCCCAAGCAAAGTGCTATGTGTTATTCAGTCACAGAGCATAAAACAGGTCAAAGTCAGCAAGTCGTACAGAGAACAGGATTAATGCACTATGGTGCTAGTGGGCTAACGCACTGCAGCAGCACACCGGTGGCTAAATATTTAAATTATATGTATGTCAGTGTGCAGAACAACTTGAAAGAAACCTGCTTTTTCCTTCGTATAGTCCGGCTGTGAATTCTGAATAACATTCAAGTTCAGAGCAGCCACCCCCTCTGACTATCACAGAGCTAACTGGCCTATTGTGGTGCTGCTGCCATTTTCCCCCTTCATTTTTTCTCCCAGCATACTGGGGGTATTTTCAATTAAGAAGAATTCAATTTTGAATCACAGTTTTGCAAAGGGTTCAATGCTAATGAGTAAACATAGGAGGACTCGGTAATAATAATTCATAAGCAGCAGGAAGAAAAGTGCGTGCTTTGTTGTTGGACTGGTTGGAGCCAGTTCATTTTATAGAATTTCATGCCAGCTACACTCCATAAATTTTTCACAATGATCATAAAATACCTTTTTATTTTATTTTTTTCCTTTTGTTGCTCTCCAGAGTTTATTCATTACACATGAAGCATATCTGTGCTGTGAAATCCGTTACTAAATACCTCAGGACCTGTCATGCCACTGTAATTTAAATTGAATGTAACAATAATCCAGCCTGATTGCCCAGCTCACTAGTTAATGTGAGGATATTTGACTCTGTTAATCACCACAATAGCCAGGTCACATTTCCACCATTGCATAAGTAAACAGATTAACCGGCATGCAGTGCAGCCCTAACAAACGGCTCACTGGTGACATTTGCAGCACAGCAAGCTGCAGCCTCGCCACATGAACAAGAAATTCGCTCTGGCATTACAAACCACAATTTTAATAATACACATGAAAAGCAAAAACTTTTAAAAATGGGTTTAGGTAAAATACACGCACATTATATAATTAGCCATTCTGAGCATGGCACCTGAGGCAGACAGGTTATTCATCACATGCATATATACACAGAGAGGGATAGTTCAGTGTATCTCATGCTAAAGCTTTGTTGCCCATCTCAGAAATAGCTCACGCTACAAAGAAATTTAGGTGGATTGATTTTATATTATGTGAGATCTGCCTCTCATGGTGCAACGTGTTACGGTAATCAGATTTTCTGTGTTTTGTTTTTTTCCTTTATTTTAGACTAAGCATAACTCTGAGCAACTTCTAGATTCCAGTGTTAGCTGCCTATCAGGTCACAACTTTGGAATCTGCATGTTGTGATGGGTAAAAAAATTATAACCAGTGCTGTGGTAAGATCTTTTTCTTGTTGGTTTAGTGTATGTTAAAAAAAAAAACAGAGAGAGGAAGAAAGAAAAAAGAAAGAAAGAACACCAGTGATGTTAAGAGCTGATAAGATTCAATCAGGTGAGATCACAGCCTTGCTATTGTACCACAATTTTTCAAAATTGCCCTTCCCCCTCTTAATCCACCTTATGTACCCAGCAGCCAGGATAAGAGCTGGAGTGGATAATATAATTTTGTTTTGTCCCAGCAATATGATGATATCAGGGGTTGGCTGTGCTTTTAATTAAGGGAGAGCACCCTAACACGGTGGGCAAATATATGTAATAAATCTATTTCTCTACTATCTGGAGAGAAGTATTGTAAGAGCTAAGATCTTGAAGCTAAATCTAGGCCTTTGTGATCTGTTTTGCACCCAGGTGTCTCGCCTGCTGAGGAAATGCTCTCTTTTAACAATGAAAAGGTTATATATCCGCCATGACTTCTGGTTTGTGCATTTTATAGGGGGTCCAAAGTCATCACGGTCTCATCACTTTAAACCTGCCACCATTCAACCTTAGTAGCTGATATGTATTTTTGATGCGGAGTAATCCAAGTAGGGTTACAGACCAGCAACAGCAGCTCTCATTGTATTTTTGCATCCTGCTGTCTACTTTTTCCCCTCCTGTTGTTTATTTTGAGGGACAGCAGAACAGAAAAAAAAAAAAAAAAAAGACATTACAGCTCAGCCAGTAGTAAAACTTCTTTTATGGGCTGGCCTTGTAGCCTAGTGCTACTGACACCAAGGATTTGAGAGAGGATCCCGGTGAAGCAATACACACAGCACTCTCTTCACTGTTCTGGCTCATGACCGGAGAGAAGCACCAAAGGAGCTCTCTTCGTCTCTTTGCTGCCAGAAAAATGATTGGCTTAACATAGGTTCAAGGATGAGAGACACCAACCCAGGGAAGGGGAGGAACTTCTCTTACTGACTGGAGCTAGGAGGACAAAACAATATCTTTTGCAGAGAAAGAGGGGCAAAAAACCTGAAAGCAAACATCGTAAGAGAACAAGAGTATATATCATCAGCATGCAGGCAGGTACCCGAAGAGAAAGTTATGATATATTTTTCCCCCAATAAAATGTTACAGTTCACACCACATCTAAACCACTGCCATTATTGTATGAGGCAGAAAAACAAAGCTGACTTAGTGGTTTCACATGCTTTTATATAACCCTATAATTTTTTTAAATCGCTTTGTTTCATAAAATGAAATTATGCAGGCAATTAGTATATACTGTGCACTAACCCCTGTTATGCCTTGGCTAGGAAAGAGAATTTAGAAGAACGTTACTTCATTTTAGAAACAGGTTATTGTGTATACCCTGTAAGTTTTTAATGAAAAAGTGTTACATTTATTATACAAATGAATTATTTCCCCATTAATGCTTTGGAAAAACATGAAACAATGACATATAGTCGGATATATCTCAATCCAGAGTGGAAAACTGTATCTGTCACTTTGGAAAATAGGTAAAGTAGAAGAGAGTGGACAGCTGGAGCCTTTTACATGGACACGGAGGGCAGCTGTGGGCTGGAAACTCACTGAGAAGCAGCTGGTCTAGAATTGCTTCACCATGGCTCTCTGAGAACCTGTCTCACATGTGGTATGAACTGTCACCAGTGTTAACAGTCCAAGGAAAGAAGGTAAGAACAGAACTGGAATGGACATAAAGGCATCCTCACAGTCCAAAATAATGGTCACCACCTCCAGTAACCTGCTTCTTGCTCCGACAGGGAGATGCCAGGTAGAAGAGGACTGCCTGCATCTGACAGACCTGAGGGAGATGAAATGAGGTTGAAGTGTTTGATCTTAAAGGACTCTGAAATGTTCCAGCATCACAGTGGGATGTTTTGTTTTTCTTGTTATTGTTATCTGATCTTGTAATTTGCCAGTTTGACCTACCAGCTCCAACAGATCTGATGAGGGATTGTTTAAAGGGCAAGTAGAACATGCCAGCTGGCTCTGAGTTTCAGGCTTTCTCCTGGACTATGCAAAAGGAGTTGGACAGACCTGCTTTATTGGTGAAAGTGGAGCCCTCAGAGTTGCCTGGAATTCTTTGGTTTGCATGGTTTGATACAACATTTAAAAGTGTCCCAATATATTTCTGTTCTTTTTCAGAACTAGAGAAGGGCTCGCGGAGGAACCTGTCAGATGGTTAAAGAAGTTTAAGCTCCTGGTGTAAATTCCACTACAATACACTAGAGAGAAAACCAGTGTATCTCAGTGCCAGAAGGCAGAGAAGTGAGACAACAAAGATGTATTGGAAAATTCACCACTAAGAATACACCACACTAAGAAGACACCAAATGTAGAGTTTACTGGAGCAAAATATGAGGATATGAAGGATAGAGGAAGAGGCATCTGAGAGCGTTGTTGGTCTTTTTGCAAATCTTAGTCAAACTTTAGTTCACATAAATCTTGGTAGCAGCAAATTTTATGTTTTTTGGAGGATGTTTTTTTTCCATTGCTTCCGGACTAAGATATACTGGCCAGATCAAAGGCACCACTTTGCACTACTGCAAATTCATAAAATCATAGAATCATGGAATCATTTAGGTTGGAAAAGACCTCTAGGATCATCAAGTCTAACCGTCAACCCAACACTACCATGCCTCCTAAACCATGTCCCAAAGTGCCACATCTACATGTTTTTTGAACTCCTGCAGGGATGGTGACTTCACTACCTCCCTGGGCAGCCTGTTCCAGTGCTTGACCACTCTTTCAGTAAAGAAATTTTTCCTAATATCCAATCTAAACCTCCCCTGGCGCAGCTTTAAGCCATTTCCTTGTGTCCTATCGCCAGTAACTTGGGAGAAGAGACCAACACTCACCTCGCTACAACCTCCTTTCAGGTAGTTATAGAGAGCAATAAGGTCTCCCCTCAACCTCCTCTTCTCCAGACTAAACAATCCAAATTCTGCAAATGTGTAAGCTCTCCATAACCAGTATTTGCACTGCAGCATTAGAGGTATTCAGGCTAATTCTACTTGGGCTTGGGATGCTGTCACAGCCTCTTGCAGATGCCAGGTCATTAAACATGTGCTGATGTATTAGCATGGTACAACATTTGGGCTAATTGGCCCACCCACTATATACTCTGCTGGAGTAGCTATATACTTCCATTTCTGGCTAGTTCACTGGGTATGTCTGTTGTGCGTAGAACAGAAATACCACTAGCATGCCTCTCCTAGGACAATAAAATGAAAACAGTAAATAAAAGAATAGCTGAATGATATCTTTTTGCTGACCATGAATTGATAAACAAGAACTCAGATGGTTTGACTTCTAGGAAGAGGACACAAATCACTCTGGCTTACATTATATTATAATAATTTCCTCCAACATGTTGAGTTACTTTCATCACAGGCTCCGTTCTGTTGCCCAGTGCAGTTTCTCATCAGAAAACAGTTAAATGAAGTTCCCCTTGTATCACCCAATGTGCTGAAACTCTCTGTATTTCCTGTATGCTTTTGTTTTAACCAGGATAAGGTATATTAAACAAACATTCTCTGAAAACATTAATACTCCTCAAATACCTCTCATACCACTTCAAATCAAGCATTAAATGACACACTTTTACAGAGCTAGGCGGGGTTTAACTTGCTCCATGTGTTTTTCTAAGTACTGAAGAAGAAAAGAATCAATGAAATAATAACACAGCAGAGTAGATCAGGTAGAAGGAACCAAAATGCATGGAGAGCTCTTCAGTCTATTCACAGGTCCAGGTTCTGCCAATGACACCTGACATTCCAGTAGCAAAATACACCTTGATAATTATGGGTATCAGTGAAGAGCAGAGCTCCAGAGAGCTGCTCACTGAAACATTACCCACTGATTTTCCTCTTCAGCTTATAACTACTTGCCTGCTTTCTTTAAACTTTCCCAACAAGGAGTCAGTTAGTTTCCGGTTTGAACAGAAATCACTGAGACTAAGGAAATGTTAGGTGTTGCTAGCCAATTTCTGTTTATCCCAGCTGTTTTTCTCTGCTAGCCTTTCAGATATAGAGAACTTCTGGAAGAGAATGTAGGCAGGTAGGCAAGTGCCACTGCTGTCCAAGCCATGCCAATGGTGGCAGGCCTGAGCACACTGAGAGCTCTTGCTTGCCTTTGTATTCTTGAAAGCATTAGCAAAACTAACTGAATCACTGGGGTGATTACAAGGTAGTGGCCTGATGCCGAAAACATGGAAATTGACCTGCTGTTATTCTCTTAACTTTCCCCAAAGTTGGTTTTCATGGTCCCTGTTGCAATCACAGGCAACCTTCTAGGCTGCTGTTTTCCAAGATTTGACAGAAGCCAGATGTGCTTGGTAAACATTATGATGTGGTCAGCAAGAAAATATGCAGTATGTATATTCCTTTATCACAGTCCCCTAATGCTGGGCAATGTTACATACCACCAGGGGGTATGTTTGTTTTGCCAAGATGGTCTATAAGCATATTTTATAATTACAATATAATCTCTTTGTAAAGATAAAAAGTTGTGCAGGGTTGTGAGACATTCTGGTGGAGGGCCATATGCACCCCAGAGCTCATCTGAGATAGGACTGGAGCAAGAGCATTTGGAATGCACTTGCTTTGTGTCAAAACCTGCACATAAATTTACTTTTGTATTTGATGTTTTTAGTGAAAAAAAAGCAAGAATCTGTATTTTAATGGTAATGGCTTTGCCTAAATCTCCTTTGTTTCCGAAGTTACAGATTGTATACAATGTTATTTTAAAGTGACTGCATATACACAGACTTATGGGATTTTCAATGGAGTTTAAAGAGCTCTGTTTGCTGCTCCATTAGAAAATTTTGCCCTTGTGTTCTCAACTCTTAGGTCACTGATCATCCAAAAGTAAAAGGATAGAAATTAATTTATAAACATGCCATTCTTACCATTACAGATAGGTGTGAGTAACACAGAGAGATGCCTAGTTGGCAACATGAAAAGTTGACACAGCAGCGACATAAACAGTCAGCACTATTCAGGACTTCTGGCTAACCCTTCTAATGCTCACCAGCCCACAGAAAGCACTCTTCACCTTTCATGTGGCTCCATCACTCATCTTCTTCCCCAAGTTGTCCTTGGAAACAAACTCCTAAAGTGGTAGTACTTCCCTGCAGTTTCCCAAAATCACACCTGAGCTACTAAGGCACAATTCAGCCCATTCAGTAAAATAATGTTCCAAAGGAGAGGGATGTGTAAGTAAATGAACTTTGGCAAAACCCATTGTTTAAAAATGCTTCTGTTTTAGTTACTTGATTTAGGCCACGTAAAACAAGCACTGTAGATATTTAAGGCAGAAGCCTTTACTAACTTCATTTTTGGTCAGATCTCATGGAATGACTATAAATAACAGGACCATGTCCCGAGTCTCACCTGAAGTCTTAAAAAACAAAGATCAAAAATCTGCCTAAGGATTTTGGTGAGTTTTATAACTCTCTGAGAATGAGCCAAGCTTGTCTCCAGCCACCATATTCTGTACAAGATTGTATTACCTAGAGGAGATATCATGCCAAATTCACATAGCTTGGCTTCGCGGTTTTTTGGTTTTCATCTGAAACTTCAGGCTGTCTTCAGGAATTCAGATGATCTGAGGTCTTGTTGTGGGTTGAACCTGGACAGCAGCTAAGCCCCCACCCAGCTGCTTGTTCACTCAGAAAAGCAAAAGCAAGAAAACTCATGAGAACCTCAACGCTACTCAAGCACTGCTCAGCAATAGCCAAAACACTGTTTTAGTCCTAAATTAAATTAGTGCTGTGTTTTGGAACACAGCACCTTATGGGCACAGAATCTGAGAATAAGGAGAGCCGCTGTGGCTCTGTAATACCATTGTGCACCCTAACAATATGCATCTTGGAATAACTAGTATCTGCTCAACCTTAGGGCTGTTCTGACTTGTGCCTGACTGTCCATAGCAGTCCCCGGTGGACTATTTCAGGAGCTAAGTACTGCCAGAGTGTGAAGACAATTTGCCCATGTCCTGTTTTTCTAGGTAGTAATCTTCCAGTGAGGACCTGTTAACCCAGCACAGTCTGGCACTGTAGTTCTCGGTTGCTGAGGCAGTCAGCATTGTGTCTGCTTGGAGCCAGAAAGTAGACATCATGGAGCAGTTGCAGTAAGGCTACTGTTTTGACTTCACATCCAAACAAAAAATTACCTTTAGTGTGCCAGTTTTCACTCCTACAAAGAAACATGAAACCTATTTATCTTTACCAAAAACACGTTAACAGGGCTTTCTGGACATAGTTTCCAGAAGCCTTAGTGCAATATTTGGATAACACAGACATGGGAACTGAACTCCAGAGACTGCATTGAGAAGATGATTCTATTATCTTGTGTCTCAGTATGTCTTAGACTGCCATAATTGGTATCTGCTACTGTCTTTTTGAATGCTACCAGACGTTTCCAGTCTTACTTAATCTGCTGCAGGGCATACAGACCATACATAGCTCTCTACTGTGTTAAAATAATAATTAAATGCCAGAAAAATTATTTACATTTACCATCTCCTCAACATAAGGGCAAAAATTTTGGGGTCTGGATATCCTAGCTGATGTTGTTGATTATTTCCCTGCTTCTTCTCTGTCACTGTTTTCTTATTCATTTTGAAGAGAAGACAACAAATGGGTAAGAGAGAAACAGCATCCTTCTCTAAAGTCATCATATCAGTGACTTGTTACTAAAAATTCCTCTATCTCACTCAGTGCCACACATACATATTTCTTTTTATCAACTGCAAAATCTATCTGAAGGTTGTTCGCATCTTGTTGGAATTGATCAAATTTGTTGAAAGGGAGAATTCTCCTGACCTGGCAGACAGTGAATATTTGGACAGAATCTGCTTACTTTATCTATGAAGTGAGCGCTTAGTTCTTGATACTTTCTATATATGACTGCATTCAAGGTATCTACAAACAATCCAATATGTTGGTTCTGGGGCCAGAAAAATACGGTGCTCTTTTTTTATTAGTCTCAACAATTTCACAGACAAAACAGAGACAGATAATCCAAACAGGAACCATGAAATGCCACAGCCATGAAAGGGAACATTTTCATTCCCAGTCACATTACTTGCACAAGCAATCATCACCAACAAACCCTATAACTACCCACTGCACAGTAGCAGGACTGAAAAGAGCTTCTGCTATCAATGCTTGATTTTAATGTAGCTAGCAGTTTGAGTTTTGGTTTTGCCTTTTTAATAGTGAGCCCTCACTTTAGGAGATGCATTTCATCTTTTCTTAAAATGTCATTAGCGTGTGTAATTTTGCAAGATTTGTTTTGTGTTATGAAAGAATGAGGAAAGAAGGCTTTTTCCATTTAAAAAAAGAGAAGAGGAAGCCCATTCACATCTACCCAGAGTCAGGAAACAAGAATAGCTATACTTGGCATTGCAGCACAGGTCCCCACAGCCATGCTGCGAAACCATATATCACCTCAGCATTTCCAGTTAAAAAATTTTATCACAAAGGAGCATATCAGATCATGGGGAGTTCTGACAGCTGACAATGGTATATAATAATATCTTTTTTAAAGAAAATCTAATTGCTGTTGTTGACATATTCTGTAAACTTCTGCTGTAAACTTCGTAATGTTCCTTGTTATTACTGGGATTTAGGAAAGTCATTATTATTTTTGTATGACACACTACAAATGACAGAAGAGATGCATGAACTGCTGCACTCCTCACAGTGTATGCATACTGTTAATTAATTAAGTATATCTCATTGAGACTTCTGAACACCACTGGTGACATAACCAGACATCAGTTTTCAAGTGAGGATCCAGCAGACAGTGGTCTAGAAGTAGAAACATCCGTTTCTTTAGCTGAACCATTCTGACAATTCTTTTTGTGAATATACATGCTAAGGGCTGTAAATGTTTAGGAGAACCATCTGCAAAGTGACCTTTCCTGGATCTGACTCTGTTCTCCATCTCTCTTCCAGTGGCCGGGCATGTACCACCACCTTCACCAGCTGTATGGTTAATCCTGAACATGAGCAGCTTAGCTGATTTCAGACAGTGTTCAGAGGTGCCTAGCTTCACACAGTTTGACTTGAATTTACAGAAGAGTACTTATATCCCAACCTCTACATGCCAGTGCATGTCAGAGGAAACAGATCACTGATCTAAAATCCATGGCCATTTTCAACATCCTACCCATTTCCCAGAGTGAATGAAAAATGGTGGGTCTCTAAGCTTGAAAATTTGGCCTTCAGTCCTAATAATTTCTCTCTCTTTACAAAATGAATGTCACATCCCTGTGTTTGTCTCTCCCTTTTGCTTCAGAACATGCTTTGGAGAACCCATCTGGCATGTAGGGTGGCTGAAATTAGTTTTCCCAGTGAAGTTTTACTAAAAGCTTAAAACAATGTTAACCTGGAGCAATGCACCCATTTTCTGTAAGACCTTCTTCTGACCTGACTTCAGTTCCTCAGCCACCAGTTATGTTTGATATGGAGAAACCCAAACTTTTCTAGCCTCTCCTCTCCTTCTCTAAATTGATGAAGTTCTTCCTGTGCTTCAGGTAGGAAAGGACTAACCTTATCTCCAGCCACAAGACAGGTTTGGCAATACATTTGTGTTTATGACACTCCTCACTTTAAAGTTGGTTAAAAAACTAGTCATAAAACAATTACAGTTTATTTTACACATGATTGTGGTGGGAAACTCAGTAGACAGTTGAAGAAGGTGAAAAATCCCATTACTTTTTATCAGGAATAATTAATCATGACATACAAATACTTGATTTTATTATTTGATATTTACTTGCTCTGTGAACATTCATTTTAACATACCTCTAAAAAATATCTCTGGTATTTGCAATAAATATCTCTATGAAATAACAGCTATTTATAGCCAAAGAAATGTTGAACTGATGTAGCCACACAGTAAATCAAATTGAATTTAATTTCTGGGAAAAAATGAAAATTTCAATTGCAAAGTAAACCTTTCCCATATGGAAAAACAAATAAGACTGCCACAAAATATGTTCTATTTAAAACAGCTTATTTACTTTGTAGTTTATTTTCAAAATAAAAGTGTATGTATCTGTTACAAGAAAAGAAGGTTGATTGCATTCACTGTTTTTACCTTCAAAGACCTTCTCAACATGATCTAAAACATGGCCCTTATTGTAGATTGTCATGCTCCAGTTGGCTACTACTACCAGGGCAACACACCCATCAACATCTGTGGAACACAGCTATAAGGCACAGTTAAATTCTCTACTACCTGCACTTTTTCAAATTAACATTGTATTTCAAACTGCATAAATATGTAAAAATAAAAATGTGTAATCCTGTGTAGGTCCTGACTCCTCAGGACACATACGCTGCTTTTTAAATGTGTGCTTAAATAATTGATTGAATTTGGTAATACTGATGGCTGTAGTCATATTTACTTAACTCCCACCCCATCTTCCTTAGTGTGGAAGAATTCAGAACTTGAACTGCCATAAGAACTAGGCTCTAACATAAGCTGGTGGAGGAAAGCCCACTTCTCTTATGAATGTATATATAGGATATAGGCATACACCCCCTGTACATGGTCTACAGGGTTTTATTCTCTGTCCAGCCTTTCCCTCTTCAGGCCAGCTGTAAAAAGTTGATAACTTCTACAAAGTTTCAGCAAGCTGTGTTAACAGTTCTGTGAAGCTAAATAGTCCCTTGTCCTTCTTTCAGTATGATTTGTTCCGTATTTGTGTCTCACTTGTTTCCGTACCTGTTGTTCTGCCTTCAGTGCACAATCATACCTTGAGATTCAATGCAGTAGACCTTGAGATGAGGCCCATTAACTGGTTTTGGTTTCAGTTCAGGTTTTTTTCATAACTTGTTTAGGACAGCTGAAAATGTTCTAAACAGTTTCCAACAACATTTGTCCTCATTTCTTGCAACACTGTGCTTTAAAATGCATCCAGGCTTTTTTCACCACTTCCTCCCAATAAGTAAGTAAACTTGATGCCTATTGTCTGCCTTGTGGGGCAGAGAATGTGTGGTAACAGTAATAACTGTATTTCAAGTTACCAAATTAAAATAATAATTTACAGGATATTTCAAAGTGGTGGAGGAAATGCAGTGAGAGATTGGGTGAAGCAAATATATGTGTTGGGAGAATCAGCTGGGGTTAATTTACATTTACAGCCAACGAAGAAGTTGAATTGCATGTACGAATTTCTGTGAGCATTGTATGTGAAGTGTTTTCAGCCTGCTGATGGATAGGTGGGGAACACAGTAGTCGGGAGGATTATCAGGACAGGAAAGAGAACCTAGCATCCAATAACTATCAAAAGAAGAACAGAGGAATAGGAAGATGTCAAATAATTGAAAAGAAAAGCAACATGATACACACCAAGAGATCACAAAGTTATGGTGGTTTGTTGTTGGGGTTTTTTAAGTAGAGAGAGAGTAGATAATGAATAATTGAAAAATAAATTGCAATCTGATAGAAGGAAGTACAAGCCTGAAACAATTTTTGGTTAACTTCTTGAAGTTTAAAAGGTTTGAAGTTTTGAACCAGTTTAAATTTTTTGTTATTTTTGAATAGAAAATTTACACTGCATAATAATAAGATAAAAGACACATGAATATTTGTTTGCAAACATGGGTGTGTAACTAGAAGGACCAAGATGAGAGCTGTGTCCCCGCAGGCATCCCTTTCCTGCTCCGTAGGGCCGGGACTCTGCACCTTCCGGCACCGCGCGCTCCCGGGGCGGCTCCAGCCGTGGAACTGTCCATGGTCCCTGGGACAACGTCTGCGAGATCACTTTCACTTGCCCAGACAATCAGAAATACGTGATTAACTCCCCAACTTGATTGCTTGCCTCCTTGTGATAGAAAACAAATTAGCAGAGTTCGACATATGTTATGGACATTTTCTCATTAAATTTTATATGACAACTTTAATCATTTTTTCCTGGGTTCTTTCTTGTGACCAGAAAGTCATTCTTAAATAAAATACCAGGAATTGGGGTGGGTGGGGGTGGGTGGGGGTGGGCAGGTTGCAGGAAAAAAAATCGATTACTTGAAAATCTTCTCCTTTTTTTCTGTCAATTTAATTTTGTTTTAAAGACCTTTGCTTTCTTACTGAAGGAGAACTCTTTTGTGGCAATGACAGCCTACAGTTTCTCAAATTAAGCTTATTCTTAAGGAGAAACCTGGACTAAAGCTGAAAAAGAACAGAGAATTTATGATTTTATAAGCTTTATGCTTGCTTTAACGTTTGGACATTTTTACTTAGCCATATTCTAGAAAACACATTTTACTAAGAGAGTGCATGCAGCTTACACATTTAGTGCACTGATTTAGTGCATTCAAGTTTATTATCAAGTTTGTTTTCAATTCCATATTCAAAATGCATTCTCTAAAAAGTTTAATTTTATTAATGTTGTTGCATACTAAAAAGAAAAACAAAGTAAACTGCATGAAAGAGAAACAGGAAGTTATTTCTAAAAATCCTTAAATGTGAATATTCCATTCTGGTTTCCACAGGTCTATCTTATCATATGGTTAGACAAGTTTAAAGAGATGGTAACAGGTTATTCAAAGATGAAATACAGCACAGTGCTCCTTACAATTCTTCAAGCTATATTCATTTGAGTTATATTCACCTTCCTTTCAGCAAAACTCCAGCTGAAAATAATCTGTGGAAGTTTTGCTTGAGTAAGGAAGTATATATTGTCTTTTCATCAAAAGCAGAAACTTTGAGGTGTGCAGGGGGATAAAAACAGGGTTACAATATTAAATTGTGTAAACAGGATTTCCAGCAGTAAGATGCTGAGTGAGTAAAATCTAGATGTATTTTACTCATCTCAGTGCCCTGTGGAGAATCCCATAAAAGAACAAAGTGGTGGGGACCACCTTCAGTATAGACCTACCCATTTTTAAATCAAACACATGGTTAGAACAAGATGTTTTACAATCTATATTGGATGTACTGCAATGAAAAGGGATACCTAGGATTCATAATCAGGGCCCTTGGATCTAGTTGTTGACCTTGCTAGAACCACAACCTCAGGAAGACCAAGCGGCACCATAAATGATTGATCGATCATATCTGTTTACATTCACAGGATGCATTTTGTTTTTTCTTACTGAGTTACATTTGATATTACTGCTTTCATTTGATCTTTTATACTTCAGCAACTGTCATAGCTCTTAATTTCCAGTATTTACCCTTTCATTTGTATTGTAGTCATTGACCAAGAACAGAAAACCATTCTTTTCTTTTTAACACTTGACACTGAAATTTCCTCTAAATATGATCCTAGCACAGAGGAAGGAGTACTGATGTTCATTTTCAGCTAAGTCGCACAGTGAAGCAGGATCCTCAAGGACCTATATAGCCAAGGAACAGTGCAAAGGACTCTACTAAGGTTTCCTTAGGTGTTCCAGTGTCTATGGGTATTTTCAAGGAACTCTAGAGTGCTGTTTTAATATCAACTTTCCAATGTTACTGATCATGGTTTTTCTTTTCATCTGCCTTTTTCCTTCTGATAGTTTCAAATGTTTAGAGGGAAATTTTGCTTGGGGTGTTGAAATATCAGTTATATGCTCCCTCCATTTTTGGTTGCAAGTGGTCTCCTGGTTTAATGTAGTATTTTGCAGTGGAGAAAATTCTAATGTACCCACTTTTTTCTTCAAGAATCAATTTTGCTCAGTAAGCAATAGTATATTCACCAGTTCCTGTCCTCTGCAACTTTACAAATAAATAAAAACTTTATTTTTACTATAGATGTTCTGTAGTACTTCTACAAAAAAACTTATTTTCTTATTTCTAGCATATCACTTTGGGCTAGAAATCTCTGCCTAACAGTAACATTAATGTTTACAGTCCAATAATACCATCAGTTTCAGTAATCATAGAATCATAGAATCATTTAGGTTGGAAAAGACCTTTAATATCATCGAGTCCAACCATAACCTAACACTGCTAAGTCTGCCACTAAACCATGTCCCTAAGTGCCACATTTACAAGTCTTTTAAGTAGCTCCGGGGATGGTGACTCAACCACTTCCCTGGGCAGCCTGTAATCCTCAATTTAAATTCATGTTACCTGTTAAAGACGGTGAATCTAAAATAGTTTACAGCAAAATGGTGGATTTTTTTCCTAAATGAGCAATTTTTACAATTAGGCAATAGAAAAGAAAGTCAGTTCAATAGAGAAGCAATCTATTAAGCATTGACTATGAACAAAAGGAATCCTGGGGCATCTAAGAAGACACTGTAAAAGACAAAAGAAAGCCTACAATATTTTTATTAATAGACTATGAAGAAAAATTATGGCAATTACAAGTGTTTTCATATTTTTGCTAAAATGAATGTATCCTTCAATATGTCAAAGCATATTGCCCTGATGGGCTTCTGTAAGGTCCCATTGATTCTTGTGTGGCTAGCTTATGTCATTTAAAGAAATAGCTGCATCACATAACAGAAAGAAGAGAAATAAATAAGGGATTTCAGTGTTCAGAAAGCTTTTGATGTGCACATAGTATTCAGAGTCAGTGTTTAACAAGCATGCATCCTAATTCAGAAGGATTCTTGCCAAAAGGACTATTTTTAGTCCACGGGTAGTGGTAGAATATGCCACTGAAGTTGAAGGAATTACAGAATGCATGAATCTAGTCTCTTCCAGGTTAGTTTGGCTTTTTTTTTCAGGCCTACTGTTTCAGATCAATGGCAGACATAACTGATGAGGGAGTTATGTTAGCTTTCTTCTTGAACTCTGAAAGTATATCTTAATTATTACCTGTAGCAATCCACCTCACCATTGAAATAAGTCACATACAATTATAATTTACTTTGTTACAGGGAAAATATCCACGGAAATTCGCTTCAGAACTTGCAATATATATCCAGATAATATAATGAGAACTATATATGCGTAATAAAGGAACCTGTCTGATCAAGTAGCTTTGGAAGAGCTATGCTGTGGGAAATAGCTGGTGGTTTGGAATGAACTGAGCAAAGAGAGGAAGAGCTACTTAAAAAGATCGTTCTCAAAAATACCAGAAATAGTAGGTTTGCCAAGAAGCAACCAATTTGACCCACAAAATGTTAATGCTTAGCACAAATATATCAGCCTGTGCTACGTCTACATGTATTCTACACAAAGATAGAAAAAAGTGGCTGTGAGTAAGATCCACGATACACTTCTGGAAAAAATCAGCACATTAAAATTGGACCATGCTATAATTCTGGATGGAAGATAGGTATAAGAAAAAAACCTTTCTCTTTTCCTAATTTAAACCTGAGTTAAGACTAGCACTGTGCATTGGCTCTGTCAGCTGCTGTCAAAGGAATGACTGAAGCTGTATGAAAAGAACAACAGCTCACCATGCCTGTCAAATATTTTCTGAGGAAGCAAACCAGAGAGTTCCTGATGTCTCTAAGCTTTTTCCTTGTTAATTTAGGCATGCAAAGCTAACAAAAAGCATGATCAAGGCGAGAAGTGGAAGGGCAATCCCTGAGACAGGAAGGCTATGACAGAACAGTGTTCAGCATCTTGTCCTGCCATGGATTCCAATGTGGTCCCAAGCAAGTCATTTAGACCACATCTGTCTCAATTTACTACCTATAAAATTTAGATGACACCTCTTCTGTGCTTCATAAGGTGGTTGGGGGATTAATCTCTTCACATGTCTAATACTCTTAAGCATGTGAATATCATAGTCTGCAGGGTACCTCCATGCTGTTGATGACTTGAAAGATTTGAGATTTTATTTTTGCTTCAGAGGGACTCCTGACTTGTCTGTAAGTTGTCAACTGATTGATCTGACTATTTTGAAAAGCAGGCACTAATAGCACAACTGCAAGTCCATTTTCTGGTCATGTGCATATGCTACATGTGCTATTGTGTATACATTCCCTTGTAAACAGTCTTGGCAAAATGACAAAGCAAACAAAAAATAACTACCTAACTTTGTGTTTAACACTTTTAAGTGTAAAATATATCAAAGATCTTCATTAGGCAAACAACAAAGGCTCTCTGAAAACTAGCTACATCCTGAGTGTAAAGTGGCAACCAGACAGCAGGCCTGTCACAGAATTGCTTGAGTAAAGCAAAGTTTACCTGCAGCAACCAAGACAAATCTTTGTCCAGCACAATTGTCCTAAGATGCATAATGCCCATGAAATGTAAACATAACCTTAATTTGTCATCAGGCTTTAACTGACACTTTATCCATCCTGTTCTTTCAACTTGCACATGCAACTCCCGTTAGTGAATGACTGGATTTATTCACATATGTCATGAATGGTCTCTTCCACATTGCAAAAACTTGGTGATATTGCAAAAGCATGTTTCTGTATACAGCATTTGATACCTATTCAAATGACATGAAGCAAATTTAAGTTGTCCCAGGTGTTCAGATCAGTCTTCAAAACTTTGAAGTCATTCTTCCTAAGGAATCCAGGCATTTCCAGTTTACTGTTTGCCCTATTTCTTCAGCCTTAGTTAATAAAACTCTCATGCACAAAAACTATCCCTATATTGATATAGCACCTGAAAATGCTTCAAGATTGATTTATGGAATGAAAATAATTCTTATTTTATGAGCACAAAAATGGAAGAGACTACTGTCCCTACAAAGGGAGTATTGTAAAATAACATATACACTTGTAAGGAGAAAGGAAAAGCTATAAACTCTGCCCCTATTTTCTACTTGCTCTCAGTGGAGAACAATAGAAATTCCAGCTGGTCATTGCAGATCTTTTTCTCCTTTTGAAAATGTTGCTGTACAAGTGCTTGTAGAATCTGAAGAGCCACAGGCTTTTTGCACCTATGGGCATTCATAGGAGAAGGGGAATTAGATAACATCTGTTTCATGGTCTGCACAGATTTTTCTCTTTCCAATGGATACTGTTATGCACACAAGAGAAACACTTAAACAATTTCCATGCAGCTGGATGGATTGTTTCATGTTATTCCATGTCATCCTGGCATCCTACCCAATTGTCATTCTGACATGACAAAGCAGATGCCCCAAGTTTCGTATGCGATGAAACCTTTTTTAGCAGCTGTGAATCAAATGCTTACAAGAAAAGTACGTCTATTAAAGTGCCTCCTGGTTATTTTCAAATTAAGACATTCAAATCAAATGGTTTCAATATTGTCAATCTTTGCACGAATAACTGTTTTATTTCGATACAGGCTGAAAGGATTTCCCCATGCATTCAGGAACATGCCAGGAAGGGAAAAGTATCCTGAAAAAACAGTGTTAAATGTATCAATAACTGCTGCCTCTTTTCAAAATACAATATTCTCTCTAAAGCTAGAATCTAGAAAGAAAAAAAAAATGGGGGGAAAAAGCTGTCTCAAGTTAATTGCATTGCCCAGATTTACTTCTTCTAGCCTAACATCACATACTGCCCACCTGCGGTCATTTACCTCCAGCTGTGTAGGTTTTCATCAGACAGTGGTATGTCCTCTTGTAAACACAAACACTTCAGTCCAGCAACTTCTAATTTGTCTGGTTTGAATTTCTTTGGACAGGAAAGAAAACACCAGCAACTATTGAAGCAGTTTATCAGCAGGGATGGTGTGGAACCTTCCTGTCAATCAGTCAATGGAGAGACATAAGACATGTGTCAGGTCTTGCAGAGACAAGCTTGTTCACCATTTGCACAAAAACACATTAAGCACAAAAGATGCAATTCAGCTTAATATGGAAAAGTTTAGTTTCAACAGCAGTCAGTAGCCACTTATTAGCACTGAATTTCAGAATCATACATTTGCACTGCATAGACAAAATCTTCTCTTTGAAAATGTACATTGAAGGGTACTGTCAATGAATACAGGAAATACAGTGCTGAATGAGAGTAAGAGTATATCTCCTTCATGGAAGAAGTCATGCAGAATTTTTCCTCAGAAGTTACTAGAGGTGCCAAAGTGGGCATTAAAAAAAAAAATCAAATTAATTGCGTTGTAATTTTCTAAGATCTGCTCATATTTCAACATAAGAAACTATAAGCATGGCAAAAGAACTTCAAATTGCATATATTCATTTACATATGCACAAAGATGTGGAAGAGAAAGGGTGTTTTTAAGAGTCAGAGAAGTGGAATATATTCTTGTTTTTCTCAACTTTCTAAACCACAAATGTTACTTGCTGGCCTAAGAAATCAGCTTGATTTGAAAGAAAGAGGATGTCCTTTAGAACACTGGTCAGTGTTGTATCTGACAAATGTTATGTAAGAATATGAATACATGATGCACAGGGTCAGATAAAGATGATAACCTTATGTTGACTACAGACTGTAAACGATGAGAATTTTTTCAAAGAATGCCTAAAGATCTGATGAATTTTGGGTCAAAAACAGGAAAAAAATGTTCATAATCTAGAGAATTACAAAACAAACTCTAATGATATTCACTTCAGCCCTGCTGAGTGAATGTTTCTTAGGATTTGGAATTGCAAATGCTCCACAAAAGAAAACAAGAATTTCATGTCTAGAAATATATTGGATCGGAATACAACTGAAATATTGACCCCATAGTTTATCAAAAGAAGGGAGAGAATGTTGTTACTTGGGCTACAGAGGACAGTAGATGCCACTGATTTCTTTTTTTTTGTTGCCATATGTTTAGGATGATGATATGACTAACCCTGAAGTCACAATTGACTTCTATAATCCCTCCCAAAGGATAATAAAATTTAATTGCACCCTACATCATTATATAAGGAGCAAAATAACATTTCTGTGCCTGTTTGTTTACTTCTTGTAGTTGCTTATGGGTTCCTCCAGTTGTTATAAGTACATTGCAATAGTAACTGATAGAAACTATTGCATCCTTGGTATAAGCTGAGGTTTTAAGACTTCCCAAAAGTCACATGGGCCACAGATGACAAGTTAAATTATTAGCTAAATTATTCAGTTTTATTCCATTAAAAGCAACTACAAAATGAAAACTAATCTGGGGGCAAAAAATCCATTTTTTTTACCATAATGTAGTAAGTAAAATTTCTGGCTTTTTAAAATAGTTTTTAATTTATTCTTTTTCTCATTGTTTCTTCAAACTGAGCAGATTCATTTTGTAATCTACTCAAGGCAGGGAAATTTCAGTCATGGATTAACTGTTCTTCAGTAGTGTGACACAGGAATTACTGGGTGAAGTGTTTTATTCATAATTATTCAGGCAGCCAAAGTAGATGATTATAATGTTCCACTGCAGTCTTAAAACATATGTATTTATTTCTGGGCATCTGAAGCTGTGTTGTGTGCTGGGGTATTGATCTTCAGCCTTGCTGACCATTAATGCACTGTATAGTGGTGGTAATTAGGGAAACAAGCTCTTGGAGAGCTGAGAGATCATAATTAAAAATTATATATTTTTTTAACTTTGTTTTGTTGATCCTTGTTAGTCACTACAGTATTTACAAGATTCCATGTCTCATCATAAAGCAGTGGCAATATGTTGAAAATACTGCCATACCATTTATGTTCAACTTTAAAAAAATTTAGTCACTGATTAAAGGCAAATGGTTTCTCAAAACATGTTGTGTTTTTTCCACCTCAGAAATTTTATGAGTGGAAATTTGATAGGTTTGTTGCATCTTTTCAGGATTTCCTGGCATCTAGACAGACCTATTCCTCTGACTGAGCTACAGCCCAGATCTCGAAAACCTGACGACAACCTCTGTGCACGTGCAGAACAACTGTGCTGTGGATTTAATGTGAACATCATGACTATCTGTGTAATGCACATGGAATAGATCTGGTGCTTTTCAGAATCATCAGTCTGACTATAAAGAGCATATGGACACATACTTGTCCAGAAAACCCCAGGTAGAAGTATGGTAAAGCCTAGCCAGGAGCTAATTTTGGTGGTAAGGCTACCAATGTCACTGCTTATGGAGGAAAACTTCTGTGTTCCATGAAAAGTACCAGAGATTTTGTGCCACAAAATATAGAGGAAGGAGATCTGGAGCATAACTGTGTGTTTACTCTTTCCACTCATGATAAGCTTCCAAAAGCTGCATGTTCACAGAATTGCAGAATCAGAATGGTTGATGTTAGAAGGAACCTCTGGAGGTCATCTTGTTCAGCCCCCCCCTGCTCAAACAGGGCCACCTAGAGCAAGTTGCCCATGATTGTGTCCGGACGGCTTTTCAATATCTCTAAGGATGGAGACTCCACAACCTCTCTGGGGAACCTGTGTCAGTGCTCAGTCATCCTCATAGTAAAAAAGTGTTTCCTGATGTTCAGACAATCTCCTGTGTTTCAGTTTGTGCCCATTGCCTCTGGTCTTGTTACTGGGCACCACTGAAAAGAGCCTGGCTCTATCTTTTTTGCACCCTCTTTTCAGGTATTTATATACATTAATAAGATTCCCCTCTGAGCCTTCTCTTCTCTAGGCTAGACAATCCCAGACTGCTCAGCATAATGTAGTCCAGGATACCATTAGCCTTCTTTGCACCAAGGGCACAATGCTGGCTCACGATCAACTTGGTGCCCACCAGGACCATCAGATCCTGTTCTGCTGAGCTGCTTTCCAGATGGGTGGCCCCCAGCACGTATTCATGCACAGGGTTGTTCCTCCCAGGCACAGGATTCTGCACTTCTTTTTGAACTTCATGAGGTTGCTGTCAGCCCATTTCTCCAGCCTGTCAACGTCCCTCTGGATAACAGCATGACCCTCTGGCCTATCAGCCTCTTCTCCCAGTTTTCCGTCATCTGCATACTTGCTGAGGGTACACTCTGCCCTATCATCCAGATCATTAATGAAGATGTTAAACAGGACTGGACCCAGGATTGACCCTTGGGGTACACCACCAGCTACTGGCCTCCAACTAGACTTTGTGCCACTGATCATCACCCTCTGGGCCCAGCCATTTAACCAGTTTTCAATCCACTTCACTGTCTGCTCATCCAGTCCCCTACATCAACAGTTTTTTTATTAATACCTTATGGGGGATAGTGTCAAAGACCTTACTGAAGTCCAGGTGGATACTATCTACTGTTCTTGCCTCATCTGCCAGGCCAGTCATTTCATTGTAGAAGTTTATCAAGCTGGTCTAACATGACTTCCACCTGGTGAAACCATGCTGACTAGTCCTGATTATTTTCTTGTCCTTAATGTTCCTGGAAATGGTTTCCAGGACTAGCTGTTCCATCACCTAACCAGTGATCAAGGTGATGCTGACAGGCCTGTAGTTACCTGGGTCCTCCTTCTTGCCCTTCTTGAAGATAGGAGTGATATTTGCTTTCCTCCACTCTCCCAGACACCTTGATCAATCAAAGATTACCTAAAGTGGCCTCACAATGACATCTGCCAGCTCCCTCAGCATTCATGGGTGCATCCCATCAGGGCCCATGGACTTATGTATGTCTGGTTTGCTTAAGTGTTCCCTGACCTGATCCTGTTCCACCAAGGGTACCTCTTTCTTGCCCCAGCCTTTCCCCCTGCTCTCTGACACATGGGATTCCTGAAGGCCAGTCATGCTAAAAAAGACTGAGAGAAAGTTGGGATCCAGTACCTCATCTTTTTCTATGCCCTGTGTAACTAGGTCCCCCATCTTGTTGAGCAATGGGCCCACATTATCCCTAGTCTTCCTTTTGTCACTTATGTATTTAAAGAAGCCCTTCTTGTTGTCTTTAACATCCCTGGCCAGATTCAGTTCCATTTGGGCCATAGCTTTCCCAATTTCATCTCTGGATGCTTGGACCTCTCTTCATTCCCCCAAGGTTATCCATGTTTTCTTCCACCCTCTGTATGCTTCCTCTTCATGTTTCAGTATCACCAGAGGCCTCCAGGCATTTTTGTCTGACTTACTATTCATTGGGATGGACCGCTCTTGAGCTTCATGGAGATGACCTCTGAATATTAACCAGCTTTTTTGGGCCCCTCTTCCCTCCAGGGCCTCATACACTTGCTCTTCACTGACAGGATTGAGGAGAAAACCAACCAGGTCCCCATGCCCTTTACTACTGCCCTCCAGAGCTCTGCAGTCACTTTTGATACTGTCCAGGTTTCCTCTTCAGCTTGGCAATGAAGGTGAAAAGCAGGGCAGAAAAAAAGTGATTTTCAGTTTTACCATAGCTCTGGAGAAAAGGTGATATTTTTTCTCAGCTGTAGTTGTTAGCACTAGATGTTCAAAGCTGACCTGAAGTAGTATGTATTAAAGCTTCTGCCAGAGACCATGAATGTGAATTATTTTCTTTCTAAATTATTTTTATTCTTTTGAGTTTCCAAACTGTT
This sequence comes from Morus bassanus, assembly GCA_031468815.1. Classification (NCBI taxonomy): domain Eukaryota; kingdom Metazoa; phylum Chordata; class Aves; order Suliformes; family Sulidae; genus Morus; species Morus bassanus. The sequence goes on along the minus strand of CM062567.1, from coordinate 65,405,457 downwards.
CTTCCATTCCAAGGACACTGGAAAAGCCAACATCCAGTAATTCTCTGAGTGGTGTCAAAATAAGTGCAGTATCATATTACAATGTGACACACTGTGTCCTTTCCTATGTCCCTAGAAGTCCTTGCAGAGAATGATGGGCAGTAGTCCTGCCTCTGGCAGGTCCATGTGGCTAGAGCATGTGCATGTAGACAGGGAATGTGAGGCCCCACTGAAATCAATGTATCCTCCTGAGGGTGTCCAGTTTCAGAAAATGGGACTTCAATACTGAAACCTGAAGGAATGGCTTTAAGTTTGAATAGTCAGGGCAATGTTCTTCATTATACAGAAAGCTAGAGGAAATCTCACTGGTGATAAAATGCATTAAAAGGATTAACAAATACGGAAATATTGTTGTCACTTGCATGTTCAAATCTTGCGTAGTTTATCCAATCTTACAAAAAAAAATACAGAGACAGAGCATAAAATTCCCCTAGGCGCTGATCTTAGAGGGATGTAAGAATGTGCTTAATTAAGCACTATGAGTAGCTCATCGTGCATTAAAATGAAGTATATGTTTAAGACTTTGCATTACGACATCCTGGGGCAGAGGACCATTCTCCCTCAAATGATCCAGAGAGGTTAGAGGGAATGTGGAAGAAAATGAACTGTGCATTTTCCCCTTACTTTGTAATCACATTTGTGCATTGGTTTTTGTTGGAATTAGATACTGTATGAAATAACAGAGGAGACGGTAAATTGACAATAAAAATGTATGTCTCCAAAACTGATGGAGTAAAAGGGGTATGATATCACTGGCAAGTCAGTCTTATTGCATATAAGCAGACAGAATGCAAACATTACAAAGACAAGAAACTTTCTCCTACCAGGAAGTGCTGTCTGGCTGCCTCTCCTCTTAACACTATTGATTATGCTCCCCAAAGGTCATAAATTACTGGAAGAGTTATTTTTAAGAATATTTGCTGAGCCTGACCTGTCAAGAGAGGTTAATCTAATGACTTTCCTAGCTCCAGTGCAGTAGGCTAAAGCTGGATTTCTTCTCAACTGTTGTTAAAAGCTCCCATGTCTTCCAGGTTCATCCCAACTTGTTATTAAAAAATATAAATGAGTCAGATGACAAAGTAGATAAACTCTTTTGCACAGGGACCAGAACAAGGAGACTGAGCATACCTTTCTGCAAAGAGAGAATGGCTGTCTCATACTAGGAAAGCAGTGTATGTTTTTGCATGAGGCAGTTCTTCACAAAAAAAAAATAAAAAAGAGAAAAAAACACCACACCAACAAGGGTCTCAAATGTTTGTTTTCACCCAGAGGTCTATTTTTTAACAAATATCTCTGGGGTAAAACCTTTATTGAGGAAAAAAAGGAAAAAAATCCTCTTATAGTCATAATGGAGCAATTTGGTAAGCTTTTTTTGCCTGCTATTTTATTTTTTTGACATTTCAAATGTACATAAATGGTGGGAAATGGAACTCGTATTGTTTCGTTATCAAAACTCTTCCACAGAAAGTAGGAAAGGGAAGGCAGGGAAAAAAAAAAAGAATAGCAAAAATTTGAGAGAGAAAGAGGTTTTTTGCTCCTGGCTATTTTGGTACAAACTGGTAATACTCCCCTAACTCTAACGGCTTTAACTGATATTTATACTTTTCTAATTATGACAGCATTTAGTACTTCACAAAGAAAAGGGGAGATTTATAAATGAGGGAGAGGGGACAAAGTGAATCTTTCATAGAAGGAATCAGCAGAGATGTGGAGTAATGCTAGATTTAGATTCAATATTTACCCTAGAAACACAAAGAAGGAAAATACCCTAGCAAACTACCTTGCCACATGAGCCTCCTTTGTGTCCAGATCTGCTGTCACATCAGAAAGGTCCTGTTGACATGGCCATAACCATACAAAAGGCATAGATATCTTTGGTGAGTGTTGGACATAGCATAGGACTCTTTAAATGTATTTGCCTGGCCCAGATCTGTAAGAATCACAGACGTCAGTAAACGGTGTTCTGGAATTCACAAAATAGAAAAGTACAACTTTAAAGACTGCATGAGTGCTGCTCGGTTCTATTTGCACTTTGATTTTTTTCTTTCGTACTTGGAGGCAGCTCAGATTAATTTTACTGCAGTTGAAAATCATGCAAATATAGTTTAGAAAGAGGCATTTAATTCTTTATTGCTCTTGCACACAACACAAATAGCACCTCCAGTACTAACACAGCTAAGTGTTTTTAGTGTTATTCCACTATACAGTACATCACAATGTTAATTTTCCACATTACTTTATTCCTTCTCTAGCCCATATTTTACAACAGAGAAAACAAACTGCTTGTAATTACACTGCATGCCAGGACAAATTAAGTAAACACGCATTTTTAATGCTTTTGGCTGTTAGGGTGAGAAACAAAGGGCTCTGGTTAAGGTCAATATTAGAGTTATGCAATTGCTCTGGGATACAAAAGACAAATGCCAGTGATTGAACATTGGTGAAATGGAAACTGTCCATTCTGTGCAGTGTTTTTGAACTCTTGAAAATAATATGCTGTGCTGAGATGAGGTCAGTTCTCTATTTTCATTTTCTTTCAGGATAACACTAATACCAATAATAAATAATAATAATAAACTAATGGGAAAATCTATTGTGTCATTAGTGAAGCGATAAATCAGCAAAAAGTAAATGAGAGAATGGCTATTGAAGATCAGCCTTGTGTTGTATTTGCTAATGCTACCATCTCAGTACTACTGGGTGATGCTGATAAAGGTTAACAGCAACTAGAAGGGAAACCTAATTTTGCTTTCTCTGATATTGGTGTAAATCTGACTTCAGTGGAATTATACCTCTCTAACTAGAAAGCAGACAGTGACCTGATGATTATATTGTTTGGTCATGGACAATGAGGAGTTTTACGTGTTTTTGCCTTTAATGGTATGGATTAGTCCAGAGGCACAACATTCAGAGGCAGATGAAACCTCATGGGAAAGGGTACTCAGACCCATCATCTTTACTCAGCCAGCCACAAATACTAGGCTGTTGGTTTATGTGCATCTCTATTTTAGTGTTAAATTCATCTTTCTCCCAGAACAAGGAATATATTTCTTAGGCCTTGCCTTTGCTAGCAAAGATGTTTAGTACAAGAAGAGCAAGGGTAAAGAAAGAAAAAAATCCACACAACATTTTTCACAGGTAGAAGATCATGGAAAGAAATAATACTAAGAGATAATAGACAATTCCCTAGAGGGTGACACCAGCACATGTCGTGATGGATGCATGTTCAGAACACGGAAAAGAAAAAAGTCTCCAGCTAAATTTCAAGTAAGAAGTCAAGGATAAATCCTTAAGGAATTGAGAGGAGGAATTAAGAAAACCAAGAACTTCTCTGGCTGTATCTCTGATCTGTGACTGATGCAGATAAATGGGATGCTGAGGGCCAGCCACAGTCTCTCAGTGTGAGTAGATATTTGTGAATGCTCAGGCTATAATTTACATTCCCAGCTCTTGGTAGGTGAAAACATTTCCCCTCCTTGTAATATCATCTGCAGCTGAAGTCTCTTTTTTCCCTTAGAACAAGGACTGGTCGTTACTTGAGCACAAGAAGCCCATGCAGGAGTGATGAGGGAAAAGGCTGGCCTTTGCTGTCACCTGGCCTTAGTCAGCCTTAGCATTGCCCAGCACATTCACCAATCCCGAGGAGGAGCTCCAGCAGGCTAGTGTCTAGAGTAGTCATCCACCTTGAGGCAGGGCTGTGCCCCTGACAGGACCTAATATAGGACATAAATCACTTCCAACACTAGACACAGTGAGACTGTGTTGCTTTTGTCTGGTTCCTTTCCCCCTTCCCTCTGCTACAAGCTTTGTGGTATGTGGGATTGTATAGGCAGAGGCAATAAATTATGGACCAGATCCAGCTCTCCGTCAAATTAAGAAGTGAACTGGTACAGGACCGGTGCAGGCTTACAGTAGGGATAAAGTTCTGAAATATTTATTTCTATCTTCTCAGTGATATCTCTCTCCCAGCTTCTCACCTCATCTTAAACCTCACTCCATGGTGTTGATCCATGGGAACAAAAGAAGGTGGGGTAAATATCTCAAGAGTAACCAGAGAAGGAAAAGGCATTTAAAGTGACAGAAATAAAGCTAGTATGAGATCAAGGTAAGGAAAATAGCTGGCTGAAAAGAGATTCAGTAAGAAAGCGTAATCTTGGCAAGGGCTGTTGATGAGTGGTGCAAAAAATGACCTCATAATGGCCCTGATCTTGTCTATGGCTTGTACTGCTTTTAAGTGCAGAAAAAACTTACTATATCTATCAAGAACATTAGAAGGCATACTCGCTAAAACAAGGGGCAGCACTGTATTTTGAAGGAGCTAAGCATTCTTACTGCTCTATATTGTGTAGTTGCTATGATACTTTATAAATACGTGTAGTATCCTTATATAGTTCTGCCTAATCTATGTGAATCACTTTGCTTACTGCTGAAATCCAGCTTCCTTTGCTTATAGTGAAGCAAGTGAAAATGCTCACTCACCATGATGTAGCTTGCAATATAACACCACTGAGAACAAGGCACTTTGGACACTGATGACCCACAAAGGCAGGGCCCTGTTTCAGTCTCCACCCTCCAGCATCACTACCAACAACAGGTAAGAAGTTTTAACAGCTGTAGACACGAGCAAGGTCTACAAGGTGCAACCGTACCAGCAGCACAGAGTGGATATCGTAAAGAGAAGAGATGAGTATTTGTAGTGGGTGATTCACTGTTAAAACACACTGAGGTGCCCATCTGCTGACCTGACAGGGAGTCATGAGAGGTTTGGTCCCTTCTGGGAGCTACAATACAAGACATTGCTAAGAGGGTGCCACAACTTGTCAAGAACACGGATTACTATCCGCAGTTATCCTTCCATGTGGGCACAAAAGATGCTATAAACCAGAGCTAGGCAGAACCAAGGAAGACTATAAAGCCCTGGGGAAACAAGTGAAAAATATTGATGCCCAAGTCATCTTCTCCTCCATTTTACTAGCTGGAGAAAAATGGCCAGCCAATAACAGATGAATAATGCAAATCAACTCTTGGCTACATGGCTGGTGCCATTGTGAGGGTTTTGGCTTTTATGACAATGGGACATTCCCTAGGAACCATAACCTGTTAGGGAAGGATGGAATCCACCTGTCTAGAAGGGGCAAAGGAATCTTCGGCAGCAGGCTGGCCAACTTGGTGAGGTGGGCTTTAAACTGAAGGACTGAGGGGGCAGGATCTAATGTGGCAGTGCTAATGCCATCACATCCAATGAGGGAATAAGCCAGGCCAACCAAAGCAGCGACAAAGGTGCCTTGGCTGTTTCATGAGATGACAATCACAAGAACAACCACCTCAAGGGTGTGCATGGCTATAGTGGGTCTTCATGCACCCCTCCAGGGAAACCTGCCTGCTCAACTACCTCTCTGAAATGCCGGTACACCAACGCACGCAGCATGGGGAATAAACAGGAGGAACTAGAGATCTGTGTGCGATTGCAGGTCCATGATCTCATTGCAATTACAGAGACATGGTGGGATAACTCGCGTGACTGGCATGCTGTCATGGATGGCTACGTACTTTTTAGGAAAGCCAGGCCAGCAAGGTGAGGTGGGGGACTTGCTCATTACATGAGGGAACAACTGGAATGTATTGAGCTCTGCCTAGAAGAATGAGTCGAGAGCTTATGGGTAAAACTTAAGGGGCAGGCAAATACGGGCAACACGGCTGTGGGCTTTGGCTACAGGCCACCTGATCAGGAAGAGGAAGTCGATGAGGCCTTCTACAGAGAGCTGGAAGTAGCCTCACAATTGCAGGCCCTGGTTCTCATGGAGGACTTCAACCACCCTGATATTTGCTGGAAAAGCAACACGGTGAGGCGCATGTAAGCCAGGAGGTTCCTGCAGAGCACTGAAGATAAATTTTGACATGGGTAGTGGAGGAGCCAATGAGGCAAGTTGTGCTGCTGGACCTTATACTAACAAACAAAGAAGGTCTGGCTGAGGATGTGAGGGTTGGGGGTAGCCTTGGCTGCAGTGACCATGAGATGGTGGAGTTCAGGATCCTGTGTGGTAGAAGCAGGGCAATAAGTGGGATTACAACCCTGGACTTCAGGAGAGAGGGCTTTGGCCTTTTCAAAGACCTGCTTGGAGGAATCCCATGAGTCAGGGCTCTAGAAGGTAGGGGTGGACCAAGAGAGCTGGTCAGTGTTCAAGTACCACTTCCTCTAAGCTCAAGATCGGTGCATCCCTGGGAGGAAGAAGTCAAGCAAAGGAGCCAGGAAACCCGCATGGATGAGCAAAGAGCTTCTAGAAAAAGTCAAATGGAAGAAAGAGGTTTACAGTATGTGGAAAAAGGGACTGGCCACTTGGGAGGAATATAGGAACATTGTCAGGGTATGCAGAGATGCAACGAGGAAGGCCAAGGCCCACTTGGAACAAATCTGGCAAGGGATGTCAAGGATAACAAGAAGGGCTTCTTCAAATACACCAGCAGTAAAAGAAAGACTGGGGAAACTGTGGGCCTGCTGCTAAACCAGGTTTGTGCCCTGGTGATACAGGATGCAGAGAAGGCAGAGTTACTGAATGCTGCCTTTGCTTCAGTCTTTACTGCTAAGGCTGACCCTTAGGCATCTCAGCCCCCAGAGGAGAGAGAAAATCTGGAGAAAGGAAGATTTCCCCTTGGTTGAGGAGGACTGGGTTAGAGATCATTTAGGCAAACTAGATCCTCACAAACCCATGGGCCCCAATGGGATGCACCCACGAGTGCTGAGGGAGCTGGCGAATGTTTTTGCTAAGCCACTGTCCATCACCTTTGAAAGGTCATGGAGGACAGGAGAGGTGCCCAAGGACTGGAGGGTAGCCAATGTCACTCCAGTCTTCAAAAAGTGCAAGAAGGAGGAGCCAGGAAACTATAGGCCAGTCAGCCTCACCTCCATCCCCAGAAAGGTTCATTCTGGAGGTCATCTCCAGGCATGTAGAGGAAAAGAAGGTTATCAGAAGTAGTCCACATGGATTCACCAAGGGGAGATCATGCTTGACCAATGTGATAGCCTTCTATGATGGCATGGCTGGCTGGGTAGATGAAGGGAGAGCAGTGGATGTTGCTTACCTCAACTTCAGCAAGGTTTTTGACACTGACTCCCATAACATCCTCATAGGTAAGCGTATGAAGTGTGGGTGAGATGAGTGGACAGTGAGGTGGATTGAGAACTGGCTGAACGGCAGAGCTCAGAGGGTCGTGATCAATGGTGCAGAGTCTGGTTGGAGGCCTGTAACCAGCGGTGTTCCCCAGGGGGCTGTGCTGGGTCCAGTCCTGTTCAACATATTCATCAATGACCGGGACGAAGGGACAGAGTGTACCCTCAGCAAGTTTGCTGATGATACCAAACTGGGAGGAGTGGCTGCTACACCAGAAGGCTGTGCTGCCATTCAGCGAGACCTGGACAGGCTGGAGAGCTGGGCCGAGGGCAACCTCATGAAATTCAGCCAAAGCAAGTGTAAGGTCCTGCCCCTGCGGAGGAACAACCCCATGGGCCAGTACAGGTTGGGGGTTGACCTGCTGGAAAGCAGCTTTGCTGATAAGGACCTGGGAGTGCTGGTGGACATTCATGGCAAGCCGACCATGAGCCAGCACTGTGCCCTTGTGGCCAAGAAGGCCAAGGGTATCCTGGGGTGCATTATAAGGAGTGTGGCCAGCAGGTCGAGGGAGGTTATCCTCCTCCTCTACTCTGCCCTGCTGAGGCCACATCTGGAGTACCACGTCCAGTTCTGGGCTCCCCAGTTCAAGAAAGACAGGGAACTACTGGAGAGAGTCCAGCAGAGAGCTACTGAGATGATGAGGGGACTGGAGCATCTCTCTTATGAGGAAAGGCTGACAGACCTGGATTTGTTCAGCCTGGAGAAGAGAAGACTGAGGGGGGATCTTATCAAAGTTTATAAATATCTAAAGGGTGGTTGTCAGGAACATGGGGCCAGACCTTTTTCAGTGGTGCCCAATGACAGGACAAGGGGCAATGGGCACAAATTGGAACACAGGAAGTTTCACCTGAATGTGAGGGAAAACTTCTTTACTTTGAGGGTGACAGAGCACTGGAACAGGCTGCCCGGAGAGGTTGTGGAGTCTTCTTCTCTGGAAATATTCAAAATCTGCCTGGATGCAGTCCTGTGCACCCTGCTTTAGGTGTACCTGCTCAAGCTGGCGGGGGTTGGACAAGATGATCTCCAGAGTTCCCTTCCAACCCCTACCATTCTGTGATTCTGTGCTTCTGCGATAACAAGTGAGTTTACTTCCGTGAAAGAATCTTGAGTTTGCTGCTTGCTTCTCAGGATCCAACATGTTTTGTCTGTTATTGGGGTTGCCATGCCACACATTGCCTACTGTAATGTATTTCTAAATAAAATATCATTTTTTCTTTCTGTAGGCTAGCTTATTAGCTACTTGCTTTCCCATAGTGGTCATATGCATCCATGCCCGTATATTTTATTCTTCAAAAATATTTTATTGCTCCTTTGGAAGAACTTACTGACCTGCCCGTTTGTTCTCAATGCAGCTGGAGAATTTGCATCACATAGCCTCAGCCTGTGCTGAGTATGAAAACTGAAAATTGTCGGTGCTACATTCCCAGTTTTCTGAATGAAGAAGCAATGTTTTCTAGAATCAAAGGTTCATAAATGGCTTGTAAAAGTTTAGTGAACAGGGCCCATAACCTATTGATCCCCTTGTATTCAATACAATTCACTTTAGTCAATGAGCTCAGTAAATAATGATACTGCTGTTATGAGCATCTTTCCTTCCTTATAAACAACTATTCACTTGTGTCCTGTTATAATGATAATGTCACTGATTTACAGAGGTTGCCCAAGTTACCTTATTAATTAGAAGATGCATTAGGCCTATTGCAAAACATTGTTCTGACTGTGAGCTATCACTGCCCAAGGACCTCTAAAAGACAAAGAATTCCATTTTGCAAAATCTAGTTAACATATCAAAGAGCAGTAAATGTGCAAATTGCTGTCATAAGGAATCCTTTATTGCTTTTCCTTTTCATGATGGCACCCCTCCCCCATCTCTCCATTCTACCCACTTTGACAAGGTCACTCATTGGAAAGAAGAGCAGCTATTTATGTTCTTCAGATGTTTACCTTCAGCAAAAGACACTTCAAAGACTGCTTATGGGACTCTCCTCTCACCCAGCAAACACTTAAAACCCATTGTTGTGATTGATGGGCCCTTCCTGCAGATTTAATAAATATAAGAAGAAGCCAGATCCCTTTTTTAGGCCAGCTGTCTTGAATAATAGGCAAAGAGCTCATGGGTGGCCAAGGTAGACAGGACTTTTCAGGAAATGTCTAATGATTGTTTGATACGATTTTTTGTGTGTGTTTTTTTCAAGTTTATTATTTGAGCTTCCTCAATACTCAGTTATGTTTTCTGCTGCTATGGATGGCAGTTACTTAAATAGATCCTACAGCCTTTTATTGGGAATTTTGTGCATAAGAGTTGTGTAAGAGACAAGATAGCCTCATGTTTATTTAGATTTAGATCTAGGCTGAACTGGTTCACTGAACTGTGAGACCCTCCAAACATAGGACATTATCAGATTGAAATTAGGTAAAGAATTTCAGAACTGGAACTAGCAAACCAGTCAGGGTGCTGGTACTTAGAAAAAGCATCACTTCTAGCTAAGTAGCTAATGCTGCAACATTACAGTTCTGTGACATATTAACAGTGAGCTTTAAAATGTGATTGCCTTTTTGTTCATCTCTTTCTGTCTTGATTTTAGATTGAATAGCACCAATATGACATAGTCAGGAACAATAAGGATTTCATATATTACACTCAGGGGTCTGAATCATATACGTAAAGTGGTGTGGTGTGTGTGGTACGTGTGTTTCATGTGAATGTGGCATGGCAAAGTGTCACCCAAAATCTGTGCTGGCATCTTATGCAAAAGGATGTCAACTTTTATAAAAGGATAGGTCTAGAAACACTGATCTAAGTCTTCCCTAGGATACTTGCAATGCATCTCAGTCATGACCTGCAAAACTGCTAGTGGCTTATGGGACTAAAAGGTCTTTTGGGTAGAAGATTGGTGAGGATATGTAAGTTTATTCATTAGCAATGGCTCAAAGCTGACAGGTTTTTCAACTAAATTATGCTGTACATCTTCCAATCAAGTGCAAATTTTACTTTCAATTAAAGTCATTATGTTTTGCTGGTGCCATATACAGAATTTACCCCAGCTACCAGTGCTGTGATGAGAGATGTGAAGATTTTGGTGTCAATCCTTATTCCTTCCATGAAAAATTCTGAAAATGGCATGCAGGGGCACTGAGGAAAGCTTGGTGCTTGGATCAGCACACTCTCAGGATGCCAAGATAGGCAAGACCTAGAGACTCACCTAGGAAAAAAATCAGTTTTCTCTCATGCAAGAGGTAGGAAAGGAAGTAGAGAAAATGCTCTGCTAGAGCCATCTGGGGAGTGAAGGGCATGGAGGGAGTGTTTGCAGGAAAGGGAGCCAGAAGTACCAGCTGCCTCCTGTCCTAGGCTATACCTCAACAGCTGCCTTACCTGCCCAACTCGGGTCCTGCCTGCTCTTGGGCAAACAGCTACAGTTGCACTGCATGTCTGAGCATTGCTGTTTCTCATAGCAGTGCCTCATGCTCAGACAAAGGGAGCCAGAGAATCATACATCACCAAGCTGTGTCATACTGTAATTTGGTGGTGGTGTTTTCCCCTGATGCTTTTAACACCAGCCTCCCCAGATTTTATCATTTCTCCAAGTGACAGAAACTTGTTTGGCTGGTGGCACCAAGATGGTTATAGGCTTTGCTATAATCCATGAAGGAAAGATGTACTAGAACAGTGTTTGCCACTTCTTTGTTTGCTCTGTATGCTAACTGCCTATTCGGTGGAGATAAACCCATTATCACAGTGTTAAGCCCAAGGTACCCAAATAGGAAGGTATGTACGTAGAGCCAGTGTCCCACCATGTACATACTCCTCAGCAAAAGTTTGTTAAATCTTCCAGGTTCTGCCACCAGTGTCCTGTAACACGTGTTGTGGGAATGACTCACACTCTCTCCTGTTATTTCCTCTCTGTTAAGAGTTAGGGAATACTGTGACTTAGATGGTTTCCCTAACGTTACATATTGAGTCTTGGCTGCTTTCATCCAGCCAGATCTGACCTTCCCCTGTATTTAAAGCTGTTTCCATTATTATTTTGTACTCTTTCTCTCTATGCTATTCACAGGTAATCAGCTATCTGAAGAAGTACTATACAACCTCATCTAAGGATCCAGGGCTAAAATAGATCATTTCAGTAGAGTTCAGCATTTAGACAGGAAAGCCGTCTGTTTAAAATCTTCAGAAGCTTAATGGTGCACACTTGAAAATTCTAATAGAAAAACTTAAGTTTTAAAATTGGATAAGTCAATGAGGTTTATTCCTTTGTTTCTAAGGACTGAGGTGCAGTAACAGCATAATCTATCTTTCTATAAGAATCTCCCTCAGAGACTGGGCAGACTATATGTATCATGTCTGAATATGTCCTTTATAACCTCCGTCTGTTAGAGATTATAGCTGCTACGTAACCTACACAAAGGAATTTTTGGTCCTTGATAGGTACAGGACTTGCATAGCTGGTGTGATCTGCTGCCAAAAGAGATCATAAATTTGACCTAAACCATAAAAAATGGATTTCTGTGAGCCCCAAGAGAAACAGGGCGAGTATCACCCTCCGAGAGTTAGCTGTGAAACTTAACATTTGCAACTTGGGCAATGTCTCCCATGTAAGTTATGAACCTGTTCAACAAAACCTTCCATAAGACAGGAGCCTATTTTTCTTTTGTCACTAGCAGGAAAATAAAAGAGGATGAAGTCAGTCTTTAAAAGTGTCCTAACACCTCTTAAATTAATGGAGTTGGATGGAAAGCATTAAAGATGTCTGCAAGCTTCATTCAACACTGCTGATGTCTATTGTCTACCTCTTCTGTCATCCAACACTCCCCTTATGAAAAAGTCTTAAAGAATTTAATGAATAATGAAAAAAATCCCCTCAAATATTTTAAGTAACACACAATTAAGTAACCTGCAATTTTATAGCTAGGTTATTGTTCTTTATTGATTAGTATAGAATGTTTTGCCATTTCTCTAAAAAGGATAGAACTAAACTTAGAATTGTAGTAAATTTTGTCTCATTTGTCATCCACATACTTCACAGGTTCTGTCTGTTAAATGCTAGAAGATATTTTCTAAAATGGTCTAAAGAAAAGATACTCCATTTGAAAAAGCACATAATGACCTGCAACACTCTTTGTTCCGTAGACCTTCAACATCAACTTTTGATTTCCTCAGTACTAGGTTACCATAGGTCATGCTTACCTGTAGTTCCTAGAAAATCATCCAAGGTTTCTAGCCCGATCTTCATCCCATTAGATAGATTTCTTTTAGCAATATTTCTTGAATTATCTGTTACAGATACATTTCTTTAAAAGAATAGCTGCATTAAAATGTGTTCTTTTCATGCCCACAAGCTGAGAACATTAGACCGTACCTGCAGAAAAATTAAATTACAACCTGAGAAGTTGATTGCTTTTCCACTGAAAGTATAGTAAATTTTATAAAGTTACAACAGAAATTCTTAAACACATTCTGTTCAGTTAAGGAGAAATCTACTGGAATCAAAAACCAAGCTGCAAATTCACTTTCAAGCTTCTCTTAAATTATTTCTTTTCTCTTTTTGCTTAATATTTTCATGTAAACATAGTATTTTCAAAATACCTTAGGCAAAAGCTTTACTTCAGAGCCTGCAAGCTTCCTATGAACAGGTATTTTCTCATGGTTGGTAGAAAGGTTATGTGTATCTATTGCAGAGAAGTTGAACGTTGCTTTAGGGTCTCCAGTGAAGTTTATGATGTTAAAATACAACATTTCCTTTTCCATTTGCCATATATACAATTAAAAGAACAAATGATGAAGTTCACAAGTACATAGTATAGTTTCCTCGACTTGACAAATTAATTTTCTCGGGTTTGTTATGCCAGAAAACTGGGATTGCTAGTCCACTGTGAGAATTTTTGTATGTCACTTTTTATATTGTCAATCATTTATTTATTTAAAATACATGTAACATTCAATAACAACATTCACGGCTGTGCCCTACCCATTCTTGAAGGTTTCTTTTGACACCGCACAATGAAATTTAAATGTCTTCAATGCAACACTTCAGGAATGTCAAATACTTCCCAACAAGATCTCTTTATTCTATTTTCAGAACAGTTCACCTAACCAGGAGTAAATTCCTGGGATGGTTCCGTTGAAGATTTTTTCCCTAGGTATATCATCCATCACAGCATCTTACCAAATACCTCATAAATAAAAAAAGTTTTTACTTTATTAGGAATAGGAAGTGCATTTATAAAGCTAATTGGAACTCAAGTATTATGCAAATATCAATTTCAGAAAAGTTTTAATCTGGAAGAAAATGAGTGCAATTCTTGCTCTGAACAGCCCAGTAGATTAAGATATTGTCCTGAATATCTGTACTCAAATCCCCAGTCAGCTTGACTCAGAGGTATCTGGGATGAAATTTTGTTTATATTACAAGCAGATTAGGGTTTTGGACCACTGCATCTCATATCCCTGAAAAATAGCCTTATCTGAAGATGACTTTTCCGCTTCATCTGAAGCAAAAGGCAAAGGCTGCCATTTGAAGATAGGTATTTTGATATATTTCCACTTTCTAGGAAAGTTTACAAAGTTTTTCATGCAATGCAAAATGAGACAAACCTCAAATTTCAGAAAGAGCTGTGGAGTTGCGTTGAAATATTATGCTTCATGATCTCTAAAATGTTAATTTCTAAAATATTTTCTAAAAAATACACAGCTATTGTAAAACAAATAATCCTCAACATCTTCTTTGAGGGTCTGTATGGCCTAGTGGGTCTTTTCCATTTCCAATTCCACCCATTCCTATGACAAATTGCAAACAGTGCTGAGTACTGGTTTTCACTGCTGAGAAGCATTTGAGGTATGTAACATTCTTACTGAGCAGTGGCATCTGAGAGGGAGATCACATTGACTCTCTACTTTCTTTGACCACAGAAGCACTCATCAATCTGTGAAAGAAATCCTCCAGGCAAGTAAAATGAAGTCCCTTGAAAAATGGTAGAACAGCTTGGAAAACAACAAATGAACACAAAACACATTACAAAAATCTTCCATTATCTTTTCTTTAGTTCCAGGCATCATTTGATAGACATTTCCAAACCACTTCTATGCCTAGTGACATGTATATTCATTAGCAATTAAATCTTATTTGAGTTTCTGATGTAAAACTTAACAAGCACTGGAAGGTTCTATCTATGCCCCAACTGATGGTCTATCTTAGCCTCATATATTAGGCCCTAAGCCTGAATCCAAATATAAGCAGAATTTTAGGAAAGTTTGGACTGCCTTCACATCCAAAGTCTTAGCCTTTTAACTCATGCATACAGATGAAGAAAAGTTCTGCAAGTCACTTTCATCTTCAACTCCGAGATAATGAGATCTCACTGCAAAAACATCAGATAACCAAAGCAGGCTGAGCTCTGCTTTGGCATTTTTGTGCATGCAGACAATATTACTCACAACACTGATATTCAGGTCCTATCAGGCCAGATTCTGATACTAAGACCCTTAGTAAGTAATATTTCCATATTAATCTCACTGAAGCAGTGACAAAAAAATGCACTCTGCCCAATATAAGGGGGTAAGATTGAGTTCACTAATATCTGCAGAAAAAAGTGCTTTGAAAATGGTCAAAGGAAAGATACATGTGCAGTAGTTTGCAGAGCACATTAGTTTTGGCACAGCAATGTGTTTCCCATGTTCACACAGCCTTTTGTAAGCTCTCAGCCTGAGCAGAGTTAGTTTACTCCTGCCCTCAAAATGCTGTTATGTGTTAACACTAACTGAAGTGCCATGCACCTAAGCTGATGGTAGGAGCAGCCTGACCTTTCTGAAAATTAGATCTGAAAATTAGTTTTTATTTTACACCAGCTCAGCTTACAAGAATATAATTTTCAGAATTTTTGCAATTAAAATACTTTCAGTACAAAAGGTCATCTTTGTGAAAACACTACCGTTTAAGCATAGGTCCTCTTGCTGTTCTGCTGATAGCTTATGAGTTAAGTAATGGGAACCACAAAAAGAACCTAGGACATATTTGGTAACACTCTTTACCCCCATCACTCTCCATCTTCTTTTCCCTATGCTTTACTTCCCCAGCAGCTGATGACAATTAAATCTATGGATGCAAAGAACTCACCTCACACCACTCTGCTGTAATTATAACTTTGCTGCCGACTTCCAGATCTGACAGGCTCCGTCTTGTCTGCCCCTTGATGCTGTGGCATTTATTTACAATCTCAATAACGTCTTGCGGAAAATGAATTGTACTAGTGCCAAGGATCAGAGATTGATATATTGTGAAATGTTAGGAGGAGCAGATATTGAAAGGCAGAGAATAAGGGACTAAGATAATGGACAATTATGTTAATTTTTCAAAGATCTTTAAGGAGGTGGCATCCTTTGCATGCCAAAAAAAAAAAAAAAAAAGGCTTAATAATTAAGCATAAGATGCAAAGAGAGGAAATAAATGTTCAGAAGAACTGATGGACTTTTTTCCTCTGTGAAAATGTATTTTCTGAACAAAATTTTTAAACTTTTTTTTTGCATGAACACCCATTTATGGAAAACTCACATATAAAATATTGTACTCCAGGGAGTATAAGGTTTTGCAATACCATTGCACTGGGTCTTCTAAAGCCAAATTGCAGATCAGTTCAAGCTGGAATGCCATTTATCCCTCAGTCATACCATGACAACTACATTTTCTAGTCTGTGGGTTTTACAGTGCTTCCAAACTCTCAACTCCACATGTACATCCTTACTACATCTCAGTCCCAAGTCAAGGTAAGCTCCAGAAGACACCACACACACCTCTGGCCCCTCCCAAAACTATGCTCGCCCTTCTGAGTGCCCTGGTTACTGCGAGAAGGAAAACCAACTGTGTAGAGAGGAAGGCATCTTTGGCATACATTTGTTGCACCAGCTAGATGTAACTACAGAGCCCTTCGTGAAGGCCTAGTTTCTGCATCTTCTGCCCTCCCTTCTTTCTGCTCCTCTAGCACGGCCACTGCGTGGACTGCCAGGGGGTGTGTCCTGCTGTATTGGTTTAGTTCTCCAATTTGGACCTGCATCTTGTGATGTTTCCACCAGAATGAGTGTTTCTGGAAGCGGAAAGATCATGGGCTACTTTCCTTTCACATATGCACAGGTTTTGAGCAATATCTGCTTGAAAAGATCCTTAATACCTTGGAAGCTGTACTGGTGGCTATCACTCATCCCAGAGGCTGACATTCCTCTTTCTAGGTTCTTTTTAGCACCATCATGTGCAATCCAGTTACCCAAATAGTGTAGACAAACCAAGGCAATTGTGTCCTTTTCTACATAGTTGTGACAATTGTTTCGTATGGAGCTTGTACTATGTGTGGGAAACTAGTGATCTGTCAAAATTGTTTTCTTTATTAATAAACTTCATAAAATCTGTAAGTAAAGCTTAGTGTTGTCTGTGTCATTCCCTGGGTGCAGCAGAAAATGTTTTGCCTTGCCAAACAATGCTGTGTTCCAGAAATGCCATCTCTTCAGTGCAGTAATCCTCACATTTCTTACTCGTTTGGCAAGAACAATGAATTCTGAAGTAGGGTATAAACTAAAAGGAGAAGTTTCCAGTTCTCAAAGTGAAAAAACCAGAGGTGTTTCCAAAAGATATCAACTTGTGCCATTTTCCTCTTTGGGAAGTTCTTTGATGTATTCAGTGAATTCACCAGAGCCTGAGGCTGAGCTCAGTTATGATACTGTAAATCAGGGTAAATCCACTGCTGGCATCGGTAGACTTAAGGTAGTTTGTGTTTACTGTAGTGATCATGGTTCTGTCGATCAGATTCCCTCCTTATTTACGCCACGTATAATATTATTTTCCTGATGGCTTAAAACCCTTTTGGTAGTTGTGTGTGATGGGAGCACAGTGATTTTTTTGTTTAATTGTAGGAAGCTAAAAAGTAATTTCCTGCTCCCTGTACTTGACAGGAAGTTTAGTGTGATCCCATGCGAGCACAGCAATCGGTGACCTGTGAGAGACTTCACCATTGGCTGGGAGAATAATTCTGGGGGAAGAGAAGTGTCGCTCAAAGAGGGAGGAAAGAGAGGTATTTCTCAAAGCCAGCTCACAAGACAGATACGGTTGCCAGCTATTACAGGATCAGTCTGTGCGCAGAATCCTGCTTGGAGCTTTCAGCCACTGCTGCTTGCTATGAATACACACAGACAAAGAGGAAATAGAAAAGAATCGAGGAAACTGAAAGTGCTAACGTATGCAGAAAGAGTGCAATGTTCCCAAACAAGACACAGCACCAGTGATCTTCTAAGCAGGCTCACCCACTGGACTTTAGCCAAAATAATCCCCCCTTAGGTTTGTTTTTTTTTCTCATAAAGTGACTGTAGTTTTGAAGACAAAGCCCATGAAAAGCAAATCCTGTTCAGATTTTGGAAATTGATTAATGATTAAACATATTTAGATTGGTCCCTCGCAAAGTAGTAAAGATTTGCTGATGACACAGTTGCATTCTTAAGGGAAATAGATGTTAATTGCTGTCTAGACATTTTATTACTACAGTGGGGCACTAGCCATTGACTATCTCTCTTTCTTTTTACCTTTTTTTTTTCTTTTTAACACATTAAACTATAGGTCAGGCTAAATTGTTTGTTTGTTTCTGTAGAAGATAACAATGTGGTTTCAGGGAGGTATGTAACTGGGAACTTTGAGATACCAATCACATCTCTTCTAAAAGCAGTGTAGCAGGGAAGTATCCAAGTGACAAACACTCTACCATTTTTCAAGATATACTTTTCTGATTCAAAAATGCAAATGTGTCAACTGCAATTTTAACAGATCCCTCTCCTTCATACAGTGCAAACATTCAGCAAGTCCTTGCTCCTCTGCCTTTGTCCCTCTTGGGACATAGTGGAGTAATTGTTTAACCAGTTCCAGTGCCGGGTAAGATGCTTTGACTTTGCATACATAAAATGCTACAGCACACCTTTTAAGCTCAAGCCAATGTCGTATTTTGCTGAGATGAAAAGACTAATGACTATTTGTTCTGCTTGTCTAGCAAGAAAACAGTTAAAGATTAATTCAGATGAAATTAAAAACTCGTCATCAATAGCCCTCAACACAGTAGAATATACTTTAACTCAGTTGGCCTGATTATGATCTTACCTCAGTTTTGCATCAGTATAAATCTGTTGCTTTCAGCCAGCTTGATCCTGATTTACATCAGGGTAAGCAAAACAAGACCATTGTTTTTACAAGCTTCACTTATGCTGCTAAGTGATGCTGATTTACTCTAATGAGAACGCATCTGCACTTCACAAGGTAGGTGAGAGGATTCACAGTAGTGGCTCCTTCTAGAGAAAAAGTGAGCAAGTGATGGGAATAAAAGTATGTTAGTTCAAAAAACAGACTGTTGGTTCAAACAGCACTGTTGAGCGATGACAGTGACAGCAGATGACACACCACCACCTGTTTCAAATGCTAAGTTACATGGTTCAAAACTTGCCAGGCTCATTGTATTTAAAAGAGACATTCCTGCAATTTTCCTTCACCATGCATTTGCTGCCCAGTTCTATCATCCCTTTTCTGCACCATTAATGTAGTAAAATCAGATCCCTCAGTCTGGGAGACTACTTGCTTGTCTGACTGACTAGCTGACCCAGGTACAGGAGGCCATGTAATCAGGGAGACCCTGTGATGTTCTGGCACTGTTAAGAAAGGTCTACCAGGAGTCATACTCTCCAGCTGTAGTCCCACCTTGTTCATGTAACAACATGGCAACCTCACCTACAACAGAAAAGAAGGATGTTGTAAGGTTCAAGGCTTACAATAAGCTTTTTTCTTTTTTTAAATGCTACACTGAAAATTATCTTTAGCTAGTTCTTTTCAGCAACAGAGCTCGAACTGCTTTGCTAAAATAACAATTGCCACTTCCCAAGAGTACAAAATGAAGCAGTAAAATGAAGAACCTTGAAGAAAAAATAGCTTCTCTCTGAGGAAGAACCACTGAGAAGAAACCTTCACCAAAAAAAATTGAAAGATCATGCTTCAAAAATATAATCTCAAATGTTCATTTCCAGTTTTGCAAGAAGTTCCTCACTGTACTGTGGCAGCTTTGTACACATCTGGTTTAGAAAGAGTGCCTGAAAGAGGATCACAGAGAAAACCTAATGCCCACAAATTCAACCAGCCTGTCTGTTGTCTCTGCAGCTTTCTCCTTCAGAAAACTTTTCTTTGACCAGAAGTTACAACTCTGACTCCTTAGGCTATTCTCTTAATTCACATCAAGATCCAGAACCACAATGCCCTACTCTCACAACATTTTGAGAAGCCAAGCTGCTGTGTAGCATTAAAAGAATTTATAAAATTGCACAAGGAAGTTACCATAGAAGTGTGAAGGGCATTGTATGAAAACAGTGGCAATAATAAATTACAGAAGGCTGAAAATAAATTTAAGTACCATTTTAAAGCATATTTAAGATCAGGATCATTTTCAGCAACAGAGATCTCCAAACTCAGCATGCATTGTGGGGATTTGCCTGCATTAGCAAACAGCAAATATTGCAGGTAAATTATTGCAAACCCCTAATCTAAACACAGTTAAACCAGTTGACCATGGTCTCAATTCTGTCAGTAATTAGTACAAGCTGAACAGACTGTCTTTCCTGCTTCTCTTTTGCTCAGGGTTGCCAGACTTTGCCTTGTTTCAGACAGAAGAGTTGGCAGAGAACTCCCCTGAAGTTTGTCTGGCTCCATTGGCCAGGACTGGGTTAGGGAGCCCGTCTGAAGGGCTGCCAGATCCCATGTGGACAGAAACAAGATGCTGGGGAGGGTAATGACTGTTTCAGTAGGCATAGATAGATCTAGAAGATGTCTGTCTATAGTCTAGGACTACAGACAGAAGTCCATTTCACAAGCAGCTGTGCAGATAATTATTATGTCCTTTCCCACTGTTCAGCACCCTTATTGCACCTCTCTGGCATAGACAACCATCAGCTCATTTTTGCTGGCAGAGCTCCAAAACCCCTTTCAGGTAATATCAGCTAGGTTAGCAGTAACCAGGGGGGCTGAGCTCAGCCCATTGATTTTTCTTGAAGTATATTAGGAAGCTCCCATACAAATGCATTGTAACCTTCAGTTAGTGAGGAATGACAGCACCTGGGGCAGTGCTGTCTTCAACCAGACAAGTTGTACCTGGAAAAGCCTTAGTATAAGAGACAAACATTAGAGGTTTGTCCAGTTTTAGTTAGGCAAATTTAACATATATCTATGCTAATCTGCAAAACTCTATGGGCCTAGATTACATCCTCTAGATTTCTAAAGGTCTAACATGCAACAGTGGAGGAAGGGAGAGTAAGGAAGAGGAGGGGCAAATTCTTTATCCTGTAAATAAGTGGTAAATTTAATTATTTGCTGTGCTAATTAAGCAACCATGCTATGCCTCTCTGTTTCAATACCCAAATAATCACATCAGAGCTTCTGGTGCTAACTAGTCACCTCCTCAAATGTTAAACAGGATGTCTATTTTATTAAAGAAGCCCTTTCAGGCAAGAGAGAAGCATGTTTTGACTGGAAAGTGCCAATCATGTGAAGGGGGGCAGTGAGGGGAAGGATGGTGGTGAGGGCGATGGATAATAATATTCCCCGGATTATCTAAGAAGTGAGGTTTTCTCTCTGATGGAAAAGAAGGCAAAAAGGAAGTCACAATTTCAGACAGTTTGCACAGATGGTGACCACCCTCAGTCAACATTCTCGTAAAAATGGCTGTGTACCTTTTTTTTCCCCTCAGTATATACAGAGAGAAATAAAAAGGGGAAAGGAAAAAAAAAAAGGTCAGTGGAAAAGTGCTTAAGAAGGCAAAATCTGTGTGAGTGCATGAAGGGAGGAGGAGAGGGAGAAAGAATGTCATTTGACTTCCACTGCTTTTTATGCTTTTTCAAACTTCTCTTTCTTCACTGTCTGGACGTATTCAACTTTTCAGTCTCTCTCATCCTGAATGCTCAGCAGTTGAAACTCTGTAAATATTAAGCCAGAATCAGCACAGTACCAAAAAGGATTAGAGGGGATGTGGTTTTAGGCCACTTTGATGGTCTCTGGATCCTGAAGCAAGCAAGGAACTAGTTTAGTCCCTGTAAAAGGCAGAGCAGAGAAATCTGAAAACTCAATGGATTGTTTTGCCCCACATTCAGAGACCAGCAATTCACACAACTCAGGTTCATGTATAGAGACAAAAAACTTTAGTTCTAGGTAGGTTACAACACTGTTTGGTAGGTTGCAACATTGCAACAATGCTTAGAAAAAAAAGAAACCTTGATGGGGTTGTTCATTAGAAAATAACATGATGGTGGAGCATGTGTTGCTCAGGAATGGCTCGCATCCTGTTTGTCTAATAGAGGTCCTCCCCTGCAGTGTCTTGCAGTATAATCTGAGCACAATCCTCCATTGCAAGAGCAATGCAGCTCCCAACACAGTGGACAACAGGTTGCCTCCGGCCAGTGTCTGGGACCTTGCAGAAAAACTGAAACTGCAGGCAGCAGTTGACTGAGGATCAGTTAGAAGTTTACTTCACTGGAACAGAGAGACTGGCTTATGCACTGTGTTCACACAGAAAAAGAGGTGAATTTGGGACGCTGATTGTGGGTGGTGTTCAGGACAGCAGATGAATGGATGCAGCACATGATAATATATGCAATCCAAGAGGTGAATGAAGACTGAAAGTAAGAAAGAGAAATAGGCGTTGGACCCGGGAATGGTGTGGCCTGATTAACTGGCAGAAGCAAACTAACTTTGTAGAAAAATAAACTACTGTTAATATAAAGCAATATCTTAGCAATATTCAAGTTTGGAAGCTGCAGCTAGACACACGCAGACTGAAAATACAGCAATATTTTTTCACAGTGATGGATGACAAATGACAAGGCTGGGTTACCTATAGTTATGGTGGGTTTTCCCTCACTTGAAAATAAATAAAAATTAATTGCATTTGAAATTATATGCAAAGGTGTCCTGGTTTCAGTTGGGCTAGAGTTAATTTTTTTTCATAGTAGTTAGTGTGGGGCTATGTTTTAGATTTATGCTGAAAACAGTGCTGATAATGTGGAGATGTTTTAGTTGTTGCTAAGTAGTGCTTACGGTAGTCAAGGACTTTTTCAGCTTCCCATGCTCTGCTGGGTGCACAAGAAGCTGGGAGGGGACACAGCCGCAACAGCTGACCCAAACTGACCAAAGGGATATCCCACACCATATGACATCATGCTCAGTATATAAAGCTGGGGGAAGAAGAAGGAAGCGGGGGGAGATTTGGAGTGATGGCGTTTGTCTTCCCAAGTAACCATTACGTGTGATGGTGCCCTGCTTTCCTGGAGATGGCTGAACACCTGCCTGCCCATGGGAAGTGGTGAATGAATTCCTTCTTTTGCTTTGCTTGTGCACGCAGCTTTTGCTTTGCCTATTAAACTGTCTTTATCTCAAGCCAGGAGTTTCCACACTTTTAGTCTTCTGATTCTCTCCCCCATCCCACCAGGGGGGAGTGAGCGAGTGGCTGCGTGGTGGTTGGTTGCTGACTGGGGTTAAACCACAACAAAGAGTTAATGAATGAAATTCTGCATGTCGATTTGTACAGGTAATCCACTCACTGATAGCTTCTTTTCCCCTTAATGTTCAGGAATGTGCATAAAAGACTGGAGAGGAAAAAATAGTATATGCGAGCAAACAAAGAAGCTGCTACAATACTCCACACTAATCAAAGGTAGTACAATATTTGAATCCAGGCAACACCAAACACAGTGACTCCTTTAGAGCAGGATAGTAGGCAGCAAGCTAGAACCACATTTGTAAGTCTTGACTGTGGGACAGTTTGGTATCAGTCACATGTACTTACGCTTAAAGGTAATAGGATAAATCTCAACAGTATGTTTTAAAGAGTATTTTATTTACTATATGCTTATATTTCATATATTTCCAAACACTTTTTGAATAGTGTTGTGAAATAAGCTTGCAAAGACCTTACATTTCATAGAATCACAGAATCATAGAATTATTTAGGTTGGAAAAGAACTTTAAGTTCATCAAGTCCAACTGTTAACCTAGCACTGCCAAGTCCACCACTAAACCATGTCCCTAAGCACCACATGTACACATCTTTTAAATACCTCCAGGGATAGTGACTCCATCACCTCTCCGGGCAGCCTGTTCCAGTGCTTGACAACCCTTTCAGTGAAGAAATTTTTCCTAATATCCTAATATATCCTATATTTCCTAGGCCGTTTCCTCTTGTCCTGTGGCCTGTTACTTGGGAGAAGAAACCAACACCCACCTCAATACAACCTCCTTTCAGGTAGTTGTAGACAGCAGTAAGGTCACCCCTTAGCCTCCCTTTCTCCAGGCTAAACAACTCCAGTTCCCTCAGCCACTCCTCATAAGGCTTGTTCTCTAGACCATCAGCTTTGTTGCTCTTCCTTGGACATGCTCCAGCACCTCAAAGTCCTTCTTGTAGTGAGGGGCCCAAAACCGAACACAGTATTAGAGGTGCCGAGTACAGGGATCAACACTCCCACCCAACTTGGTGTCATCTGCAAAACTTACTGAGGGTGCACTCAATCCCGTCATGCAGATCATTAACGAAGATATTAAGCAGAATTGGACCCAATACTAAGTCCTGGGGAACACCACTTGTGACTAGCCACCAACTAGATTTAACTCCATTCACAACAACTCTTTAGGCCCAGCCATCCAGCCAGTTTTTTACCCAGCAAAGAATACACCTGTCTAAGCCGTGAGCAGCCAGTTTCTCCAGGAGAATGCTGTAGGAAATGATGTCAAAGACTTTACTAAAGTCTAGGGAGGCAACATCCACAGCCTCTCCCTCATCCACTAAACAGGTCATCTTGTCAAGAAGGAGATCAGATGGGTCAAGCAGGACCTGCCTTTCATAAATCTGTGCTGACTGTGCCTGATCACCTGGTTGTCCTGTACATGCCATGTGATGGCACTCAAGATGAGCTGCTCCATAAACTTCCCCAGCACTGAGGTCAGATTGACTGGCCTGTAGCTCCTCAGATCCTCCTTCTGGCCCTTCTTGTAGATGGGCATCACATTTGCTAACCACCAGTCAACTGGGACCTTCTTGGTTATGCAGGACTGCTGATGAATGATTGGAAGTGGCTTGGAGAGCACTTCTGCCGGCTTCTTCAGTACCCTTGGGAGGATTCCATCCAGCCTCATAGACTTGTGTGTGTCTAGGTGGTGTAGCAGCTCATTAACCATTTCCCCTTGGATTATGGGGGCTTCATTCTGCTCCCCATCCCTTTCTTTCCGCTCAGGGGGCTAGGTACCTGGACAACAACTGGTCTTACTATTAAAGACTAAGGCAAAGAAGGCATCAAGTACTTCACCCTTTTCCTCATCCTTTGACACTATGTTTCCCCCTACATCCAATAAAGGATGGAGATTGTCCTTAGCCTGCCTTTTGTTGCTAATGTATTTATAGAAACATTTTTAATTGTCTTTTAAGGCAGTAGCCAGATTAAGATCTAGTTGAGCTTTGGCTCTTCTAATTTTCTCCCTGCATAACCTCATGACATCCTTGTAGTCCTCCTGAGTTGCCTGCCCCATCTTCCAAAGTTCATAAACTCTCCTTTTTTTCCTGAGTTCTAGCCAAAACTTTCTGTTCAGCCGGGCCAGTCTTATTCCCTGCCAGCTCATCTTTTGGCACATGGGGATGGCCTGCTCCTGCACCTTTAAGTTTCCTTCTTGAAAGATGTCCAGGCTTTCTGGACTCCTTTGCCCTTCAGGACTGCCTCCCAAGGGACTCTGTCAATGAGGCTCCTAAACAGGCCAAAGTCTGCCCTCTGGAAGTCCAAGGTAGCAGTTCTGCTGACCCACCTCCTTACTTCTCCAAGTTTCAAAAACTCTGTCATTTTGTGATTACTATGCCCAAGATGGCCTCCAACCATCATATCACCCACAAGTCCTTCTCTGTTCACAAGCAACAGGTCTAGCAGGGTGCCTTCCCTATTTGGCTCACTCACCAGCTGTGTCAGGAAGTTATCTTCCACACACTCCAGGAACCTCCCGGACTGTTTCCTCTCCGCTGCATTGTATTTCCAGCAGACATCAGGTAAGTTGAAGTCCCCAATGAGAACAAGGGCTAGCAATTGTGAGACTTCTCCCAGCTGCTTATAGAATATTTTGTCTGCCTCTTCATCCTGGTTGGGTGGTCTATAACAGACTGCCACCATATATGCCTTGTTGGCCTTCCCCCTGATTCTTACCCATAAACACCCAACCCTATCACCACCGTCATTAAGCTCTAGACAATCAAAACACTTGCTAACATACAGGACTACCCCACTGCCTCTTCCTCCTTGCCTATCCCTTCTGAAGAGTTTATAGCCATCCATTGTAGCCCTTGAGTTGTGCGAGTCATCCCACCATGTTTCTGTGACAGCAACTATATCATAGTTTTCATTCTGCTTCCAGCTCCTCCTGTTTGTTGCCCATGCTGTGTGCGTTGGTGTAGATGCACTTCAGTTGGGCTATTGATCCCACCATCGTTTTGAGGGGACAATCCCTAATTCCTACATGATCATTCTCAGGCACTTCCGTGGTTTCTAACCATCAATAACCCTTGTGTCTTTGCTACTGCATGGATCTTCATCGCCTACGTCCACTGACCAAAGGACCTTGCTAGCACACCGTCTCTCAAACATTGGTGTGCCGTCCCCAGGCTTATCTCCAGTGAGCCTGGTTTTATCCTGGTTTTATTATTTCTAACTGTCTGCTTCCTCACCGCAGTAAATTCAAGTGTAGCTTTTAAAAACTGTTATTCATAAAGACTTCATTCAACAAAGAAAGGGAGTTTATTTTATCATAATAGTCTATTAGAAGAACAGTAAAATTAATATTTTGCTGTAATTTTCATAGCTTCAAAAGTAAATTAAAAAAATCTCAAACTGTAAAAGAGGTATTAGGAATAAATTTTGAACTAATTTATTAAACTTTAGAGCATTTCAAAAAGCATCCTCTCAAGCCCTACATATTCTCTGTTGTCTGCTGCAGATGCCAGTAAGTGTAAAGTTTATATCCACCTATTTTCTCTGGATGTCAGCAATCTCTCCTTTCTGAAAAATGAAAGTGACCTACTTATCCAAATCCCACAAATAAAACACTCAGTGACTCTTGAGACAACACAGGAGACAAACAAGGAATTCCAGCTGAACTACTTCCCCAAAGGAGGAGACTGGATGAGGTTTTATGAAGGCTACTCTGCTCCACCAAAGATGGTTCAACTGAAAACAACAGAAAGTCTTTGGGGACAAGAATTCAGCAAAAGTCCCCAGAAAAGAAACATCTTCATGGACAGCAAGTCTATCCAGCCTGTAATTTAATTTTTGTGACACATGTTCTAAAATAAAAACTAAACTTCATGTTTGAGGTTACCTTTTCCTTAGGTAAAATATTAGGATGAGATTTACAAAGATCATATTATGAGCCTACTGCCGGGTTCATGCACATTTCTCTGCAGCTTCTCTTGCTGACCGCTGTTTCAGACTATGTGCTTGACTGGATGGACCTGCAAAAGAGCCAGTGCAGCAGTTCCTGACTTGGATATTAGAGAACATCATTAGAAGGACTACTGGGAAGGGGGAAGCAAAGCAGAGCACAGGAGCTGATGTCAGGAGTTGGGAAGCTGGTGACCAATACAGTTTTTGTTATCTCCCTTTGCTCAACATAGTGCAAACTGACAGATCCATCAGAAAATTAAATTTGCAAAAATCATCAGCTTCTCTGAGACTTGTTTAGACAGCTTCAGTGTGAATCTGTGGTGAAGAAACTCTGACAGGGAAATAGCCCCCAAGATAGGTAACTAAAATCAAAATGAGACCAACAGGAACTCCCTCTATATAGAACTGTTCTGCTTCTATAGCAGGAAGGAGGAAAAGGTAGTGCAGAGGTCAAATAAATCTCTTCCCTCCCTAATTTCTGTGATTACAAACTTTCTATTATCATTGGCCAATATTAGAGAGTGAATTAAAGCCCTTAAGACTGTTGATACTTCTGAAAAATCTAGGTCTTGCCAATACACAGTGGGCTACAGTACAAAACATACAATGTTTTACTGGGAATATTTTTCGCAGTATTTTACTAATTTTTGTGTAACATGGGCCAGATGCACTTGTTTCATTCCTTGCACACAGACTCACTTTTGCTTCTGCATTGGTACTGAGCCAATTGCTGAAAAACCCCAAGTCACCTCCACCGCACAAACTGGTGGAAATGAGAAGCTAATGATATATTTTAAAGTCCAAAGTGCATCTTCTTTTTTAATGGGCATGAGGCCAGACTCCTCCCTCCTATGCTACCTAATGCAAGGACTATAAATTCAAATGCTGAGCGAAGAAGATGTAGGTCCTTTAGTAGAATTGGAAAGATTCACTAGCTGTGAGATTAGAAAGGGCTTCAAACTAGCTGACTGAAAGAGACATGGAGGTAATGCACACTATTTAGAGAGAAAACCGCACACTATACTAGGTATCTGAACTTTTTCTAAATGGCTTCACTGGTTTCTGAGTACTGATTTACATTAAAGTATCTTTCTTTGTTTTTATTGTGTTGGGCAACTCCTTCTTCCTGAATTATGTCTGGTTTAGACCCTCATCTCACTTTAAGATTTGTTAACCTGCAATTTAGAGTTTACTTTTTGTTAAAAGCAAATAGCTCACAGTGCCTTATTTATTGCTGACTGAAATTTGAGCCAGGATTTGGGGAAGACAGCAGCCTTCTTTCCTGCTTGCTAACAGTTAATGGTCTTCTTCTGAACATTTGTAAATAGATTTTTTTTTTTTTCCAAACTAAAAAAAAAGGCTTTTTAAGCCTTGTCATTAGAGGGTGACAGTCTTTATTTGATTAATGAGTGCTCTTTTCTAGACTTTAGAAATAATATCAGGGGTTACATTAACAAATTGTTAAAGTCTTTTAATCTCAGGACATAGCATTTTTTTACACAGTTCTGCAGCTTTGAACTACAGCACTTAATTTGGAAAGCACAGTCGTCTTCTGTATGTGGCTTCGGTAGGGTTACCAAAGAGATGGCCAAAGTGGAATGGCTTCTCAGACTTACAGACTAGTACAGGGCAAGATGGGTTCCAATGCTAGAGGTAGTTTTGAGTTCAGGCCTCAATCACTGTTTGTGTATTTGAACACCTTTGCTGTGGTAAACATTTCTTCTTCTTCAGTGAGCAAAATAGGTGATTGAATCTAAAAGGTGGGGAAAGGTAGTAGTTAATTTTTCAGGTATTTCTGTCACTACCTGTATAAAGATCTCAAATACTGAGATCTTTAATGAGCGAATACTGTTTTCTGACATGCAGTGGCTTTGGTCATGCAGGATTTCTACATGGTTCCTCAGCAGTGCACCCAGAGACATATGGATCTAAATGTCTTGTATATTAATGAGATGGCATACCCCCGAAGGTTCATGCAATCCAACCATCAGAGGGAGACAAAGCCACAACAACCAATCAGCTATGCTTGTTTCTGTTGCGTATGAATTTAGGCTTCTGATTACATTGCTGCATTTAGGATTCAGAATTAGCACAGCACTGAGAGAATGGGTTTTTTCTAGTTGTCTAAAAAGATAGAGATGGGGATTTATCTCCCTTGCATTAGACTTTAGCATGTAGATGTCTATCTCAAAGCCAGAAGTCTAAGCCCTCTACATTCAGTGGAAAGAAAAGGGTGAGGTTTATCTCATCCAAATATAGACATTTAAAAGAGATTGGGTAAATGATCTCTTCAGAGTATTTATTTGTATCCATAGCAGTGCTGTAAAAATTTAGCTTAAATAGTATTGTGCTGGTTTTGGCTGGGGCAGAGGTAATTTTCTTCATAGTAGCTAGTATGGGTCTATGTTTTGGATTAGTGCGTGTCATGGTTTTAGCTGGGATAGTTAATTTTCTTCACTGTAGCTGGTATAGTGCTGCGTTTTGGACTTAGTATGAAAATAATGTTGATAACACACTAATGTTTTAGTTGTTGCTGGGTAGTGTTTACACTAGTCAAGGACTTTTCCAGCTTCCCATGCTCTGCGAGGTGCACAAGAAGCCGGGAGGGGAGGTGGCACAGCCAATAGACCTGATCCAAATTGGCCAAAGGGATATTCCATATCATGTGACGTCATGCCCAGTATATTAACTGGGGGGAGTTGGCCGGGGGAAGCAGCGATCGCGGCTTGGGGACCGGCAGCGTCGGTCGGCAGGTGGTGAGCGGTTGCAGCAATTGTTTGGGTTTTTTTCTTTCTCTCGAGGTTTCACCTCTCTCTTTCTCGTTATTTTCCTTTTCATTATATTATTATTATTATTATTGTTGTTGTTATTATTACTGTTTTAAGTATTAAAGTCTTCTTATCTCAACCCATGAGTTTTCTTACTTTGGCCCTTCCGATTCTCTGCCCCTCCCACAGGGGTGGGTGGAGTGAGTGAGTGGCTGTGTGGTACTCAGTTGCTGAGTGGGGCTAAACCACAACAGTGCTGAAAAAAAATGTTTATAATAGAGGGATGTTTTCGCTATTGCTGAGCAGTGCTTACACAGAGTCAAGGCCTTTTCTGCTCCTCACACCACCCCACCAGTGAGTAGGCTGGGACAGCTGACCCCAACTGACCAAAGGAATATCCTACACTATATGTCGTCATGCTGAGCATATAAAGCTGGGGGAAGAAGAAGGAAGCGGGGGACGTTCGGAGAGATGGTGTTTGTCTTCCCAAGTAACCATTACGTGTGATAGAGCCCTGCTTTCCTGGGGATGGCTGAACACCTGCCTGCCCATGGGAAGTGGTGAATGAATTCCTTCTTTTGCTTTGCTTGTGCACGCAGCTTTTGCTTTACCTGTTAAACTGTCTTTATCTCAATCCATTAATTTTCTCATTTTTACTCTTCTGATTCTCTCCCCCATCCCACCGGGGGGAGTGAGTGAGGGGCTGTGTGGGGCTTAGTTGCCAGTTGGGGCTAAACCACGACAAGTATACATACTGTAGTCATCTAAGCTGTGTGAAATTAAATCTCCCAGTTTTCTGCAGTTGAGCACAGAGATAGCCCAGCCAGCTTTAAATTAACTATCTTGGATCATGAAACTTTTCTTCCTAAGGCAACCTGAAAACTGCCTTAGCTCATACAGATATGCCTAGCTCTCCTGCTCCTAGTCTCTGAACCAGTTCATTTAATGTTTAGTAGGGTATTTCCATAGCACACTGCAATCTGCAGAGCAAAGAAGTCTTTTTATTACTCATTTCTACTGTTGAACCTGTTTTCTCCACACAGGGGAAAGAGGTTTGAAGTCTTGAATGTCAGGTAATTTCCAAATACTCTAGTTGACCGTGCTACCACAAAATAATATATGTATTTATATATTAGAATTAGAATAATTAGAGACTGGCTTCTTACATCTGTATAGGTAGTTTTCCATTTTCTTGCCTTAATACAGTATGGCAGGATCTCATAGGCATTGTCTAAAGTAAGATTACAGTCTCATACAGTGGCATTTTAAAGGTTTAGACTAGGCAAAAATCAAAATATTTATACAGATCACCAAAAATATTTTGGCTTATCAAGTATATCTGGGAAGCATATAGTGTGTCCATCACCTCCTGGTCTAAGAGAAGAGGAAAGAAGAATCAGAAGACTGAAGGGGAAGTTATATAGTGGATGCCATCCCAGAGCTTGGTTCAGAGCACCATGCACTTAGAAATATTGGACTTGTGTAATTATCTCCTGATGAAGACACAGGAGTGACAAAGGTTATTAAAAAGCTATTTACAAATTCTGTGACGATTCAGAGCCAGATTCGTGTTTACACTTGCATTTTTAGAAATATTTCCAGGCTGGTTTGCCTTTGTGGAAAGGCATAAAATATTGGGCTGGCTTAGTCAGTTCTTATTCAACATTGCTATTTATTGCTTCACTGTATTTGTTGGTTATAATTCCTACACAAGGCTAATAAATTTGAAGCCCTGAACATCAAAGAGAAGGTTGTGTGCATGTGTGCATGTGTGTACACGTGCAGTAAGCTACAGGCACTGGGAAAAAACATCTAAATGCAAAGGGTGACGCTCTGATCTCTTTTAATCTCAGTCATAGCAGTGTAAAATGAAGAGAAACTCCAACTGCCTTGAGAGACATACATGGGGAGTGAGGAGTGCTCTAGCCCACTATGCTTGAACACGATCCACGTTTTTCTGAAGGTGGCAGTTTGTGTTTTGTTCTGGTTTCACTTGTGTAATTCCCAAGTTTGCTCATAGCACAGCAACTTGTCCAGCTGGGCTTCCAGTTACATGCTTTGTGAGTATATATATCTATTTTAATAAGAATGTACATAATTTGGAAGCAGAACTAATGTTTAGTGCACAAAGCTTTTGTGTATCTGCCTGTAAGAGGCATAAAAGGGTACAGCTGGGCAAGTTAGCACACGCAGAGCGGTGGGATGGTGTGATAGTTTGAATGGGGGAGGGAACTGGTATCCATTCAGACATCTACACTTTAGGCAAGTGAGTGTGCTGAGCTACCTGCTGTGGCCAGGGCAGCTTCAGCTCACCTCACCTGAATGGCTGCTTCTGGGGAGGGAGATGATGCGTTGTGTGTCTCAGTCGTTCCACTGCATTATCATCTGAGGGACTCCCGGGGATCTTTTTTTTAAAAGAATACGGGTAATTATAGAAAATAATTTGTCCATACAGACACAACACCTGTAAATAAATTTTTAAAGCGGCAGTGTTCCATACTCACAGCCAGCTACCATAGGCAGGCTGGGATCAGCACTCAGATATGGCTCTTACAGAGCCAAAAGCCGTTTCATTTTCTAAAGCAGCCTTTCCCAGTTCCTGTCTAGCCTTGCTCTGCTGTTTCCTTCACCCATCCACCACCTTATTTTACATATCTAATGCATGACATTTTAAGGCCTTTTTACTTCCCAGCTGTCCACTTAAATACCAAAATAGATCAACAAACCCAATACTCTGTTGGTTCTCGGCAATGTGGAAAAAGAGATAGTTTTTACCTTTCGCATATAGGGACTAAAAGGCCTCCAGAGGTAGGGAATAAGAAGAAAAGGAATGTAATCCATCCATCTAAAATGCTGGTGATTCAGAGAGAGACGTCTGTGATGTAGGAGACATGAAGATGTAGGAGACATGGTCAAACCCATTCTCCTCTGCTTTTTCTAAGTGCTCTGACTCACTAGATCTGTGTCATTAGTTATTGCTAGGAACAGAGCTCATTCAGAAATTTACAGAGCACAAAGGTGATCAAATAAAAGAATTTCCACAGGAACATCTACAACTTAGCCTTTTTAAGTAACTAACATAAACATGACCTTTTTCTGAAGTATCTTTTCACTGTAGAGCTTGACTTGACTTGGCTTTACAATTCTTTGAATACATTTCTTCTGTTTCCGACTTTGGCTGGAACATTGAAAACCATGAGAAAAGCAATTCCTCCCATCCAGAGAAATCCAAGCAGCTCTAGGTTTTTCACAAGTAAGCCTCATGCTGCAGACTTTTTAGAATAAACAGATTTTATATAAGTGTCCAGCCCCATGAGTCCTTGGAAGTTTGTCACCAAATAGCACTAGAGTAGATAGGCATCTTTCTACTTTACTGCTCTGTCAGGTGCTCATAGGTCAAATCTTTGTCACAAAAAAATAGAATTGCTTCCAGATCCTGAGTAAAAACAATAAGGTTTAACCTTATTGCATACCAATTGTTCAGTGTCTGGAGAATATTCCTAGCACTGGATTTTGTAACATGTAAAGCTCTGTAACGCTTAAAATGTACAATTGTCCCATCAACTGTAAATTTCAGTTTGGTAAAATAGCATTGATTACTTCTTTGAGTTTTAAAGGATTATTTTATTTTTTATAAATACATAGAAAATTCAGAAGATATCAGATATAAAAGATTTATTTGTGCACATTTTAGTAAAAGTTCCATCTATTCTACAATTAAACTTTTATTTCACTGTTAACTGAGGTGAGCATCTGAGGTGACACAGGTGACCCAATTCCTTCTTGTTCTTTTGTGAGAAACAACTGAAAACAGAATTCTCTGCTTTCTGTATCTGTTGGCAACATAAGGGAACTAATAATATAAAAATCTTTTGGACGAGATTAACAAATTCCTGCCAGCTTCGCATGGCACTGAGGCTGAGCATACGTTACAGTAAGAAAACTCTTGGGCAAGAGTCAAGACTTGCTACCAGTTTTAGGCATGCGGTTCCCATCAGGGCCACTATCTTAAACTGGCATCATTAGCAGAAGGTACTACAGTCTTAGGGAATGGATTTGACCTCATCTCCAGCTAGACAGCAGTGAAGAATGCTAAAGCACAAAAAAAAAGAGAAAGGTGGCCTAAAGATCATGAAACAGGAGAGAAATTGCTCTTGTGAATTCCGTACTGAATTAGGTCTCACAGTATCAACAGAAAACTGTACTGAAAAAAAGAACCAAAAGGTCTATTGAGAAAAGGACACTGGGCACCTGTCCAGCAAATCTGATGCACACCCCAAAAACCCAAAGTACTGACATGGTTTCTGTATCATCCATCCAATGCTCCCTTTCCCCATTCTCCTACACCATCCCTCAGCCACAAAGCAACAGCAATTTAAATGCACAAATCCTACCACAACTGCAGAAAAAATGACTGACACTTGCTCCTTAAGCCTAGGAAGATCTTTAACAACTTTTCAGATATAAATATGACTTTTTTCTTATTTGTTTTTCCTAGCACATCCTTACAAACCTTTTATATGGTGTTTTATTATTTATATTTTAAGGTCTCTGAATAAGATTATGTATTAAAATGTTATCATAGATAATACTAACTAGGCTGTCTCTTCACAGACCCTTTAGAGATGAGAATACTGAAGCAAAGAAAGACTCCAGCTTTCACATGCAGACAATGGAAGTTAGTAGCATTCAGGTGAGAAGCAGAAGCACAGATTCCAATCTAAAGATCACTGAAGTCAACAGTAGTCTTTCCCTTGACATTAATGGGTTTTGGATCAAACCCTGAATGACCTGTCCACAGTCACAGAGCCCATCAGAGACAGAAGAGAAACAGGAGACTGCTATCCAAATTACTTTTTCCAGTGAACCTGACTGGATGGCAGCACGCTTAAAAACTCTATTGAGATTTTACCATAGGCCCTGGCCTGTACTAAACATTTTCAATGACACTTTTTCATAAATGAAAAAATGGCTTACTGCTCTGACTTTCTGGGGTTATTTTCCTTTTCAAATCAGGTACAGCTATTGGAAATTTCTGAAATTTCTGGTCTGAAATGTCTGCTTTAAACAGAGTAATTTTTGAGTACTGTGAACAGGACCAGGGTTTTTGTTGCTTTTGTATGTTTGTTTAGTAAAAAGAGTGGGCTGAACCATGAGTTTTGTCCATCACTGAACATCCTCCTGAGTTTTGGTCCATAGTAGTAGTCTGGGCTCATTCTCTGTTTTTCTACTTTGGTGAGATTTTTTTTTAACTGACCAACATTTTTCCCCAGTAGTACTTGCATATAGTGCACTCTCAGTTAGTACTAAAGGCTTATGTACATGAGAAGGGCAAAATTTTATACTGGAAAAATAAGTCTAAACTGTGTGTGAGTCTGTGTCTGCGTGCAAGTAGATATATATGTTTATATGAATATACATACACAGGCATCCATATATAAAGTTAGATTCATAACTTAGGTAGTAATATCTAGGTATCATACATCCAGATGTTAAAGCTCTGAAAACATTCAAAAATAAAAGTTAAAGCCATTTCCCCATTCAATATGAAAAAAAATATTCTTTTCATTACTAAAAGAACATTTATTTAAAGTGCAGGGCTCATTTTTAAGTTGTAATATCCTAATTCCATACTTCAGCATTTAGCACAATGCAACAGTCAGACTTCAGTGTAGCACAGCAATCTGAAGATTGAAATGTCTGGCTACCCTATTGTAAGACCCAGCCTTGTATTCTGCTTTTGGAATAAATGCTACCCTCACCAAACTACAGGAAAGTTTGGACTAGACATTTGAGATCAGAATTTCTGTCTTCTCTCTCTCTCTCACTTCCCTCCCTTTTTTTTCCCTTTTTTTTTTTTTAAGCAGCCACCAAAAAGGTCTGGCTTTTGAGTTTTTCAATTATTAGAAAATGCGAATAGTGCCATAAAGGCATTCTTACTTATTAAAGCTTCTCTTGTGTTTCTTTACCTGATGTCTTTCTTTGTGTAATGCCTGCCTAGCAATAGTGGCAAATTGTTTCTGAAGTGCCACGGAGAAGAAAAGGCTTTGATCCAATAGAAACACATCAGTGTAATAGCAGCAGATACCTTTTATTTTCCAGTCTTTCAATGCCCCCCTTCAATTCACAAAACACACACCCAGTGATTAAAAATTCCTGTCATTTTTGTTTAGAATCTGGGAACCTACAACTTTAAAGTGTGGCAAAGTAAATCTTCTGCCGGAGTGATCAAGGAATTATGCTATTGTCCTGTCTTTATATTTTCCACAATACATAAAGCATCACTGTCCTTAATTGTTCTTTCATCTCACCCATTGACTTGAAATCAGCATTGCTCTCCAGGAGTAGTATTAGCTTGAGAACTGGTAAAGAAAAGCAAAGAGGCTTAGCATACCTCAGCACTGCAGATTAAGTGCCTCTTCAAAGATGTCACCCCAGATGTGGCAGGCTACATTCCTACTTTCCCTTGGCAACAGCTGTGGAGCCGCATCAGTGCTACTGCCTTATGTTCCTGAACATTATGAGAAGGAATAAAAGCTGCCTTTTTAATGGCTTGGGTTTGTGTTGGAGGCATAATTTTCTGTTTACATTTCAAAAGGGCAAGCCTTCTTGTATTTTCACTGCTGACAGATAAAGATGAGTTGATGTCCCATAAGAAATACTGCCTTTTTGGGCTATTTGATAGTGCACTGCCTATTGGTTTGGTTCATCGTTCCTCTCAGAGACTGCAATCTCTCTTTCACTAAGCTGTGATTACAAGCAACTGCTTGCAATTTCTTTAACGCCTTTGGTTGATTTCAGAAGTGTTTTATTGCACTTCCAATTAAAAGTGGTTGCTGGTGTGAGTTACTGTGAAGTGGCCTGAACACGGCCAGGCTACAGGTGCAGCAGACGCAGGAAAAGGAGGCTTTCAGGAGCAAGAGTGGGCTCCATCTGGGGTGGGATTGTTCACACAGGGGCAGAGAGTGAAAACTGCACAGCTGCATTATGCAAGGGTAGGATCATTTGCTTTTTCACATGTGCCTCAAAAAACCCAGGCTGGACTCAAACTGTGACCAAGAAGTGAAAGTTTCTGTAGCCCATATGAGGTCTCTGAATCATCTCTCTTCCACTATAGAGATGTTATGACCCTGGAAAATAAATGCTGCTAGCGAAAATCATGTAAACATGTCAACCACTCACTCTACTTTACTGCTTTGATCAGCTGTAATTTATCTGTATTCTAAAACTAGTAGTATGTTGGATTATGAGGATATCCAGCTTCTCCAGCTTTTTTTTGGAAAGTGAAGACTTCATGCAATGCAATTTCTTTTATGTCTGTGTAAGCTTTATATTTCAAAACCTCTAACACACACAATTCAAATTCTATTACATGCAACATTTTCCTCTGAACTCTCCCCTTCCCAATTCACGTACTGAGCCATTAAATCTTGACTCTCTTGCCCAGATATGTGTTGTCCCTTTACTCTGCCAGAGTTTCCTGAACATTTTTTTGTTTATATCAGTCCTGAAAGTTTCCCTTTTCTGCTAGGCTGCTTTGTCTAACCTACATCAATATTAGAAAGTCTCATTGATCTATCTGAGGGATTCTACATTGCTAATATCTAGACGCTTTTTCATCTGACCTGTCTCAGACAGTAGACTGCATATTTTTTGTAGCAATCACCACAACATACTTTGCTGCTTTTCCACCATTTAACACACTGTTAGTGCATGCAGAGCTGGTAGAAATAAATCCAGAGCATAAGTAATGCAAGATTAGTAGCCTTCACATAGCTAATTGATTGACTTGGAATCTAGCTTACAAATTTATCACATTTAACACTCACCTGTGAATACATGCCGGTCATTGTCAGAGAAGAAAATGAATTACAGAAACCCCTGGTGTAATCCTCCTGGAAATTCATGCTTCCAAGCCTACAAAATACAAGGGAGTACCCTTCCTGTGGGTTGCACACAGTGTATTTGGGAATAACCTCAGTGAAGAAGGTGTAAGTAGATCTATTTCATTTACCCACTAGTATAGCAACGCCATTTTAAATATGTGACCTATTTGTAATCCTCAGAACACCCTTTTTATAAGTAGCAGCTGGATGTTTCTGAATGGATCCTGTTTATCTCTGTATGGTTAATAATCTATTATTATATGTGTATATTACACAACTCTTTTAAAGTTCACCTTGATGATAGAGGTACAAAAAAAATGTCTTATTAGGATGTCTCTGTTATGCAGAATTGATTTGTACTGCAGCTAATGAACAAAATGCAATTTTGTTTACAGACTCTGTCCTTTATATGTAGGTCATTCCTATGAATATCCTGGCTATTAAATGGCATCAATTCTACCTACCTATTTAAGATGCAGGATAAACTAAAAGGAATTTAGTATTAGAGTAATAGTTTAGGACAGCAAACCTGAGCTTATTCCACACAGAGCACTGCTTGCTTGCTCTGTTTTAGGGAAGTAGCTCTGAAAGTGGCAGTTCCTCTGCGTGTTTCACACCATCCGCAGACATTCAAGCCCCTTGTTACAGATCAGAATATGGATACTAAGGCTAATGAATCTCCTTTCCCTATGGACATGCATGAAAGGAGGAATCAGATGTAAGAAAGAAGGCCAAAGGGAAGGGAGAGAGAGTAAAGACTGTGTGAAGAAAATGCGCAAAAGGGGCAGAACCTTATCACGTTGCTACGTGAAATAGAGAGTAACAGACATGAGTGAAATAGGCATTTTTCTCCCCAGCTATATTGTTCTATTGAATACTGTAGGAAGCATCGCCATGAGTATGTTGTGACTAGGTGGCCTACATTGTCCACAGAAATACAAATGACATATGAAATCTCAAGTGTTTTTTATTTCTAAAAAAACTGATTTTTTATGAGCTATGAATCAACTATTGATTGGCAAATTCTTGATTACTCTTAATTTAAGCTTTTTATAGATCTTATTTGTCTGCTTACAAAATAATGGCAAAATTCTTTTTTGTGATCATCCTAAAGTATCTGCTACCACTGCAGTTTCTGAAGAATATAAATGGGATTTCTCAGGAAAGAAACAACCTTATCCATAGTAATAAAAGCCTCCATAGTCACATATCAATATCACCTTAGCATGCAAAAGTTTTCTGTGCCCATATTGCCTCCAGTGCAACCACACAGGAAAGGCACACAGCAAACCCATCATAAGTGACACAGAAAAGTGATCTGAAACTCTTGTCTGCTAAGCAAATTCATACACACTCTTGTTTCTGTTATACATATGGAACACTCATATCATCTAGATATGCATACGCTAGATTACAAAATGTCCAATCATTTTGGCCACTGGTATATTTCAGTTGCAGATGCCAAGGCTAACAATATTTGTGAATAGCTGTCTTATAGCTGCATGAGCAAATAATAATTGTCCTTGCAACTGTATACTTACATTATTCAAAAATTTAGACCACATAATCATCAATTCATAGTTAATGAAAGTAAAATGTTGCCTTTGATACCCAAAGGAGCTACTGACTAATATTTATGAACACTTCTGTTACAGGAAATGATAAATTTAAGAAATTATGTAAAGGGAAGCTGAAGTGTTTCTATCACTTTTGTTTGCTGAAGCTAGGCAGATGATTTCAGTAAGACACTTTCTCAAGTGTGTACTGTAAATTTACAAAGATACAGCAAGTGCAACACTAACATTCAGGATCACATTTTTCTCTTCAGTGCATGGATGTAGAATGCTCTGGAGACACAAGTGGGAAAAAATGTCATTTTGTCCACAGGGCTTAACAAAGCAAAAAGCAGGGCAGCATAAGAGTACACAGTCAGCGGCATTACTGCAGCAGTTCTTCCTGTGAGTCTAATGGTTTATGGGGTCTCAGGTCCTACATGCCATATGAGCTGTAATACCTAGACACAAAAGGATTAGTAATGGACAGGGTGACAGACTGGACTACGAATTCTCCTTTTTTGGAATTCTGGTGAGACTTTTCATACTGTTTTACTTTAGTTATTTTTAAATAGACTGAATTACAGATATTTAATGCATGTTTAATACATGTGTATAGTTCTACATCATGTACATTATGACTGAAAGCTGTGCTTTGCACCCACAAAAAGTTTATTCAATTCTTTTTTTTAATCCTTCATTCAGATATAGACACAAAGCCAACACTGCTTATACTTTTCTGTGATGGGCAGCTACAACTCAGATGATTACTCAGTGTTGACAGAACTCATGTAATTCATTTGCAGGCACCAAAGGGTAAGTGTAAAACTTGGCTGTAATTTTTAACTTGAAAGAGTGGTGTAGGTCTCAACCTAGCAGAAACAGTACATCTGCATGTGACACAAATTCTGCTGAAGATATTAAGAAAATATACAGTGAAGAAAACTGTATAAAAGCTCTCCAGAAAAAGAGAAAAAATTAAAAGTGCTTTTCCTCACCACTCAGATATTTGCCTGAATTTGCATCAAAGAAACCCCTGTCATAGATAGAGCAGATGTCACAGAAGAAACAGCACCCATTAGAAAGGGTGTTATGAACAAGACAGGAAAACACTGCTAGGAAAAAAAAAAAAACAAGCCAGGAAAGAAAGTTTTAATTCTGAAAATAAAGGACATTAAATCAGGCCAAGAATCTAGGATCAACCTACAGAGTAAATTAAGAAGAAAACCTTTAGTACCATAAACATACAGAGAAGTTCTCTCGAGGTGGAGGAAAAAAAGTGTCCCCCTTCTGCCTTTTATTTAGTGTATGTTTGGTGCCTTAACAGATGAAGTGCAGCCTTTCCTCCCCATCTCCCCAATGCCCCCATATCTTCTTCTTAAAGGTCACATATTTAAAATAAGTAAACACAAAAGCCCAGTCATGGAGAAAGCTGTGTGCTAACATTATTGCTTTATAGAATTCCTAGCAAAAACGGGATAGAGTTTTGGCCAGAAACAAGACAATAGAAAATTAGGCACACTGGAAGTTTTTATCTATATAAAGCTACTATGTGCTTCCTTACCTGATTCTGACACAGGCCACAGTAGTAGCTAATAATTTTCCATAGCAATTCCTATCTCTGAGATAAAAGACACAGAAGCCATGTGTTTTCTTCAGAATGGCTAATCAGGGTCAATCAGCAAGCGCATGTTTAGTTGCCCTTGTTGCTGTCCCTCAGATAATTCAAACTATGTCTATGATCTGTAACAGAATGGGGGAAATGGAATAGGGGGTGGAAATGTGGAGAGTCAAGAATCCAGACAGAGAGAAAAGGGAAACTGAGAGAAAGACAAGCAGTGGAAGAAGAATAGTATGTGCAAAAGAATCCAAGAGGGGGATGTTGCTCTCAGATTCAAAACAATTTGATTATGAATGCCTAGGCTAAGTGGATTTCTTGAGCTATTTTCATTTTTTTTCTGTTTATTATTCTCTTCTGCATAAAATGTGGGAGGCTTACTACACTCAGGAGTCTTCTCTCATTACTCTGGGATGAGAGCGACTCCCAAATGCATATAGCTGGGAGGACAGCAAAGATGAGGAAATGAAACCATGTGGAAGCACAGAGAGTAGAAGGAGGAAAGAGAATTAAGATTATATCAAAACAGGGAGATCAGAGAAAGAAAAATAATAGGGATCCATATGTATATTCAGGACTTCCTGGGACAGAGATATTGTGCAGTCAGTCTGAGAGTTCCAGGCCATCTCAGATCTGCAGCACTCTTGCAGACCAACTTTGATGGGCGTATGTAGTGGGTCAGAGACATCCAGGACACTCTAAACTCATGGCAGATGATCTGAACAAATCATCTATGCATGCACAATGCTCAAACATTGGATTTGCAGGTGTCCAGAGGCTCCCAGGGAACTACAGTTCTCACCAAACTATAGGGCAAGGGACCAAATTCTTCTTTCAATTTTCTTGTGAAAAAGACTCTCCGGAAACTCATATGCTTGGTGGCCTAAGAAAGTCTGCAGAAACCTTAAGAAGGAGCGCAACAGAAGTAGGTGATTGGAACGTGAAGAATAAGTGAAGAAATATCACTTGCTGGAAATCAGGATCTCTTCACAGTTAGTGACAGCCATTATTGTGATCAGAAGAGGTGATGGTGGAGTAGAAAGAGCAGCAGTAATGTCTGTATTATCTAAATACTTACAAGTAAGGCACTGACACAAATCTAAAAGATCAGAGAAAATAGCAGAAAGAGGAATTAAAAAGGAGAACGTTGGAGTATCACAATATTTCCCAGTTGTATCCAATTCCACCTGGCTTATAAGACCTATTCCTTGTCAAATTCAACTTTATTGATTTTTTGCAAATAAATCACTGCCTAAGTCCAATTTTACAAACAACCATGCTGAGTGTAATGGAATGGATGAATTCTCAGAAGGTGTAAAACCAGTGCAGACGGCTCTACAACAGCCCTTCTCACTCTGTTCTTTAAGGGTCAGCAGGGTGAGGACAGATAAGGTCAGACCATGTTGCCATTTCCAGTAATCTGGAAATACAGTCTGGCTCAAAGTTAAAGAGCTCTAATTTGCCATGGTGTACCATCAGGGAAGAAAAGGCAAAGGAGGAAGGAAATGTTCCTAGAGCCAGCTATACTTTTGACCCACCTGTTATCCCATTTCTTGTCCAGCACATTTGAGGGTTTAGTCTGGTGAGAAATTAGTGTTTGCATTGCCCCTTTAAAGATGTGGTCTGAAAGCACTTTATGAGCCATGTGTATTAGTGTTCATATTTGTGTGGGTCTGTTGAGTTTTAATCAATCAGCCTTGTTTCAGAAGACTTTAATTTTGCTCTCATTAAGTATGTGTGAGTTTTGTGTGTGTGCAGGCGCATATATTTATCCCTGTCAGCATTCAGAAAATTACATGCCCCTAGTTAACATATTGTACAGTACCACAAATTCTCATGAATATCACTTATCGCAAAGGATAAGTTCGTCCAATGGAACGGAATGGAAACTTTTCTCATTTTCAAACAAATTGCCTCTTCTAAACACACAGATATTTACCGTCTGTGCTTTTTGTATTATGATTGTAAAGTATAACTGTTCCACTAACCAATTCTCCTGTATTTCCACAGACAGTCCCTGACAAAACCACTGTCCAGAATTTCAGACATTAAAATAACTCCAAAACATATTTAGAGCTGCGACATATTAGCATATATCTTTTACATTGTCCTAATGCAATG
Source organism: Morus bassanus (assembly GCA_031468815.1). Classification (NCBI taxonomy): domain Eukaryota; kingdom Metazoa; phylum Chordata; class Aves; order Suliformes; family Sulidae; genus Morus; species Morus bassanus. The sequence goes on along the minus strand of CM062567.1, from coordinate 65,362,841 downwards.
GCTGTGCTCCAGTGGATGATAGCAGCCAATATGCAGTTTTTAGGTAATCATGTAATCCCAGCAAAAATACAAAGACAAATAAAGCAAATTGCATGCTAAGTAAGATTCCAAGTGGTTATCCTGATCAAACTGAAATTACCCCTCTGTCATGCCTTATCCCACTGTAACTTAAGTAACTTGTTTCACTGCACAAGAAAAAAAAGATCATCAACTCTTCTGTCCTTCTTTCTTTCTTCAGTACCACTTGTAACCTTTAGTCCTTTCATTCTTACTTTGGGCTACAGGGGTATAAAACCTGTAATTAACAACTTCTTTATTGCCTCTGCAATAGTAATTGCCGTGTATAGCCTTAAGGTACTAAGAATAAAAAATCATTTTCCTCCCCCTGCCCCTTGTATTTAACTAGCACTCCACAGTTATTATTAGGATCTTGCCAAAACTTCACCTTTCACAAGAACCTTGTGATAAAAGTGTAATCCCCACACAGTGACCTCTGCATGCAGCAATCAATACTTATGCTGTAATATTTCCCCTTCTTGCTGTTTCAGAGCAGCCTTTTAAAAAAAAACAGGCTGGGAAGAGATTAGATTATCAATTATCATGAAACTGTCTGCAACTTCAAAGGGCTGCAGAGCAAGGGAAACCATAGTTTATCAAGACTGTAAGCGTCCTGCAATTATCTCTCATGTCACCCAGATGTAGAGCAGTAGTTGGGGGAATAGCTTGGGTCTGTGGTGAGAGACTGGGCTGGTGGAAAAATATAAAAGCAGCATTTTCTTTGGAACATGAATCATTGGTTTTGGGTCAGATATTGACAATAAGTAGGATCTTGAATGTGTTAACTGCGAGCAGCTCGATCCAATATACTCATGTATCTATGCAGCGTGAGCATTTTATCGATAAGCAGACATGGGACGCTTTCTTTTTCCCTGAAACTCCAATTTTTACGTAGGTCAACAGATTGTTAATAGTGTGTCAAAGAATGATGCATTGATAGTCAGTAAAACTGCAAGATGTTTGTCCTCAGTCATTCCCACAAGTATTAAGCCTATGGGTTTGCACAGGAAAACAGCTTCGCAAGTCAAGTAAAACACAGAAGTTTGGAAGCAAAACTCCAGCTACTGACATCACTTCCTGAGGCAACGTGGCACTTTTGTTTGGTCTTGTTTTCCAGTGGGATCCATGAGGCTCCGGTTTGACCTGTGATATCTTAAGGCCAGGAACAATGGAAAATTAATGTAATGTTTATTAATACATAGAAAAAGCCTCCAGCTATACAGAGCACCAAATAAAACCAATTAAAGTAACATGTAGTCACAAGTCTGGTTAATGTGCAACTTTCTGTGTCAGGATATGATATACTGAATGAAAATAAGTTCATAAAGGAATTTTACTTAGTTATGTTCCACCCCACTACCCCTTTATTCCACCCAATATATAAGCCAAATATTTACCCTTGACCATGACAAGGACAAGAAAAATACAATTAGCAAAGCTGGACAATTTTATTTGGCATAAACAGGACTGGTCCTGAATACATGTAACAAAGACAAGGAAGTGCTTAACTTACACAACATGCAAGGATCTCAATGCCCTCCACAGCAATGGAGATAAAATCATTACACTTATGTATAATGAGCCTTACTCTACCACGAACAGATGGTAACAGTTCCAACCTCCAAAATGTGCACAGGTGAGAAATAACAGAAGAGAGACCCAACTGGGCTGGCATGGTAGAACAGAATGAATAATGTTAGAAGCATTATTTTCTTGCCTTCCTTTTGTTTCTTCACAGTTGTTTCTCTATGATACACCATTGAGTTATTTGTTGTTATTGACATTTCCACAGGATTGCTTATCACCCGAGAGACTGGAAAATGCCTAAGCTGAGACCAAACATCAGTCTACGGTTTCCTTATGCTTTTAGCAAAGCAAACCATTATGGTGGAAAGACATAAACTTTGAGGGAGCCGGGAAGATTAAGAAATTATAAACTGTGTGCTGAGTGGGATGTCTGGACCCCTTTGACCTTTTCATTTCTTGTTAAGGTAAGAAAGAGGCCATGTACAAAAACTAATAACATTTTACATAAAAAAAAGTCCTCAGGAGTGTATCTGACAAAGAACTAGAATTTAGTTCCTCTCACAAGAAACTAGAAAGAAAAACTAAAGCTATTCACAGTGTATGTATTATTTCTATCTCCAGGTGGCTGTTAACCGGGAAATGTAGGAGTTCTTCAGATTCCTGATGGTCCTCTGAGGACCTGCTGGGCATAGAGCACAATATTTCAAATAAATAGTAAATACAGAGACTATGCCCCGCTGCTTCCTAGGGTATCTGGTATCTATCCCATTAGGAATCTCTGATGGCCTATTGGAATACTAAGAGGTCAAAGGGTTGAAAAATGAGAGAAAAATCGGGAATCAAGTTAATTTTTTTGTGGACAGTTTTGTGGCTCATCTTTCCACAGCTGTCATTTTGCCACCTGCTGGTTTTTACCTACTTCTCTCCAAATAAAGTGGCTGTAGCTGAAATCTGATCTACTGATTCCTCATACAAATATAGGGATAAATCTAAACCTGATACATGCTTAGAGTCTACTCTCCCGAGTTGGTGTACATTTGGCTTTGTCTCAAAAAAGCACTGGCAAGGCAGGATACCCCAACTTTGACTACTGCATGGTAAGGACTTTGAAAGATTACAGAATATTTTTTGGTGTGAATGGGACTGGACTTTTGGGGTTGCTTGTTTTTCTTTAGACCTCATGTCTCCAGATGCAGAGAGGTAGGGTGTTTCTATGAAAAAAGATTTCCCTCTTATTTGAAAACGTATTTTGTCCCCATATGACACTGATGCAACCTGGGACTGATTTCCTTTGCTGATAGCTGAAAGACAAAACATTTTCAAACATGTGCTGCATTTAGAGCCAATATGCAGAGAACCATTTTCCCTCAGTGAAAGCTAACTTCTACTTAGTTACGCATATGCTATTTTTTTTACTAAAAAACTTCAGGGGTACTAAGTTTTAAAAGATGGGCTTCCTACAGATTTATATGACATTGCATCTAATCTTCAGTGATGTCATGGTGCCAGATGAAACAGTTTCCTGGGGGAAAAAAGTGCAGCTAATCAGTTAAACCAATTTAGGAATTAACTTGAGCATCTTATTGTCAGATTAAACTCTGAAGATTGCCAATGTTCTTTTGTCAGTGTTAATACCAGACACACAATTATTTCATGTGTATTTCAGATGAGAAAGATGAAAGATATCTCTTTGTAAAATATTGCGGTACATCATGTCTGTTGTAGAAATGCAGCTTGACCTTAGCTGGGTCAGGCTTCCTTTTTCTCCATGTTTTGCTGGAGGAAGGTGCTTTCTGGAAGAAACACAGATGCATACTTATAATAAAATATAACATTATTTCCTGCCTTCCCCATTTCAGACAGTCAAGGAAATGAGTGCTCTTCATCATATACAATTGACCATTTTGCATGTGCTTTTCTCCCTACTTTTTTGCTCAGAAGGTGGTTAAAGAGGGTGGAAGGGACACTGTATAATCTCCAGCTGAGCCCTGCTTGCATTCTGAGCTGGGCAGAGCCTCCACAACCATCTAGTTAGCCTTTAAGTGAGAGTCAGGAGTGCATTTCTGAACCAAATCTTGCCATCAATGCCATGTGCCACTCTCTACATATGGAGCAATCTCAGAGACATAAACTGGACTCCTTTTGGATGAAACCGTACCAAAGCCGCACTTCCACCACTAGGGCACATCAGAGTTATTCTAAAAGAAACCTCCCCAAAGTGCACATGGCGGGGATCCCAGGTCCTCAACCTCAGCTGTATCACTCCATTCTGCCACTCAGCAGTGCAGCACCACTTGCTAACATAAACATAGTTGTACTCTTTCCCCCAGCTTCCTGACACACTGGGGACAGGAGCAGGAGGGACTACGTTATGGGACCAGGCCAGTCCACATTGCACAGTTTGCACTATACGTGTTAGTCTGAGCATAGGGACAATTATATACAACATTTGACATAAACAACATCCCTGTGGAACAAGGACACCTTGATAGTCAAACTGTTATTTATGTAGCTGGAAGGCTATATAAATCAGTGGGCTTTGGGGGTAAAAACCGTTTGTTTGTCAAGCCTCTGTATAGTGTCTGGCGCAGGGAGGCCCTGATCCATGACCTAGCCTCTAGGCACAACCAAAACACAATAAAAAGAATTTGCCTGGCCACTGCGCAAACAGAAGAGAAAGATAGCTCCTGCCTTGCACAGCTTGCCTCTCCTGGTAATAAGGGGACAGTTCTTTCATATATAAACAGACAGCCTAGATTTGTTTAGATATCAGGAAACAAATTGAGTATCTAAGTCCACACATCCCCTCTCATTAAGTGATTGCATGACCTGAGATCTTGGCAATGAAATGATCATTTAGCTAGAAGTTTACTGAAGTCAAAAAGCCAAGACAGAAGCAAGCTAATGTTTTCGATATTCTCGACAAACAGTACGGCATAAAACTTAAAATATAAGTAAATTGGGGCCAGCTGGTAGAAGCAAGCATCAGTTCATTAAAGAGGAGGTAGCTATGCCAATTTAAACCAGATGAAGAACATGTCTGAAGAGCATACTTTAAGTACTTGCCTTGGTACATGCCTTGTCCACCTCATGCAGCCAACCTAACTGGCTCATGCAAATAAAGGTTTTGCATATCCAGCACAAACATGAATGTGCTCTTTGCAGTTTGTATCCCCATATACAAGCATATTATATTCTTGCTGCACCAAATGTTTGCCTAGAAAACCCTTAATTTTTTGCCTTTGCAATCATTTCCTGGCAGAGCTGGCTCGAGGCTTCTTCACAGCAGAGGCAAAATGGGGATCTGTCATCGTGAGATTAAGGATCCAGGACTGCAGTCATAGGAAAGGGCAGATGTTGGATGAGGCGGATCTGAGATGCAGACTTGCTAGCAGAAAACTGCTGGGAAAACCTGGTTTGCTGCTGCTGCTGCTGCTGCTGCTGCTGCTGCTGGGGTGAGGCAGTGCTGGGGGATGTTCTGCTAGCAGTAGCTGCTGAGCCATGTGCCCCTTGTTCTTTTGGGGGCAACAGAAACCAAGGCTTTTCAGGACATTCCCAGCAGAACCAAGACCATGCCCTTGCTTAAAGTCACATTTTGTGTAGCCAATGAGGCAGTTTCCAGTTTAGGGGTGCAGCTGAGGACACTCTGGCTTCAGGTATTTCTTAAAACAACTTCACAATCAAAGGCAGTGTTTCATGAAACTGCTCCCTCAGGTAGGAGAACACTTTGTGTTAACCGTAAGTATATAACAATGTCGGTGGAGTTAAAGTTGGATAGATAGGAATTTGGTGATGTGAGTAGTTCAGAGTTTGGTTGTTTTGGATGATAAATGTTGCTTATTTCTCAAAGCATGGTCAGAAACACAATTCATATCAGTTTATTCTTTTTTCTGTCCACTGAAAGTAAGTAATAACTACATGCACATCGTTCTTGTGTCTGAGAAGCTGAGCAGCTACAAGTCCTCATCTATATCAGGCATTTGTGCAGGTCTTATTGGAAAAGGTGGGGAAAGCAGTCATCCATCTGTTCCTCACTTGAACATTTTCTTACTTTATCATTATGAATTGCTGTTCTATAAATGCTGGGCCAACGCTGTGCTGGAGTGTATTAGTGAACTTCCCCTGCCTGACGGACTTCAAAGTTAGAACAGATCATCTCATCTGACAGCCTCAGTGACTCAGACCACAGAGTTTAACTCACTCACCCCTATATTAAAGTGTAGCATGTACATGGACCTGCATAAGCAGCGACTCTATGAAACAGGAAAATAGCAAGCTGTCGACTTAAGGTGACTTTTATTAAATATATACAAAAAGCATGAAGGAGGAAGAAAATTAATGTCTTGGAGCAGGATTCACCTCATCTAAACTTTTAAGCTAATCAACAAAAAATTCAGCATCAAGTTGATGCTAGGTGTGTCATCTGCCTGTGCAGCTAACGGATGAGCACCTCCTCATTATAAGTCATCCCACTTGCCTAGACTTTTTTTCTGGGAAGGCAGTGGATTAACTCCTGGGGGAGGTGCCTGTGATCTCCATTTATGAGAGAGGGAGCTTGGGTGGCTAAGCTAGGCCAAGCACTTGCCTATTAATATGACAGAATACAGGTGAGACAAATGTCATGTGAAGAAAGAAAACACAGAATGCATTCTTTTAAAAAAAGTGAAAAGACATCAGAGACTTCAGTGCAGCGCCTGCAAAAGTGAACTCTGCCTACATCTGATACTTGGTTTAGGAGTGTTGTCCATGGCAGTGGCTCGGACCTTCTCAGTGAGGTAGGGATATGCCTTTGTCCTAACCTCCACCTATGGGCCTAAGCACAAACAGCCCAACAGTGGGATATGCGAAAGGATCTAGCCTGACTTCTGCTCGACTGAGTGAGAGTTCAGCAACCAGCAGCTTATGAAAGTATGGCTTAATGAGAATTGTTGATGACCTCAGTAAGAGGGTCAATTTTTAGGTTTCCAGTATGCAATACAACTAAGTGCTCTTGGTGTAAGAGTTGCAAAACTTCTTTTTTCAGTATTCATTTAATCAGAAGTATTTATGTAAACGTTGCAACTCTCTGCGTACATTTGTGTAAAGTTCTGTACATTACAAAATGTAGCAACAAACATCATAATTCCTGCAGGATTAAGCACAGTGAGCACAGAGCAATAAGGTAATAATATTTATGAGCAGGAAATGCTAGCTTGTAGCAGACTGATATATTTACACCTGTTCACTAAAATGTCACATTTACATACATCTATTTTTTAATTATATGTGGGCATTGTAGCACTCAGACTTGTTTACATTGAGTGGATCCAGAGTACTAACTGCTGGTTTTAAACATAAATGGAAGAATAAATCAACTAAATACAGTATGAATGTGTAACTGGGAAGGTGCGATGGTAAACGTCTTATTAATACATAATTTCCACAAATTCAGAATTTTCTTAATGTGCATCAAAATACAATGAACTGTCTCAGATCAAGCCCTAGTTAGAGCCTTGGTTCCACAGATGTCACTGGAAAAATGTCCACTGACATAAGTAGGTCCAGGAGATCATAGACAAAAATCCAGACTTTGGGCAGTGCTCTCCTCTACCTTCTCCTTCATGAACTATCCAATGCTGAATAGAAATGTTGTATGTCTGCCCAGTGCCTGGCATAAAGATGCATAAGAGAAAAAGAATCATAGAAACAGAAAGCAGACCCTTTAGCTACAGGAGGAGATGATATGTGCAGTTGACTTTAACTGCTATCAAGGGTACCTATATTTAGATTTTGCTCATGACATTTCAGGTTGCACAGGATAGGATATTCTTGTTGGGACAGAGGGGAGGTGTAATGGGGATGGAAATTCTAATGTAGGCCCTCAACATATGTTGAATGGTAACTTCACTGTTCCAGATAGATTCTACCCTGATGCTTTAGAAGCCAAAGCTACCTGAACTGTCTTCCCCATTCAGGTTCCCACATGCTGCTGTTGCAAGAAAAGCCAGAATACATTTGTGACAGTGCATTATATTTGTTGCTAGCATTGTAAGTAGTGCATTCAGAGTAGCAATCATTTTTTTTAAAAGCTCTGTTGCTAATCTTTATATAAATAATAATGATACCTATGCATCTTTAAAAGTTGAAGCCCAACTTATTAGTTTAAAGGAAATACTGAAGTCAGTATCAGGGTTATTTTCATTCCAGGCCATGTTGGTGTGAACATTATCAATTGATCTAGGATTTAAGTGACCTGTCTGGAATGCTTGACAAACAAATTTTTCTCATGAATTATACATATTACTGAAAACCATACTTAATGGGAGACTGGGAAGAGGGCAGGTATTTCCATCACCTAGGGGTGAAAGCCCTGCAAATTAACAACAAGACGGTTCATTGAAGCAGGTAATGGATTGGTCTGTGAAAACAAGAAATCTTTGTGGGAATGACTGTGATTATTCATATAGTCTGTTTGCTAATTATTGCTAGTATGAACATTATTTTAACTGCTTTTAAGAACCTTGAAAATGATGTGACTTGTCAACAGTGTTGTGAAACACTGCAATATAGAAGACATATAAGCAGTACACATTCATTCATTGGAAAACTTTGTGTTTGATCATGAAATCAAAATATGTAGACCGTATTTATTTTTACATAATGAATATGTGTCTGGCTAGCAAGAGGAAAGAATAACAGAGAAAAAGAACCTTTAAAAAATGGAAGATATGATGTATCAGCACAGAGTAGTGAAATTAGAGCTGAACAGCTAACCAGCTACTATGATGCACAACATATAATGTTCTAACTAGAGATAATGGATGGGAAAGAGCTAATCCTGCAATGCTCATTCCCGCATTCAAATTCCATGCTTAATAATGCCTAAACATCCATGAGGTAAAAGAAGTCAGTGTCATTTGTTATGAAGTCAGAAGTTATTTCCTTTTTCCCTTTTTACCTGTTAACAGGCATAAACACCCAGACTTAAAACATAACTTTGGCATGTGTATTTTGTGAGGTTCTGCTTCTGTTTTCATCAATGTTCATTTCAGAAGTCACATCTGTGGTCCTTTTCCATTTTCATTTACTACTTTCAGCTATTCCAGGAGATTTTAAGTTTTGCAGTATCATTCATTATATCCTCTACTGCCAGTATTACTTGGCTTTTGAAAGGACACTAGATAACTAGCTTTAAAATTAACTATCACTACAGTATCTTCACCTTTTGGCATAACTTCAGTCTTGATTGTTTTACTCCTAGCTAGGCATTATTTCCTAGAATTGAAATTTTAAGGCCAGAGGGATCTATCTAAGAGCCTTCTCTAGCCTACTGTGGAATACTGGCCTTCAGATTTCACCTAGGGATTTTTCCATTTAAGTTCCATACCTTTCAATTGCTCTCCTGCATGTGACACTAAAGTCAGGCAGAGTGAGATTCATGACATGTCCACCTGTGAGCTAGTCCTGGAGATTCTTCATAAAAATGTAATAAAAAAGGAAATAGTAGATTTTTATCAGCTATTACAAAAAAAAGTTATCTTTAAATCTTCCCTCAGCAGATTGGATGAACCAAGTTCTTTACTGAAAGATTGGTCAGGCATTGGAACAGGCTGCTCAGAGAGATGGTGGAGTCACCATCCCTGGAGGTGTTAAAAAAACGTGTAGACGTGTCACTTTGGGACATGGTTTAGGAGGCCTGGGGGTGTTGGGTTGGTGGTTGGACTTGATGATCCTAGAGGTCTTTTCCAACCTCAATGACTCTATGATTCTAAGTGCTGTTTGCACATATTTATGTCTCCCCATTAAATCTGAAGGAAATCTGGATGACCTGCTCAGCAGCAGAGGTACATGCAGAAGACACTCAAAGTTAAACAAGAGGGTTCACACTCTCACCTTTGATTTAAAGCCTTCAAGTGAGGGGAAACTCTCAAATTGTTTCAGTGAGTAAATAAAGTAGCAGATAAAAATTGACATCTGATTTCTAATCTGAATCTGACTAAATCTTTTTCGCTATTGCCACTTCTCTCCATGCTCAGATTCGTTCTTACTCTGTGAAGCTGTGGAATGATGCTTTCTGTAACTACTGCTGGAATGGTGTTCACCATCACAGGGACAAGACTTTTATGCAAGGTCCTGTACACTCTCAGATTGGAGGAACTTTTTCCCTTCCTGAGCCTCTGTGATCACAGGATGCAAAGTATAGTATTATTGCTTCTTCCCGTCCTTCCTAGGTATCGCATCAGCAGGTCATATTCATTTATCACAAGTGATAGTGATAGTAAATCAATTTAGGAGTATCTTGATCCTTATTTCCTTGGTGTAATTTCAGGTTGAACATCCTTCAGTACCCATGGCAAGATCATATTAGAGGCACTGGGGACTTTACACATAAGGAGAAATTACTTTCAGGTCAGTACCTATGACATACTGCAAGATCATCTGGCAGCATCATTTACCTTACCCTAATAAGGAAAAACAGGTTCTTGCGGAATAAAATTGACAGAGATTGGTTTTCACCAAAAACAGCCCCTGGAATCAAGTTGTATGTGATAACTTGACTGACTTTCAGGGACACAGTCTAAGTAACTTTCTTTGCCAGAAGACTAAACTCTTTGAATAAGACACTTGAATCACTTGAAATAAGGAATGGATAAAACAGGCTTCTTTATTTTTTAGTATAAATCAGGCATTGTTTCTTACTTATTAGCATTCCCATTATCTCTCAGCGGTTTGTTTCTAATAAGTGGTCAGATTTTTAAAATTGTCATGGCAAAATTATTGCATTCGAGAAACTTTAATATACTGTTATCAGTGGTCATGCAGACCAGATCACAGAAGATATTACACATATTGGGCTTGCTTCAATGAAAGCAATGGCAAATTAATTTGTAGAAACTATTTATCAATGTGTATGCTTCAGTTGATTTCAGCTCTCCTGAAGGTGTTATTCCAAATTATGATATTATTTGGTAGTAGATGTTTCACTAGTCAAAGCAGAGTAAGTCATCTTTTGTACAGATGTTACATTTATTTTGCCTTGAATATATGTCAGTGATGCTAAGCTTGTGGAGGCATTGCAAATACAAGAGAAAATAGCACATTTCTGGAAATAAGTCAGTAGCAAAAACTTCCTGACAAACATGATGAGATGAGATACAATTAAACACCCACACACTTTTCAATGAAAATATTATTGTTCCTGATAGTCTTTTAACTATGGACACTTATATTAGCTATTGTAAACTACCTGTGTGACTATTAAGTGTCATATTGATACAGTCAGCAGTCATATTACTTGTTCAATTGTAAGCTTTTTCTTCTTCCAGAAAATATTAGAAAACAAAGAAAAGAACCTCAAGACATCCACCTGACTTGCACCATCCTCCACTGAAAAAGTTTCCTAGCAGAGGTAATTTTTAAAATGTCATTTATTCTGAAAGCCTCATATAAAAGTTCTTACCAGCTTATAAATACCTGACTTCTCTCCTAATGTGCATATAGGAAACCTTGAGTTTATTTTGTCAAAGGTCTTTTTATCATTGGTTGTGTAGGCTGCCAGGGTTCCTGTATGCCACTAGCTTTTTAGATAATATTCCGTATTTTCATTGTAATTCTCTGGTCGTAGTCATTCATTTACAAAGCTTACTTGGTTTGGGCTAATAATCTTACAGATCATATCCTGCAGGCTGTCTGCTAGAATTTTTGCCAGAAGTTGAAAATTCCAATTAATTAGCAACAAGGACGAAGCTTCCTGAAGGCTTTGAGAACCCTACCCCAAATCTTATCTCACCAGTCCCACTTTCTTGATTGTTCTGAATTATGTATATTATTCAGCTGACCATATCACATGTAAATTCAGCCTTCATAACTCATATTCATTACTTAATATCTGCTAATTCAGCTTGTCACAGACAGAGTTTTGTATCTTGGGTTGTTAATTTTCTGTTTCCTGAAAAATACAACACTGGCAAGAGCTTGCTTATGTCCCTTTTGTATCTAAGCATAAATGTATTAATAATGCAGCAAAATCATCAATGCACTGTGTAAATACCATAATATATTGCTTGCCAGAATCCACATCACAGCTTTTTACTAAGTGCCTAATATGTTCTGAGTCTGAGCAACACACACTTAACGGTCACCACTCTAAGAAATGGCCTGAGCAAGCAACCAGTCCAGTTTCTGTAACTGATTAGACAATTCAGTTTCTCTTAGACATACCAGTTCAATTAGTGGGGATCCATAACTGTGCCACTGGAAATCTAGTCCCTCTCCATCTAGTGCCATTAAGCATCATAGCAAAGTGCTTTGCCCCACAGTGTGTTTCTGAAGACTGTAAGTCCTTTTCTTTATGTGAAAACTACTCCTGGAAGCCACCAGTCAGTTTGAAAAGCCCATTGCTTGTTTTGCTGTTTGTAATTCGTGAACCATTGGTCATGTCTTCTACAGAAAAGCTACACCCAATTTAAAAGAGAAAAATAAAAGTCTTGGTCTCTGTCTAGAGTAAGTGAAGAATTCAGTCCAGCTTATATACAATTGAAAGAAATATCTTAAGATTTCTAAATTCCTTCAATAAAATAATAAAAGATTGGTGAGTAGGTCAGGAAAAAAACAGTCTGTGAATACTGGAACGTGCCCCAACCTAAATGTTAGAAAGCAGGAAAATGGAGCATGCTGTGATTAAATTTACTAGGTAGTGTGCAAACTATTCTTCACTAAACCCTCCTCTGTTCATGCACTGGCCAAAAATCAGGGATTTTCAACTTTACTTTTAGGGAGATCCCCTAAGGTAACCAGGAATCATGATTAATGTATACCTCAGTGAGAACCTCGATGCTGGGATGCTTAGCAATCACACAAACAAAATACATTTAGCAAGATCCCTTTTGTGAAAACGTATATAATTATAGTATGTATGTATGCAGTAGACAGAAAGATCAGCAGCACTCTCAGTTGGCAATAAGAAAGAATATAATTGTGGATATTTGCAGACCAATCTAATGCAAAGTCCATCAATGTAATGCCATCGCCTTTGTGTTTCCTAGTGTGAAGACTCATACTGTATATTCTGCTGAAGTTTTCTCTTCTATGTTCTGTTTCTTTTGCAATCTTCACTTTTCATTCCTGTATAGCCATTCCTGCCTTCACCCTATTTTTGCCACGGATTTTTTTAATCTCTCCTACTTCTTAGACAATCTTTCCTCAGCTGAATACTAACTCACTGAGGTTCAGGTTAAGCTTAGAAAGCTACAGTGTCAGAGCAGGTTTGAAATTAAACAAAATTAGTTTCTTCTTTCTTAAACTGCAATAATAACTAATGGATGCTATATGAATTATGTAATGGTCTTATCACCACTATATGAATACAAATAAAATAGTTTTTAAAGGCAGATCTACACTGAAACCCCAGATTTCCCAGTTGGAGAGGTAAAGAAGTTTAAAAACCAATGCTAGTGTTGCAGATTGCAGACCAGGCTAGTTTCAGATCATCTAATTGAGTCGCTGACTTCTTGTAGTACTGAGAGTCAAAAAAGGAATGAGCAATTCAGACCACTCGGTCTCCAAAGCTCCTTTAGTTCATCTCTCTACATAGTCAGTGGAAAGAACTGCTGAAATTAGGCCCTAAAGCACGTGATATGCCTCACTTAGTGCTATGACTGCTCTCTCCAATGCCTCAGCAGGACAAGCAGCCCTGGCTTCTAGTGAACTGTATTGCTCTGACTCTCTTACACTTTGGCAACATGCTAAGCACTTGACACCAATTTGAAGGGTATGAGAGTGTGATGGTTTTGGAAGGGTCTTTTACATCTGACTAAGAAAACGAGTTTCAAGTCAGAAAGATTTATTAAGGTTTCTCCATAGTTTCTATAACATTGAATTGTAGTCAGGAAATAGGAGCACTGTTCTCACAAACAGGAGTGATAATTGCTTTGTTAAAGGTCACCCAGATGGGACACATATTCAGAACTGTTTTAAAGTATAGTGAGAGCTACAATTATCTTGCTTCTTCTCATGTCAGTCTGAAATTGCAAAAAAGACATTAGGCCCTCCGGAATAAAATCTTAGATTTCTTTCAATTAAATGTGAATTTATTTAGCTTGCAGTGGGGTAGTGTTTTTTTCCCCAAGAGTCAGACATAATCCAGAAGTACCAACAGTTTCATTGCAGAAGAAGCCACCACTTTTCCAGACTTCCAGGATGAGATCTGTGCAGCAGGACACATTCATTACAACCCTGGTTGAGCTCCTCTTGGGTACCACACAACTATGCTTTGTTAAACTTCACTGTTGGATCCCATGTGCTTTAACCCACTTGACCTAAACAGTGTAGACATCACTGTAGTTCTCTCTGTCACACTGCTGGAGATGCAGTGAAAACAATTTGTAGTAGCTAAGAGATTTTTTAAATAGTGTGGCAGTTCTTGATCATGTCTGCTGGGGAGCCATTAATTGCTGTGATAACTCCAGAGAAGTTTAATTTCTGCCTTATTTCCTCTTTTCTATGTTTCTTTTGATGAAATCTCATCACCTGGTAATGGTGTCACAGATGCAGCTAAATGAGCTCACATGCTTTGCTACTTTTAAATTCATGCAGTTTGGGCTCATGCTTAGTCAACACAGTGCTAGCCTCTAATAATTATCCCTATTGTCATTACCCTTATTGTCACTTTCTGATCAGATTTAGAGAGCCATATATGGTCAGACTTCCTGCTTTTACTTCCTCATTATACACAACGTGGAGAAACACCCCCCCGTCTGGCTACCTGCATCCTCAGCTGCAGAGAATTTTGAAATATGAATTTAAAGCTATTAGAAATCTTTGTTTTATTAACAAGATACTTTTTCCCTGCTTTTTTTCCCCTAAAGTGAACAATTATGAATTGTAATAACTGTATTCCAAGAATGTTTTATTCTGTCAAAATGGAGAGCTCTCCCCCAGGGCCACATTAGTATCTTTTTCTGTCTAGGAATGCAGCTGTTCCAGGGCAGGCTCTGAGTAATGTCTCTAATTGGCAGATATGCAGAGTGCTTAAGCTAATTATGTAATAAGGGAATCACTCCTAAAATTTTATAAACGTTAATATAGACATTTAACTTCAATTTCTTTGAAAGTTGAACAGGAAATGAGAATTCTTGTGGTACTAGTACCAAATGCTCCTTTTTATACTGAGGTTTTAAAATGTTGGGTATTGCAGATCTAATGCTGTATTCAAGCTGCAAATTACTCTCTTTGGCATTGAAATATAGCTGCAATTAAACCTGCAGTAAAGTATTAAAAGGCAAAAAAAATAAAAAAAATCTTGCATCTGATTGCCTTTACACAGAACTCTGTGGATCTTCATTGATCTTGAAAGATGGCCCCTGAGATCTGAGTTTTAATTTTTCATACACAGATATACTCTCTTCCATAGTTCTTGAGTAATGAATTTAAGATTTCTGATTTAAGCAGTTCCACATGAAAGTTAACATTGTGAGACCTATCTAAGGCAGATTCTTTAACACAGTTTGCAGTCTACACATCAGCCCTTATTCATTTGTCTAGGTATATATCTTTGTTTCTACATTTGTATAAGCCAGCAAACCATTCATTTCAATGACAGTCTTTTCTCAGGTATTTGGTAAACAAGACAAATGTATTTTCAATAACAGTATTTGAGCATGGAGAGTGGGGGAAGAGGGCAAGAACAGTTGGCTTAGACCAAATACAGTCCTCTCCCTATCCCATGTTTAACATTTTCCCCATTCAAACTCCCCCTGAAAAGCAGAGAGCCAAGAGCGTCCATGTCCAAGGTAGAAAATCCCTTTGGCAATACTGTAGGCCTGACCACTTCCCAAAATGCAGGGCACAGTCCTCCAAATAGTTGGGCCTTTTGTGTCCACTGAGTGATCATTAAAACACACAAAAAAAAAAAGAAAGAAAACTCCAAAACAAGACTCTTATATGGAACATCAAAGAGGTAACATGATAGATGTTGATTTTGTTCTTTATTACGCTACTATTTGGCATTAAGAAAAAATTAAACTTCATTTTGAGAACTAGGCTGGTATTCAAACCCAGGCTTCCTTGCATCCACATTCACTAAACATAATCCCAAATCCAAGTCTGGACTCAAAGTAGTATGCAACCATGAATAAAGCTTTCTTCTTGTTACCAGCTAAACAGTCCAAAAGATGTATTTATCTGCCATATGAATGGGCTTGAATGTGCCACTTCGGTGTACCTCATATGTCCTTGCCATAGGATGCCATTGCTAGGTCATTTCTAGAAGAGTTTCAATACTGTACACCAAAAAGACGAAAGACATTGGTTGGCAGCCTGACTTTGGCTGCAAGAACACAGCCCTGAGTGCTAGACATCCCACAGCTTGCCAAGACAGGGATTCTGTTAGGACCGCTTGCTAGGTTCCACAATAATGGTATGCTACAAACAAAGCCTCAAATATTAAGCAGATAAGTGCTTATTAAATATTAAGCATATGTTGTGAAAAAAAGGCAGAGAGAGTGCTACTGCCCCAATAAGCAAAGGCCCAGGCTCAGCATTTCCAGTTCTAGTCCCTTCCAAACTTCTTTTCTTGCCAGTTTTGGAGAACTCTCTGTAAGCGGTTCATCTGCATAGGTCCACAGTCTGCATTTTCACAAAGCAGAATATTTGATTTATGGATTTCAAGGCCTAACTTTAGGCCCTGAAATATTTAGCTGGAATATGATTTCACAAAAAGGACCAAAATGCACGGATCCCCCACTTTAAGACTGAAGCTATAAATCCACAGTCACCATTCTAGCCTTCAAAGATTATAGCCTGTAGAAGAAGCATGACTATAGCATCCATTGCAACTACTTGTCAGTGTCCCAGATAGGCTTGTCCAGTTGAGGCTGGACATCTGCGCTACTTCAGTCTTGCTGCTGTTAATACCTGAGGCAACTAAGCAAAACATGGGGGACTATGATGTGTCTATTCTGCATCTAATAGGGAAGAAGTCTCTGTCCTCCTTGCAAAAAAATATCTCCCTCCCCACACATGTCTAACCAGAGAAATAGAGCACAAAAATACAAGTTCTGGTTTAGGAGGTTTCTGAGACACGATTTGTCAGAAGCTGGGAGAATAGTTCAAGGAGGCAGTGCTGAATGCTTACCCTGTTCCTAAACTCTTGTCTAGCGATTCATTCCTTACCCATGTTGGAGACAGGATGCTAAGCTAGATGGACCTTTGCTACGGGACAATACAGCAATGCGCACTTGCTCCCAGCTTTGAAAGGAGCATGAAGACAAGAACTATGAACTAAGCCTTGTAACTTAAAGCAGAGTAAATATGATATTTACTAGCTAGGAGGCTGCATAAACATCTTGTAGCATGGTATGTTCTGAACAGGATTTAACAAGATTTTCAGCTGAGCTTTCAGGACTTGCTCAGCTGTCCTCTTAGTAGAATTCCTTCTTAAGCTAGCCATCTTGGATTTACTGCTCAAATAGTTGATTGAATTTCTATTAACAGACACAAAAGTTTTCACTGAAAAATTAAATGAAAGCTCTGGGAGGCAACAGAAAGAGCACATGATGGATCCTGGCTTGCTGCATTGTTTTGTTTCCCTTGTTATTCCTTGAGATGCTGCAGCTTGTGTTTCAGCTCTAAAAATTACAAACACAGCTGGCTGTACATTCTAAACACAGTAGGATGTTACTGTGGTATTACCACTGACCCAGGTTCAGTCAGAAGTCCTAGGAACTACCAGATGCACAGAATGGAAGCAAACATGCTCATATTCACTGTAGTTATGGAAAGAACAGAGGGAATGAGAGGTTTTGTGACTGAAGTCCCTCATATACCGACATTTTTAGTAGAGCAGCAAGGCTTCCAGTTTTCTGAATCCTAGTGTGGAAAACTTGATCATAATATCTGAGGTTTTAACATCCTTTGCTTCTGAGGTTTGAATAGGGACAGCACTGAGGGTCAGCCAGAGCCAAGGTTCTGTTCTCAGGCTGATGACTATGCATGGGTGTATCCATGTTGCTACAACCAGCCAGCGCTTATTCCATTTCAGTATACTAGAAGGTATTGCTGCAGTTGTTATTCTCCATCAAGGGATTCTGGGAGTCACAAGCTCCAGCAAGTCTGGACTCCACGCTGACACTTTCCAATTTGTAGCTCCCCATTCATATTTGTGTGAGTTACTTCTGAAATGTAGATTCATAAAATAAATGCATCTGCTCAATTTCTTGCTCGGAGTCCTGCACTGTTGCATTTAACAAATCTTTGATCACTACAGAATACAGCTTTTGGAACAGTTTCATGCATACATACACTTCTCAACTGTCAAAGGTGCCCGAGTCCTGCTTTGTCTGAGAGAGTGGATCTGTCCTTCATATCAACATATGGGGACCGCATCATTGCTCCTTGTTAGGTGAATGACAAAAGTGACCATTATTGTCCTTGACTGGCCCAACGTTATGACCCTATCTTTGTGAAGACCTTGGCCCCATCAATAGAATGAGTAGAAGCTGCCCCAAATCTATCAGTCTAAGATGCTTATGGTGTCCCAGCTTGTCTCATTACTTTGGTATTTAGACCTTTCTCCCAATTCATTGAATGGGTATACACAGCTTAACCATAATGCTTATACCAAAAAACCAGTCTTAGCCATAGTAAAGCCAGTAACTTTGATACATGGACACTATTTTTTCATTCAGAAATCTGCTTATACCTTTTGCAAACCATAAGCTACCTCTGTAACCCCTTCCATTTTGATCAGTAAAGTCCCACCGTATTTCTGTACTTAATATGGATTTTAATCCTCATTTGACAGCTGGTGAGATAATGCGAACTACAGAAAGGTTAAGTGACTCAGCTGAAGTCATGTCATAGGTTAGTGGCAGTCTATCAAAGTCAGGAAGGAGATTTAGATGTCTTGAATGCTCTTCCTTGACTCAGTATTGAAGCCATTTTGGACCAGAACGTTCTGAGAAATATTATACATGGATCAACACAGTTTGAGGCACACAGTAGGAATATTTTATCTTTCAGCGATGTTTCTAAATACAGTCTTTTATTATTTGAAGAATAAAGCAAATACAGCAGTTTCCCTAAGCTGTTGCCCAAATATAGCAGTGACAGAAAACTCCAATATTGGAGTTATACTTACTGAAATTTCAACTCATCAGAAACTAATCAAAATCATATTAAATTTTTTGTATAGGAGACAAAAACAGAAAGAGAAAGCATGTACAAAATATGTTAAGGGTTACAACCTTGGACAAGTTCTTTACACAAATCCAGGCCTCTGTTCCTTTTCTACATTACTAAATTAGCATGAAATGCCATGAACTTCAAACGATAATGTCAATTGTCTTTAGCCATTTCTTTTATCAAAAAATAAGCCTTTATGGATTTCATATGTTGACTAAGCCAAAGGCATGGTCAGCACAGAAATGTTTACAGATGGCAGAACTCTTGTTTTTAAAAAAAAGGATCAAAGGGAGGTTGAGAATATACAAACCCTGGTGGTTAATACACACTCATAAACAAATAAATAAACTAGCATGATGCTTACTGCGTATGGCCAAACTATCTGTGCGACTGACTGAGGCTCTGCTATCAGACCATCTTTGTTTTTAAACCCTTAGTTTGAGCCCCCCCTCCCCACCAGGACAGGACTCCTTAGATAAGGTTCTGTCAATACCCTCTACCAGCTCCGGTTTTTAGGGATTTATAACTTGGCTGTAAAACTTCATCTGAGGGTTAGGCTTGGCAGACAAGGTCTCAGGCTGACAGCAGTGTTTTTATTACATTATTTTAAAATGAAGTGGCTCTTTTTAACCTTAAGGAAGATGCAAGATGCATGTAAGTTAACCAGTTTCAGGAGGTATTTGGCTGCTGCTATAACTCAAAACACAGTGTTTTCTTTTTTTATTTCTTTTTTTTTCCCCCTTGAAGAGTGCATGTGTGCATCTGTAGGAGTTTCATAAAAGGCACCACATCGAGAGTAATGGGAACAGAACTATGTGAATACCCACAGACAGCCCTCATACAGACTAAAATGATTTATAAAATTCAAAGCAATTAAATCTCTACTTAGTTCAGGCAAATAAAATCAAATTGATTTCACACTGAAGATACTTATAGTTGATCTTCTGAGAAGCACGTATGAAAAAGCTGTTTGAGGTGCTTGTCAAGAGTGAAAAGTAGTGGACAGACAGAAGGATATATAGTCTAAGATATACTCAGCAAAAAGGTGTTCACTACCCCACGAAGAGATAATAGCGTAGAATCTAGGAAGTGGGCAAAGTGTGAGTCGAGCCACCTGGGATGATACTCAAAGAGGAGGTCCTAATACATGTATCTATCAGTGTTTAAAAATTAGAAGCATTATTTCATATTCAAGCTGCCTCTGTGGAAGGAATCCAGCAAGCTTTATTGTATTTCCTGTGAAATCATCTGATGGGTTATTAAAATAATCTACATCCTTAATTATTTTTAGTAATGGACTGAATCTTGAGATCCCTATTCAACAAGAGTTTTCTGTGGTTTGGTTTTGGGTTATTTTTTTTTCTAAATTAATCTTCATTGTTACAGTTCTGGGTGTCTGGACTGAGACATTGTCAATTAACCTCTTTTTTTACCAGACAGTGGTAGACCCTGATAAATCAGGTACTTCTGTAGTGTATTAAATTGAATGCCTGCAAATTGAGATACATTCCTCAGTCTCTTCTGAAAACATAGCTGTGAAGGGTCAGTCAGTACAGAGCACTCTGTGGCCACTTGGGCACAGACTTAAAAACCTGCAGTCAACATGTGAAAGAAGGACCTCTTTGCCAAAAAAGAAATTCAATACATTTAAATTATACAATTAAGGAAGAAAGGGAGTGCTTTGCATCATGGATCCTGGCTCTATGCATAAGACCAAGGGCATCACTTATGCAAGCCTTTCTTGCTCTAAGCTAACACTCAAAGTTTACATTAACACAATGGTGGAGGCTGCTGCAGGGCTATGTTGAATTAGAGCATCCGGTTGGCCTGGGCAACAGGAGGCAGGGAAGGAGACAGTTTGCCAAGAACATAGTTTCACAAAATCAGTACAGGATAGACATAGCAAGTGGATGTTCACTGCCTGTTAGAGCCTTTTCTTTTGTAAGAATAAAGCTTAGCAAGGCAAAAACAACAATGTGAGGTAGTAACACAAGGATGGTGAATAGGCATTGCTGTTGATTATCTTTTCCAGTACCTGAGCTTTAAACACACACTTTAACACAGGTATCAAGGGAAGTGAGAAGGACCCAGGTTCAGATCAAATGAAAGGAGAACATTCTTCATGCTGCAGGTAACACATCTGGGAAATGCTTTGTCAAAGGATATTTGGAAGTCCAAAACTTTTCTTAGTTTTAATGGGAAAATTGAACAAGCACGTGGAAGAAAAAGGCTTTGAAGACTGCTAAATAGACAAACACCAGGACCAGGAAATCTTCTGATCTGAGAATAAAAGGAGGCACATCAAATGAACATATACATCAGTCCTGTCCTTACCCTCCCTCCCCTCAGCACCCTCTTCTGACTACTGATAAGCAGAATACTGGGCCAGACAGGTCCTTCATCTGAGCCAATATGGCCATTCCTATGTGCATGTGGACATGCAACTCCTCCATAGGGCTTTGCAAAAATTTAGGATCTGCTGTTGCAGCACAGTAGAGCCATGTTGAAAAATTTAATACAGATAGATTATTTACATCTGTCTGTGCAATACTGACATGTGTTGGGGTAGAAAGATTTTCATACCTGATGACTACATGTTCAAAGTGTTAATCCCAGAATGACAGCATGTGTCAACCTGTCTGCAGTGTTTCAGCATTGTGTTAGCTCCTTCCAGCCTTCTTCTTCTAAATATCAGAGAATGTTGCAGACTTCACTTTTTCACAGAGGCAAAGGCCAGAAAGAAGAAGAAAGAGATAAAATGATAGAGCTCAGCCTGTGTTCCCATGTCCAGATGAGTGTCTCAAGCACTTCCAGAGTGTGTGCCAAGGCTTGAGTGAAGCACACACTGTATGTTCCTTTCTATCTCCAGACTTGCATAGTTCCCAGTATAGACAGCCACATATTTTACTAAGGGGTAAGTACAGGTACTGGCACCCAGGTATCTTGCAAACTGAGCAAGAAGTTTCAGCTAGCCCTGAAATTACCTATAGACCTAAAAACTGGGGTTAGCAGCTGATAAATATCTTCAAATGTGATAAAAACATCACATCTCAATAACTGTCCGCCTTCCTATGTCAGCTTAAAAATACCAGTATCTTAAATATGTGTCTCACTAGTGGTCAGTGCAGGAGTATCAATAAGGGGAGAGAAAAAGGAGAGATGCCTGAGACCTGAGTAAAAAGGAAAGAAATAGGAACAATGATTGGGTGGAGAATAGGAAAACATAATCTGAATGCAGAGAATTTCTGTCTGTTGGAGGATGACAGAATGGCGAGAGAGAGCTGAAAGTAAACAGAGCAACTCGGGCAGTACACTGTGGTGTGTACACTAATAACCCAGTGCGAGGAACAATGAGGGACCACCTTATAAAAGGATAGTCACAGGGAGGAATGGAGTGAAGCCTACATCATGAGAGGATAATAGAAAAAGAGGAGAAAACAGGTGGCTAACATTTTCAGGAAGTCTGAAAAACGGAGGGGGAAATCTTGTGGGATGGATGAGGCACTTCATGGCATCCAGGCATAAGCAGGATATAGTGTCTTCTCCATGTAGTGGAGAATGATGGGAAAGTTTGCTCTGAGCCTGCCCAGAAATGAAAGTGTGTGTGATGCTTAGTTTATAACAGTCATGCTAAAAGCAATGTAAAATAAAAAAGTCATTGCAACTTCTGCACTGTTTGGAGCCTTGTTATCAGCTGGGGATGCAAACTGCCTCTTCAAGAAGGACAAGGATGCAGTGTGATATTGTGTGACACATGACAGCCCTCAGTGTCAGCTGACTGCTTGTAAGAGTATCTCTAAATTATGGCAGCCCTGTTAGAGAGACTACTGTATTGTCCTTGAAACAGGTCATGTAAATCTCAGCTATAGCAGCTGGATCATACGTATCCACCCATTGCCTCCTCTGCCATGTGTTCTGGGTTTGCCCATGCTCCCAGTGAAGCTTACTGCAAAACTGACAATGAATTCTGAAGGCACAAGATCAAGTTCTCTGATCTCTAAGTAACAGCAGAATAGTAACAAGGAACACAAGTACAACAACAAGCCGACTGCCTGAGCCAGGCCATCTGCAAGGGTTTTACCCAACCAGACTGCCCAGCTTCTCATGAATAGCGGTATGATTTTGAGTCTGCCACATGCATGAAAGGACCATCTGAATCACTTTCAGTGCTTTTTATCTCTTCTTTTCCTCCTTTGGTATAGTGACCAGGAAAAGCATACACAAACAAGAAATATTTTAAATCATGGAACACCTCAAATACAGAAATTCCAGTCCTCATACTAAACACAATAAAGATTTCTCAAAATGGTCCATGATGTGTGCATAATTTAGCAGCTATAATGTAAGGAGTCAAACTAATGCTTATCTGCCTGTATTCAAAAAAAAAAAAAAAAAAAGTTCTGAAAAAAAAAAACAAAACTGGAAATGCTGGAAATGTATCTATATCAACATTTGCTGTCCTGGTAGGGCAGGTATTCCTGACATGCCTTCTCTTCTTACTATTAAAAAGATGAAGGCAATGTAGTTTGGAGAGATGATAGATTCAGACCTGGTGCAATGGAGGAATCTGCTGGAAAAATCTGTTGCTGTGACGCTGCTGCTTTCTCCCTTCCTGCTCACTCTAAGGGAATAACTCAACACTGTCTGAGAAGATCAGTGGTTTCGAGACTGCTATTGTCATAAATAAGCAGCTGTAGTTCAGTCTGCAGAACAGATCTTCTCAGTCTCACCTAAAAACATACACAACTTCTGAGCATGTTACACTCCCTGAAATGGGACAATGGTAGCACCTTGGAGGCCCTGATTCTCAAGTTCACCTTCAACCATGTTTTCAGTGGACAATGCTTCTACCTTTTTCTCAGTGCCTACCATGAATCTCAAAAAATCCTTCTATTACATTTTCTCTCCCTCCAGCAGTCAAGCACCTAGGGGCTGTAGAACTACACTGAATCCTAAACAATGGCCTGCAGGTCTAAATAATACTGGCTTAGCTCTGTCCTTTGGCAAAAGAAAAGCAGTCTCTGATGATAGGAGCTCCATGAGCACTTGTATAAAATACTTTGATAAGATTTTAATTACTATTATGACAAGAAATGTCATAAGTAAACTATGAGACAGATCTGTGCTTAAAGAAAGAAAAAGGAAATATAATAGAGGATAAGAAAAAATGAAACAGAACTTGGGAAAAAAAAATCCCAAAAAAGCACTAATGGAACTACAAAGTGGAACAAATACCTTAGGCAGAATAGCTTTGGAGGCTGCTATGAAAATGGTGTCCAAGACTGTGCTTAACCCAGGGATGTTATAGTACTTCAGTACTAATGTGCATGTGTTGGCCATGACCTTCTTAGAGCAAAACTCAGGAAGGCTCCACATCCTCTCCTCAACTATCCTGATTTTTCAGAGAAATCAAACTAAGCATCCAGACAGCACAGGAACCACAGAATACTCCAAAATCTCGCCCCATGTGAATGTTCAGGAGGCTAAGACCTCAGGGTTTGCCACTGTACATACAGGAGGTGAGCTTAGGTACAGTGCCAGTAATTGTGCTTGCCTCATTCATTTCCAGACTGAACTTAAAGCACATGGGTAGTACTAGCTGCTTTTGATGAACTAGAGCCCCTGTGATCCTTCAGTCTCTTGTGCAAAGTCACATGCCAATGCTATTTTCAAGCATAGATTTTGATATATAAAAGGAAAAATAGCAGTGAGGCATTGCCTGCTAAGATTTAACTAGACAGTGTCATCTGCAGTTCAATCTTGTTGACAGCACAAAACCCTTTGAAGATAAGAAAAAATGGGTTGGGGTTGTCTTTTAGGAGACCTTTTGTGGAACTATTGTTGTTTGTATTGTGCTAAGGTGAAAGGACTCTAACACAGGAATCACCATTACATGAACACTGATTTACTTGCAGAGGGTTAAGGCCAATAAGCTTGATTCTCCATTCCAGGACAGCTTAAGAGTAACACCAAAGTCAATGAACGTCCATCAGGAAAACAGAAGTTTGACTAAGAAGGGAATTAAGTTTAATGAGAAACCCCACAGTCTTATTTAAATGTTATTATCTCCACTGTTGCTATTTATCAATAGTATCAGCGATAGATAAAAGAATGGAGCTTGCATAGTTGCAAGAGCTATTCTCTGCTGAACACATAATAAAGGTTTTCAGTAACCAAAAAAAAAAAAAATAAAGGTACTGAAAAGTAATTCTCACTCCATCAGTAACGAAAAAAGCAAGATGTCTGAAAAGCTGCACAGGAGCCACACTATATAGGTTAATATGTTAAGACACTTTGATTCACTGCCCACCTGTGTTCACTGGAGCTTGTTAACTGCTTTATTTTTATCATATGTTAGCTGTCAGTCTAGCATCTATCTATCCTTCATTTCACGTGGCATTTCTTCAAGATGAGAACTAGTCAAAATATGTATCTATAATTCAATATTTTGCTTTCCTGGAAATGCACAAAAACATAATGATGCAAGCTCTGCAGAGGAAAGAAAAGGGAACAATGCATTTTCTAGCTCCACTGGAGTCTATTTCTGCTCTTCTACTCTGTTTACTACGTATGTCTATTGTCTTCTCTTTTTGTGTGTATAACTCCTACTGACATTAATGGGAGGCCGGCTCATGTAAGGAGAGAGGACAATCAAACCTTGAACATGTTGTTACTTTGACAGCTAAATTCCTGGGTCCAGGAAATTCTACATTGTTGTCAACATGTTCCAACTTATTTGATTGTCTCATGATACTCTATTCCATTTTAAAAACCAGTATTTATCTATCTTCTTCCCCTAATGTACAAACAGATCTCTTACATGCATCTGATAATATGTTATATACTGCAGAAATACTGATGTAGAGGGCAGTAGAAGCTTTACTGCAAAAAGTTTGTTTTTTAATCCAAACCTTCTCCCTCACATTAATGACCTTATTTCAGTGAAAAAAAATACAGTGACTTTAGTGAGGATACTTGTGGGAACAAAGGTTACAGAGTTAGGTTCTCTATTTGAAAATAACTTTTCAGACCAGAATAGTCCAAAACCAAGCAATGCTGCAATCATGTCCCCAGCAGAGGACAGTTGACATGTAAATTGTATGACACTGGGAGACTTCCAGCAGGGTCTCCCCTTACCTAGGGTGCTCAGGAAGTGTGTTTTTCATTGAGATTGTTACGTGAACCAGACTTGGGAACTTTTAAGTCTCCTTTTTTACTAATCTGGCACCAATATTTTTGGTTCCTTTAACAAAGAGAGAAGAAGGTGTGCTGTGTGCTTCTTTGTGGAGGGATTGGGGAAAGCAGGATGCTCTCACTTGGTTTTGCTAAAGGAAAATGATGGCACCTGGGTCATCTTTTGCATGGTTTTTCTGTTAATGCCTATATATGTTAGTACCAGAATAACTTAAATAGCAAAAAGCAAAGATCTGATATTTGGTTTCAGATTCACACTTGTGCAAGGCAATCCTGGCAAATGTAGAATAGCCCATCTTCCCAAGGCACCATGAACTCACCACTAGGAATCAAATTCCCCTGTGCTAGACCCAGGTCTGAGGTAATGAAACAACATTTATATTTGACTTGTCCCGTGTAGTTACAGATCTTTCTTTTCAGTTCTTCTTATTTCTATATGTCAAATACGAGTCTCTGTGATGTGCTACCTTTTGAAATGTCTAAGACACCTGATGGAGAGAAACTTAGTTTATCTGCCATTCTTTTTGATTCATATTAAGCTCTCTGTTGTTAATCTTCAGCACTGTAACTCTGCAATGAATCCAGACTGCAGTCAAGTTTCTGAGGCTAGACACTAAAAACACAGGAATGATCATGACTAAACACTAAGTGCTGACACCTGTAAGCTACACCTCTGTAGAGCTTGCTAGAACTGCAAGTCTACATCTTCAACCCCAGATTAATACAGATTATTATAATACCTTCTCTTTGGATAACCTGCAATAATTAGAGTAAGATAACAATTTGGGTTTAAATGGTGGGCAATGGAGGAAAGATGGCTTTGGGTAATTTTCCCTTACAGTGCCAGTATGACCTATGCTGCCGCTCCATTGCAAGACTTCTTGCAGATAGCTTGCATCATATCCCCATGAAAGTCTGCTAATAATGGAGTATATGTGTTCAAAGATATAATAATGGATTAATAAGAGTGTAAAACTGGATGGAAGTTTAGAGACTGGTTTCTGCTCACCAAACTGAATGACTTAGAGCTCCAGATTGAGTCCCATGTGGACAGGTCCATATGAGTATTTTAATTTGGCTCAGGAGTGTACTTCAGTAGCAGTTGTCTATGCTTTGTGAGCTTTGGTTTGCTTTGTGGAACATTATGGTTTCTTTTCTGAGGACAATAAACTGAAATATGTGGTCTGGGAGTGCACTTAATGCACACCAGCAGCAACTGGACATTCAGCCTGTGCAAGCTACTCTGAGGTAAATACAAAATTTATAAACGATGGACACCAGATCCTCAGCACCAATTGTTTTGCTGTACACATTTGTTCCTGTCTGTGTGCACAACTTCTTATCCAAAGTCTACACTAATAAACATAATTTTTATGAGGCAAAATGGTGTGCAGCCTGAATCTTGTTGAATATGATTCTTCCTGTAAGTACTCTGGGGATCTTTCATGGCTTTGTTTTTCCTTGCCCCATTCAATGTTTTATGTAATAAGGAGATACTGTTGCAAAATTAAATATAGATATAAATATATTTTGCCAGGATAAATTTTCACAGCTTCTTTGCGGTATTTCTGTTACGCATTCACTCTCCAAAAGCATGAATTCTGCAGTACCCTTTTCCTGAATCTGGCAGCCTTTATCTGATTGTCTCTGTATCATTAATGGATTTCAACTCTGTCAAGAAGAAAAATATTAGCCTCACTTGACAGACTGGAAATTAAAACACCACTGAGTTTATATGATTCACTTGAGATTATAGGAATTGTCTGAAGCAGACTTTGCATCTCAGTTTCCCCAACGTCCATCTGATGTCCTGTCTTCTATATCAGCCTTCAGATTCATGGTTCCTTTTGCATTTGTGGGAGCTTTATTTTCTCAATAATTCAGATTTGTTGCTTCCAAAACCTGTCATGCTGTGCTGGAATCGATTAGAGTGGACCTTTGGTCCACTGGTAATAATGGGAATCAACACCAGTGCAAATACACATGCTGAAGAGTCACCATTCTGGATTGGGACCAGGAAAAGCAGAAGTTTGTTTGATTTGCTGTGGAAGAGTTTTGGTTGGCAAGGGGTGCAGGGAATTTGGAAGTCATGGGAACTGAAATAAAACCAGCGGGCATCCTTGAATGCTAGGATTGTCCTAGAAGGAGCACTGCGCTTTACAGTGGCAGTAATGAAAACCTGTGTTTAGCTGTGTGAGCGCTGTACATAAAACACCAAAAGTAAGTCTAAGAGGGTGCCTTATGCTGCTGTTCTTTCAATTCTGTAATGTCAGTAACAACCAGGTGAAATTATGTTTTTTGTGGTAAAGAACGCATATCTCCATCAAAGTGAACTGGGACTACCACATTAATCCCCTGTTGTATTTCTTGTAGATTTTTAGCCTGCATGTCAGGTTTTTACTTGTATAAAGCCCTGCTAGTGTGACAGTGAACATATGCTGTTAGTGTGCAATAATTGTCCTTTAGCTCCTTGTTGGCTGGATTTATTACCTAAAGTAATCATGCTGCAACAGAGGAAAAAGTAAATAAAATGTTTATGATCATGGCACATCTTGTTTCTCCTTTAAATATTGAAAGGGTTGAATGATCTCAATGGCCAAAAATGACCTCAAAATGTATGTGTGTGTGTTTACTTTGGCTTGGCCAACTTGATATGATTTTCACCATAAGCTTTCTCTGTAGCCAAAAATCACATCACATGAGCCAAAACAGATAACAGACACGTATACTTCTGAGGTCATCATTGCCTGAATTATTGAACAGGTTTCTGCACCTCTTCTGGGCATGCATTGGGATGGAAGCTTGCCAACAGCATCTCTTTTTCCAGCACGTGCTATACATACACACAAATACATACATTACAGCACTGTAAATGTAGTGAAATAAGGGGTGTAACTTCCCAAGATTTCATTCTTCTTCCTCACCAATAAAACATAAGCAACAAATGCACCATTTTTCCTCTTTGACAAAAAACTGGCATATCCACAAGGCAATCCAATCTTTGAGTCATCAGACATCATAGAGAAAACAAAGAGGTTTTGGGTCTTATCTTTGTTTAACATCTATCAATATGAACATGAAGGTCTCAAGTCTGTTTTGAAAAGAAACACTTTAGATGCTTAAAGGTGCACCTGATTTTTAAAAACACTAAAATTATATTTCCAGTACATGGGATGAAGGCGTCAACAGAAAATGAACTGACTATAGAATTGATGTGTTCAGTTTCTGAGCAGCAAACAGAGCCTTGTCCAGCAGGATGCTTAATTATGCTCCTAACAGTAGGCGTAAGGAGACGGGTGAGAACTTTTCCTTTTTTAGCTTGCTGACTGAACCAAAAGTTGTGTGTGGAAGATTTTGTAACAACCAAAAAATAATTCAGTCTTTTAACAGTTGTTATTGGTTGACCTCACATTTTTTGCTGTTCTATTTGACCTGAAAACAGAAAGTTTGTTTCCGCATAATAAATTTCACCTTTAATATT
This sequence comes from Morus bassanus, assembly GCA_031468815.1. Classification (NCBI taxonomy): domain Eukaryota; kingdom Metazoa; phylum Chordata; class Aves; order Suliformes; family Sulidae; genus Morus; species Morus bassanus. The sequence continues at coordinate 65,333,422 of CM062567.1, read as the reverse complement.
TTTAATGATCTTTAATTAAATTTTTGCAATTCTTTTCAATGAAACATTCTTTTGGAGATGGAAAATCAAACCATTGGACTTTGCAAATATTGTACTGAAACAGATTGGCTTTTTCTGATCCTTTCTTTTTTTTAAAACCTTCTTCCAAGTTTAGGAGTAGTTTAGTCAGTCCCTGAGCATTTGCTGCATCTCAGAGCAAATAAAACATTGTTCAAAAAATGTTCTGCCAGTCCCAGTTTTGAGAGTAAATAGTCCTACTGACATCAGTAGCATTAATCACATGTTAAAACAGGGTGCACTCCAGCCTGTTCTACCAAACATATGTGAGCCATATTTGTTTTTCTCATCTGACAGTAGGAGACGATCAAAACTTCCAGGGGTTAGGTGCTGTGTGATAATTAAATGTATACTGACCCATAGCCTGGGTTACATTTCAAGGCTACTCCTCAGCTCCCTTTTGGAGGAACAGACCTGCCAGCATGTCTTTAGCCCAGGATTGTCTGACAACATCTTACTGTATTTTTCTATCGTTTGGTCGCTTAATGAGAGCACTCTGCCCACCCCTCTGGGGAACAGGCTAGCACAAACACACTTTAACCTCTGTAGTTCTCCTCTGAAACCTGCAACTGACCCTCCTCTCATGAAAAACTATAAAAGACTTAGACAACAGGATTAAAATAAAAGACTAATGAATATACAGAATGTCACACCTGCCGCACTTGAGAATTATTGGTCTCTTAAACTTCTATAACCCAGCACTGTCAGTGACACCCTTTATTTACCCTTAAGGCGCTTGGCAGCTGCTTAAATGGCTGTCTATGGCAGTTTGGTGGAAACAATAATAATACATTATAAATCAATGAAAATGAAGTTTTTGCAGTGATAATCTGATATAGATTTGCTAACATTTATATGAAATTCAATTCTGTTTGATTGCATCAGCATATGTTTCATTTCTTCCAGCACTATTGATTTTGAAGGTTCTTTACCTATGTCTAAATTATTTCTGTTACAACTTTGCATTACTGTTTGAAAATAACCTAAATCAACTGAAACCATTTATTTAATTTTTAGCTTTTTAAAATCTGGTTACTCGAGTAATGTGATCTCACTTGTATTTTTCAATAGACAAAAGCTATTAAAACTCCCAAATCTTCTATATCATTTACCTGCTAAGACTCTGCTGTAATTAAGTGTGTTGTTATTTCTGGCAAAATCACTGAAGTACAGGGGAAAAAAAATATGGGCATAACATTGTATTGCCTGGAGTATACATACCAATGAATAAAACCAAGGGTTTTGTGTTGAAATGGATGTTGTTAATGCAGATAGAGCAGCGATTACTTAATATGCGCAGGCAAGTAGCTATGTCTGTGTACATATTCAGGTGCTGTGTGCACAATGGTGATAATAACCATGTGATAGCATACTCTCAAAGAAAAGAGGTATTGTTGCTATTCCATTGATATAAAAAAAAGATATATGTATAAAATTTTAAAATACTGTAAAAATTGAAGCACAAAATCTTCTGAAAGTAGGTACTTTAAGTGGTTATAAAAATGTATATAAATGAATGACCTTATTTTGAGACCTACTGGATGCTGTATTCCATCTTCAGCTCTTGGCTTGTATTTTAAGTTTGAGCATGCAGAGCATACCACATGCACATTGCTTGTGCATGGACTTGTTAGCTTATACTTTTATTATTTTTGTTTGTGTATGGCATCACTTCTACCAAAATTTCACCATGGCTTTTGCATGGCTGTAACACTTGTGGCACAAGTGTCCCTTGGACATAAGTTGGGATGAGAAAACTTAATGAAATAATATTTTCCCCTGACTTATAAATATTGCCAATTTAGCAGAAAATTTGCTTTGGAAAAAAATAAATCCTAGCATGAACAAAATGTTCTGCTTTAGCTCTCTCAGAATGAATTTGTGGGTTATTTTTTTTTTGTTTCCATTTTTTTTTTCTTAAATATGTAAAAATAAAACTTTCAGTACAAAAACTTAAAATCTAATTCACCTGAAAATAATAATAATAATACTAAGAAGAAGAAGAAGAAGAAGAAAAAGAAGAAGAAAAAGAAGAAGTCAATCACTTCAAAGTACTGATGCTTCGTTCTTAATTAGAAACCCTGAAAAAATGTCAGAATCTTGCAATCTTTCATGACAAATAATTTCTGCCTACCATACAGGGTAAAAAGAGCTCCAGCCTGTGAATCTTTGATAAAGCAGTAGTAGTTGCTGTATGTACCCTTTTGACATTCTGAATGTCTTTTATTATTTCTACACTCAGGGTATTTTCCCTGCTTGGGTACCTCTGTCAGCACTGTAGCAATATACGGACACCTACCAAGTTCAGTGTATCCTTCTTGTGGAAGGCACAGCCACAAGAACTGGTCTTTCTGACCAAAAAATCCTATGCAAGCATGCAAGAGAGAGACACACACCTGATTTAAACCACTGAAATTAAGTTCCTTTGCTGTAATATGGTGGTCATGGTTGCAGCTCACAGTCCGTGAGCGAGAGGAATGACTGACTCTTTGGATCAGAAGCGCAACAGCCCAATGCAGTTTCCGTCAGCTTAACTGGCCCACGCCTCTGGCTACTTCTGCTCTGTACACAAAAAAGTGCAAGATACTCAACGAGAAATGTTCTTACCTAGTGAAATATTGGACAGTAGAAGGTAAGGATACTTACCTAACACTTTCACATTATAGAGGATTTAGAAGCTGCTTACATGAGAACTGACAAAACAGATACAAACATAATTCTCAACCTGCGTCAAGTTCTCCTCTTTGATAACCATACAAAACCAGAGGTTTTTCTGGGATGCTAAGTTTATGTGGTTTCTGTCACTGGCAGAAAATTTTTTTCACTCATCTTCTTGCTTTGGACTGTGATATTTTTTAATGAGTACACAAATAAATCGTGATAATGAACTTCAAATTCAGCAAAAAGAAGAGAAAGTCAAAACGACTGTCATACACCAGTGATTCACTGAATTTCATGGTTCTTCAGGCTACACCCTTTATATCACAATAGTGAGAGGAGATTAAATTATTGACTATGTCTATATTATCCCACTGATTCAGTCAGGGGGATTTTGTTTACCACTTATTTGAAAATAAAACCTATTTTGTAAACATCCATTACAAAGCTGGATAAGGAAACTCCCTTCAGTGACGAAGGGTTTTTACTGGTTGCCATTCTGGGAATAGTCACAAACATCATACAGTATTTTTATGACTCTGACTGAAGTTTGCATATAAAACAAGAGCAAGCAAAAGGAGCTACAAGCAGTGGGCTGGGTGTTCTCTCTCACAAGCAATCTGTTACTCACAAGCAAATTACATTATTAATGTCAGAGGATATATCCTGCAAGGAGCTGGGCTTGCCTGCTGCAAGCATAATCTGCCCACAGAAAGATGCAGTTCTGTTCCTTACTGGTGTTTGCTTTGCATAATATTTCTGCCAGATTCACTAGAGATGCTCTGAAGTTAAAGCTCAATAAAGAACACAACTTCTGTATTTACAACTAGGATATGACTAAAGCAAATGCCCTTGATTGAAGTAATGAAACAAATTTGTGCTACTAAGAAGAAAGAATAATGAAAAACCTGTTAATAGCCTATTCCTCCTCAAATATCCTTATCCGACACTTCATTTCCAGGTCCTTGACAGGAATGGACAAGAGAGGCTTCAGAGTCCTGCTGGGGTCCCCACGTTCATGCCCCAGCCTGAGTTAGGGGCGTGCAGGAATAAGGTCGTCTCTTTGCAAAGAAAGGGGCAGAGCAAGGCCATGGAGGTCCTCCATCCCCAGGATAGCCTGATATCTCCTCCCCATCCCCTAAAGGGAATACAGAAAAAGCATCAGATTGGGCTGCCCACCTGATTTGTACTTCCCCTGGAAAAATTAACTTTTCCACTAACATCTCTGGATGCTTTTAAGGCCATTTGGCCCCATGTAAACTGGTAAATGGTGTAAGGTAGATTAACAGACAACAAGATTTTAATCAGTAATAGCCATTACATAGGAAAACAAAATGTTTTAAGTAGCTTCAGGGAATCTATTTCTGTGAGTCAGGATTATTCATACCAACAAGGCTGCAGAGTCACTTGCTATGTTTCTGCAAGGCCTTTTTCCCTGTGAGCCACCAGTGGTAAGTAACTGCCCTGGTTTAACAAACAGACTTTGGGTGTGCAGAACATTACAGAAACCACCCTTTGTAGCAACTGTGCCATGAAGCTCCAGGATGAAAGCTGTGAGAGAAAACAATTTTGTGGCACAGATTCATACCTCCCTTCAGAAGTCACTATGCATCTAAAGTCAAGGGAAAGTGTAACTAACATTTCCTGTAAGATTTTGCTTCTAAACACAAAAATACAGCCTTCAACAGTGAAGGACAAAATCTGCCTCTCGGATCTGCATTTCTAGATCATGAAATCTGCCCAGCCCAGATCCCTGCTTTGGCAGCTGGGCGTGTTTGTGCTGCTCCCTGCAGCAAGAGCCTGAGCCACACAACCGCATGTGCCCAGCCCCTCACACACACCAAAGAGGGACCTGCCGCGTAGGTCAGCAAAGGTGCTGCTGTCTGGGGTATATGGCAGCTTTTATCAATAGGCCCAAATCATTTCCCTTTACCTGCTGTGCCACAGGTCATAGTGCCACAGTAAGGGTACTTAACAGAATAAGTGAGAGACTTAAATCTTCTCTTGGAAAATAAATAGTTTGGGGTAGGAGGATGGTCAAGGGATTCAAACTCCACATGGTATTACTTGTTCTTAGGACCACCCCTTAAACTGGATGTAAAAGACATTTATCCTTTCACAGTAACTTAGGAATCATTCAAGAAAGGAAAATGTGATTAATATCTTCCTTAAATATTTTTCTATTTTTCTGGCTTTTTCTTGCAGTGAAATAGTAACACCCAGAAGCCACTGCTTCTACTCCTTCACAATTCTATGGGTTTTATATGTAGCTGTTGGTTGAAAAACTGTCATGGCTGGTTACAGTTTCTTTAAAGGAATGCACTTATCAAGCTCTCTCCACCTAGGACACTTTTTCTCAACCTCTGCTTCCCCCCCCCCCCCCCCCTTTTTCCTATTTCTCACATTCACTTTCTTACTTTCTTTGCTGCCTCTTTCTCCTTTTTCAATCTTTCTCATCTAGCCTTTCCATTGTTATTCACCCTGTTTATTGCTTCAAGCAACCCTGACATACTGGACATCATCTGAAACTACAAACGACAGGATGCAATAAGCTAGAGAATAGCAGTAATCTGAGGAAAGTTCTTCATTCACTCTTGCTCCTAACTCTCTGTCTTCTTATCCTACATAGAAAATAAAAAAATCAATACCACCTCACAGGGCTTGATAAAAGTGCTGGACGAGTACAGCAGGCATGCTGGATATAGTAAATTAAAGTGATCAAAATTTTCCAGTCGACTCTGCCTATAGCCTACATAAACTAACAACCCTGTCTGCAGAATGTCTGTCACTCTAGAAGCTTTATTTTATCTGTGTCTCTGATTACGTAGAGAATGAGTACATATACGGTATATGTGTGCACATTTATCTGTATGCATATGTGTGAGAAATAGATAGGAGTAGAAATCAGCCTGTGTTTATAACAAATATTTCCTTTCAGATGGGGAGATTTTGAATTTGCTAACATATTTGTATGTACAAAATGTTGTGGAAATAAACCTTATATTATGGTGAGATTTATACAACCAAGATCAAAATTACTGCATTGTATTTAATTTTCAATATGTCATTCCCTGTCAGGCTAGATTTTAGCCAGTGTAGATCAGCACTTAAAATACCATTTGAAGATCAGGCTTGCTGCCTTTTCATGTTGTTTTTTCAGGTCTAGACATGGCTTAACAATTTCCAATCAATGTCTAAAAATGTATTAGAGAACTGAGAGACAAAGCAGGCAGCAGAGAGATCTGGCAGTAGCAGGATTCAGAGACCAAATACATGGAAGCTAAATTCTGCCCTCAAAGGCAGAATGTGGATTCATTGACTTCAGGGGAAGATATGTAAAAGGCAAAGTGAAGCCTCACATTATTTCACAATCAAAATGCTGAAACGTAAAAACTTCAGAGTGTCTGTACAAGATGGTTGATCTTGTACTAATTCAGAAGGAATCCTTGCTTCAAGAAAGCTAATGGCAGAAGAGTAAATGCCTTCACCTGGATCAGGATTTTACTCTGTGCCCACCTTTCTGGGTATTTAACCACGGTGGATTATGCCAGTTTCTGTCTTGTGCTTAATATGACCTGCATCTGATGAGCTACATAAGGGTAGTAGTTCATGCACAAGCCCTGACCCTCGGGTTTCGGTGCCCATGCATACCACCAAGGGACAGAGGCTGAGTGCTAGACGGTGCTGCAGAAAACCACCTACTTGATTGGATTTTTATTCCTAAACCCATAGTACTGATCCAGTCCTCTGAAGGCACTAAACAAAACTTTCTGAAGGAAACCTGCCAGTGTGCCCAAAAACCAAATAAGTCTTTGGCAATATGAACATGTTAAAAAAAAAAAAAAAAAAAAAAAAAGAAAGAAAAGAAAAAAGCACTGTCTGATGTAGTTCCCATCGCACTAAACTGCACCCTCACTGGACCACACAGAAAAACAACCTGGGAAAAGTAAGTGTCCAGAATTTTTTTTCCACCCACCAGCTAAGATTGCTCTTACCTACAGGGAAGCCCTTTCTTTTTCCTCCTCTTTCTCCCCTCTCTTTTCACCACTGCCATTACACATTCACTTTTCTCTTTCCAGGCTAGTACACAATTCTGGACTCCTTCACCACCCCTCCTCTGCCCCAAGCCTGCCCCAGGCTAATGAGCACCGCACACACAGCACATCCAAGGATGGTCGTGGAGCAGCTCCAATGTCTTGTTTCTGCTGCTTTTGATCCCTTTCTTCCTTCTTGTGTTGCACCCCTCCTGCAACACATGACAGTGCTGAGCTCATGAGCCTTCTTGGGCTACTTTTGTCTGAGGTCTACACACTGAACAAACTATTCCACACTGAAATAACATAGTCTAGCCCACTCAAGCAACATATGGCAAAAGCATATGGCTTGAGATTCTTAGACTTCATGTTGAAGCTTTCACAGGGTCTCTGCTGCATTTGCAGTTCTGATTTTTTCAGTGTTCAATTTTAATAATGCAATGCCTTGTATCTGTGTACATGGTTCTGTTTTCACATACAATTTTCATTAATATTTAGGTACTTAAAGGAGGTTATGTGAACACATATGCAGGCACTGGTCCTCAAAACATGTGACATCAAAAATATAAAATAATTCCAGCTGTGCACTTGGGCAGTGTTTGTTAGGAACTTAAGAACAAGTGTACTGGGCCAACAGCAAGAACTTGGGGAAAGAGTGCAGGAGTGTAAAAAGTACAAAGGGAAACCTCTTAAGCCTTACCCCAGCATGGAGTTTGGGGACTTTCTCCATTAGATTGCATCCACCTTACTGACTTGCACAATGGGGAGCTTGACTTTCTGCTGCACAGTTGCAATGCCCACAATGTAATATATTTTTGCCCAAACAACATATATCTTTGTTTAGTTTTAAGCCTATTGATGTAACCTAAAGGATCCTACCCTAATTCCCTTTCTGTCTGGAACAGTGGATAATTATCCCATATTAACATTTTCCCTATCTTTCATAATTCCACATAGAACTATCACATCCCATTTCTCCACCCCCAGCCACTTCTTTTTCCAGTAGAAGAGTTCTAATCTTTTTATTCTTTCCTCATACAGAAGATTGGAGGATTGTCTTTCAGTTTTATACTGATTTATTTTCTCCAGAAAACCTATGGTCTCTGTGTGCCATGTTACTCATGCATTTCTCACTAGTATCAATGAGATTTCCAGATAAGCAGGGAAAGGAGCACAATGCGAGCAGAGGATCACTGACATTTGAACTGGTGCTTCGTGGGTGCTCCTCCTGCTTGGTCTAAATCCTACAAAACCCTTAAGAGCTCTGCCAGAGAGAGGGCTGCAGAGCTCAACCTGAAGAAACTCAGAATTTTTCTTCCAGCGTTCGCAGTGTCTCACTAACCTGCTTCTCCTCCTATCTTTCTTTTCAGGTTAACTTTTCTCACACAGTTTATCCTTGCATTTCACATCCCATTTCATTCAGTTCTACAGAGTTCCCTTTCCCCTCACTCCACATCCCCTGCATACAGTACAGCTCCTCTTCAGCCACTCATAGCCAGTTGGAAGCCAACACTTTGCCCTACCTAGAAGCCAAAAGCATCTTCACTGCGATGCTCCTCACTGCAGGTCAAGCATGGAAATAGTGCAGCTTACTTTGGTGCACAAAACACTAATCTGGAGGAGCCTGTGACTCATAGCAAACAAAGAGATGTCTCCAAATGTAATTTGTTCCCTGTAGGCTCTCTGCCAGCTAGCTTTCTAGTTGGTAGAAACTCAGTGGGAACTATTGCAGTGTCAGATAACTAGTCAGGGACAGCTCTGCCATACTTACCCATGCAGATCAGTGTCTTTAAGAGATCCCATCCAGTTTTAGCACCATTCCCCATGATGTGACGCACTGTCTATTGAAGGCAACTGACACAGGACTGCAATTAATTGTGCATATAATCTGATTTTTATCAACAATCATGGAGAAAATGCATTGTTAGAATATCCTGTTTGCCTTCTACAATATCTTAGCCATTTTTGTTTTCATCTGTTGTGTTGTTTCTTCTGAATACCACAAGTAATTACACCATGCCATAAACTTATTTCATTTTTTTTAATTCAAAGCCATTTTAAGTTATTCAAGCAGTACAACTATATTTTATGCCACTATAACTTAACAGTCAAATGGATGGGTAAAAAAATTGCTCCTGGGCTGAGACCCATTTGCCAAGTTTCATTCCAGAGCAATGTTTAGAGTGAAGTTGTAAATCCCTGTGAACAGTGGATTTGTAATGAAAATGCTGGCACAGACTTCTAACTATGGCAGCACAAATGATATTGCTAGAATAAAAAGCCATCATGTATTAAATTAGCATGTAAGCATGTATCATAGCATGAATATATGTTCCCCTTCTTGATATATTTATCCCCAGAGCTGCCTACTAGCATAGGAGCTTCTTTACTGTTACTGTCATAACTTTATTTTCCTGTATCAAACACCAGATAATGAGAATGATACAGCAGGAAAATAGACTTAAAATTGTGGAATATTTATTTACTTTATTTACTATTGAAAATAAAATTGTTATAGATGGTTTCGTCAAAGAATTTATGCCAGAATATGACAAGCATACCAGAGAGCATGGACAAATACAATTTTTGAGAAGTGTATCATTTGGCCAAATCCATGTGGACTTTCCTAGATATGGCAAGATGTCCCTCTTCAATCATAAGTTGTCTCCCTGTACAATGCTAAATCCTGCTTCCACCAAAGGAAGCACAAAGCTTTTTCAATAAGATAGTTGCAAACACTCAGGCAGGGCCAAAACAAGCTTGTAAAAATAGATGAAAAAATTTAGTGTTATTCCTAAATTCACAACATGGCAGTTCACAAAACTTTCAGTCATAAGCTTTTGGTAGTAAATATCACAAGAATATCTACTGAGCATCTGTAGTCAGAGCAGCTCTCCAAGCACAACAGAAGCTACAGGGGTGCTGTCAAGACAGAGTCAGCATTTGGGCTTTGTAATGTAACATGCTGATTTTACAAAGCCCAACACTAAAGAAATCACTCATCTTTGTTTATAATCAAATATTTCGCTTGCATCCCTGACAAGTTGTCATGATGATATGTTGCTGCATGATAACCGGCTAGTGAGACTGGCAGAAAAAGGCAGTGTCCCCACTGCTTGTGAATCTTCTTGTGTTTCTCTCACTCTTTTCACTGTCATAGCTGGAATTTTCCTTCTTGCCTGCTTTCCTCACTCCCCCTTTCTGATGCCCATCCCCATCAGCACCATTTCTCTCTTGTCTTTCTGCACAATACATTTCCCTGGCTGCTTGTACAGGTGTCAGAAATGGAGGGAGAGGTAGTTAAATGGGAAAGCAGTTGATCCCACCTTTTTGAGACAAATCCTGGGGAAGAATGAGCTGAAATCTATCTAAAGGGAAGCCAAAGAAGAATATTTGCAATGAAGTTTGGGGAAAAGATGAAGTGATGCATATTATCTGAAAAAAAATGCAAGAAAGCTGACAAGCCTTGGGCTCTCTGATGGCCACAAGCAGTCAGGCAGACCTCTGTTTTATATCTAACCAAGAAGTGGCAAATCTAACAGAGTCAGTATGTCTTTACATAGGAGGGAAAGCGACGCCTGCGTCATAGATAACAGCCGTTCCACCAGTATCCTGTTCCCCTATCGCGACAATCTCCTCTTAAAGCCCTGGCCAGCCTCACTCAGCCCATACCCCGCCAGATTGAATGAGCTCACAACTTGACACGCCATCACTGCACCGAAGTCCACCTCCTCTCTAGGCTAAACCCATTCTATACAACAGGCCAAACTCAGGGCTAACATGAGAATATGATGTTCCATTGGAACAAACAGACAACTGTCCACTTGTTTGGGGTGATCAGTGTGTTTATTCCAAAACAACTTTTAATGACTTTGAAAACTTGTCAATATCTGGGAAATGGAAATGTTAAATTTCCCTGGCTAAAAGAAGATTGCAGGCAATTTTAAATACTTCATATAAACCCCTGAATTAGATCAACCCAAATGAATTTCAGTTTTTGAAAAATTTCAACAAATTTAAACTTCTGGGAAAAAAAATCTGGCAAGACCATCTTTTTCTTGCAAAGTTGCCAAAAGTGGCATTAAAAAAAATTTTGGAATTATTCCAATTGTTCTGACTTGTGTCAGAGGTTCTCTACAGACAATGAAAAGGATTATGACTATCATCATTGGAAAGAGCTGTTTCTAGTGTTTCATCAGGGTTAAAATTTGTTCCTTTAACAACCTGAAACTCTTCCTTTCAAAATTGTTACCCTGTTGTGCAAAGCTGTACTTTTAGTGACCATGACCCAACTTTTCTTTTTTTATTTTTTCCTTTCAACATGATTGCAGCAGTGGCATTTGCATACCAGCATCTTCAAAAACCTGCTGTCATAGGGGGACCTCTTCAGAAACAGTGAGAAATCATACAGTGATAAAGTCACAGTAAACACTGCTTTCCTCTAGAAAGAGAACTTCAGGAACCTACAGCAGAGCTTTAAAGGATATCTCCTGAAGAAGAAAAGAGGAATATTCTCATGTAAGTAAGTTCTAAGTTAAAACAGAATTCTTCCCCTGCTTCAGAAGGGGGAAACAACATAAAATTGGGAAGCAGTGGTCTTCTCTGATTAGCTGAGAAGGGCAGAAAGAAAGAAACATTGCAATCCTCCAAGCCCCAGCTTCATTTCATGTGAGAGTTCTCCTGCATAGAGACCTCCTCCAGCTGTGGGGTTAGGAGACTAGTCCATCTCTGTCGACACGAACATCAGCCATTCAGTAGGGACCCAGGGACACTATATGACCCTTTCCCCCTTCTGCACTCAAGCTGGCAGAGGGAGGCCTGGCTAGACTCCTTGTGTAATGTTCTGTACAGTAGCTGTGGAGAGACCGTCACTGTAACTGGCAGCTGAGGCTATGGGACATCCCAGCCCTGGCATGCCCTAGCAGGGCTGTGCCTTTTGGAGCTCATACCCCATGCCATAGTCCAACATCTGCAAAGGTGCTTGGGTCTTGTCTAGGCACTGTTTCCTTTAGAGAACAGACTTCCTATCCACGCTTCCTCCACCATGTCCTTCTAGCAGTGAGGGTGGAGGGCAGGAATGGACCAGTGTTGCTGGTGGGCTTGCAAATGGTGCTTCATGAGCTGGACTTAGTTCACATGCAGCTGGTTAAGGAGGTCTGGTCTAGGGAGCTAGGGTTTTGTAGTCATATGACTGAGATGCACTCTAGTGTCACTGTGATGGCCAAATCAGAAAGACTTTTGGAGCCTAGAACTGGCAGATAGGTCTGAAAGATAACAGTTGAGGAGCCTGTTCATAAAGAGCCAGCACTGGTAATTAACATTGAGGCCCCATGCAGGGTTTTCTTTATGAGAACGGAGTGAAGCTGTTGGTATTTAAATATCAGCTTATATCATGGAAAACCAGGAAAGCCTAAACATTCAAGCTTTTTAAAAGTAAGAAAATTTGTCACCTGCAGCATTGCATTTGTAGTTCCTATTAATTTGGCATTCATGTGCAGCTGTACTTTGGCTTGGTGCTTGCTCCCATCAATAATACTTATTAGAACTTAAAAAAATGACCCTCCCAGAAGTCCAAATCTCCTTTTACATAAGTTTGCCATATCTGCATTCATGTCATCTCTGTGTTTGCCCTAGCAAATGGGTTTATTGAAACATTCACAAAACAGCACTTCTTGGGAATGGCCAGTTCCTTTGCAGCACATTCAGCAAAAATATATCTGTGGTTATTTTTGCTTAGGATTTAATTGGCTGAACTAAGTAGGGAAGGAAAACCATGCCAACGTGACCCATTCTGTCCAATCAAAGCACTTCAGATATCAAATACTGGATGTACAAAGTGAACAGCTTGTGAATGAGCTGCAAACTAAAGTAGGGAAGGAGTTAATCCTCTCACTGGCTTAGAGGAAAGATCACAGTTGCCAGCTTGTATATAGGAATTTGCAGGTTGGTGGGGCTGGGCCAGCTCTGGGGAATTAACTAATTCCTTCATCTTCTTCCAGTGTAAGATGTCTGGGCTAGAGGAAGTGAAGCCTGAGACTGGTGGGGAAGAGTCAGTTAGTAAATAATGAGGATAATGCTAGAAGGAAAAGAACCAGCGAGAAGTTCTCTTAATCCTGGAGTTTTGGAGGAGTGGTCCCTATGTGGCCTTGCAGCTGCCTGTGGGAACTGTAGCTTCATTTTGAACTTCATTTAAGGGGAGCCCCTCTTGCTTCAAAGGGCAGGACATTTGCTACTAGCTTTATTTGAGGGGGTTTTGAAACATGGCACAATAGAGAATTTTTTCACAGCTTGTAGCAATGCCAGTTCAGAAGTTGGCCTGGCATTGATGGCAGAAGATAGGTGAGATGGTTTTCTTAGAGGCGTGGATAAGAAAGCATCAGAAGATGGGGTGTTTATAAACTGGTTTCCTCCCCTATTTTCCTAACACCAAGATCACAGAAAAACTTCAAGCTGTAACTCATTTCATGGTCAGATTAGAAGAGTGAAGTCCAGCCCTCCTGAGGGAGTGCAGTGTGGTTTGTGTTCTCACTCTGTATGCAGGAATAAACTGAATATAGAAATGCTTACCAGTCTATACAGCCACTTAAAATACCAGGAATAGCAACTTTCACATGAGTAGATTTTGCCTTTTCTGTCCTACTTTCATATAAACTTCACTGTTTTTACGGACCCAAACATTTAGTCCAGGTTATGCCAATTTGTAATTGAAGGATTGGAGAATTATATTGGATTTATAATCCTTACCAACTTCCAGATACTTCCGCATCCTGTTTAAGAAATTTCTCATGTTGAGGTCATCAACACTGTTCATTTCTGATCTATTTCTTTTCCCACATATTTTTGAAGCTTTGAGGTTACTGGAGGTAGCAGAAGCTCATTCAGTGGCAGATTACAGGAATAAACAAGATAGGAGAACAAAGACCTGATTATGGTGAGAAGCTGTGGAAACCCAAATATCCAAATTAAGGGATGATGCACCCTCATCCAAGAGGGCAGAGCAGGTTGGGACATATGGTCTTTCTAAGAGCTTTAATGCTTGAATACAGCAGAAAGAAAACCCAGAATAGCAGACACCAACATAAAGACAATCACAATGCTTGCCACAAAATATAGAGCCTCCATATTGCCAGAGGGGAAGGTCAAGTGCTTGTGATGACATTGCTCCCTCACATGCTTTTATTACATCTCGCCTACCAGGCACGAGCTTGCATAACTTGCACCAAATACTAAGTACACAGAACAAGCAGAATTTATTTGCCAGCAGCCAAGGGGAGGAAACTGTCCACATGACGTTTGCTTTTCCAGCTATGCTCCACATCCCACCATCTGAATAAGTTATATTCATTTTACTCTCACTGAAGGCTTTGCACAGGTGGCACTGCTTTGAGACAGCTGGATGTAGCTACGCTCTGACTGATAGTCAATTTACACCCAAAGAATAACCTTCCTTTAATATACTGCTCAATCAAGAAATAGCTCTACCTCCACCATGTATGAATTTGACCTGTCAAATTTGACCTATCAATTCGACCATCATTGCATAATTTATACAAATTCTGTGGAATAACTGGTTAAAGTATTAAAAATTATTTTCTGTTATTTTTCTGAATTATTTCACACACACAAACTGACAGGTTCATGGGTTAAAAACAAATAATATTTTTTCTTTGTTTTTCTCTGAAGAATTCAGTTTGGAAATTCCATGTAATTCATGTCTCTAAAAGCTGTGAGGTAAACTGAGCTGTAGGGTCAAATGGCTTTTTCAGTGTTCTTTGCATCCTTACTCTGAGATGTTTTTTAAAAAAAAGAAAACACAAAGTTCTTTCCTAGTGATTCAGTTGTTCATAAATTATATACAAGAAAAGTAAACTCAGGCCAAATGCAGGCTCTTGGTTGGAAAATGTCAGCTCATGATGTTAAAGCCTCCCATTATTACCATTTCAATTACACTGTCCTGAGGAAAATAAAACCAGTATATAAAGACTGGATCATCAGCCTGGAGCTACAGCCACCGAAGTCTGGAGATATTTGCTAGTGGTTTCAATAGGAGCTGAATTGTGTTCAGAATAAGCATCAATCTTTCTTTTCTTTTCTTTCTTCTTTTCTTTCTTCTTTTCTTTTCCTTTTCTTTTCTTTTCTTTTCTTTTATTTTATTTTATTTTATTTTATTTTATTTTATTTTATTTTATTTTATTTTATTTCCTTTTCTTTTCTTTTCTTTTCTTTTCTTTTATTTTATTTTATTTTATTTTATTTTATTTTATTTTATTTTATTTTATTTTTTCTTTTCCTTTCTTTTCCTTTTTTCTTTTCCTTTTTTCTTTTCCTTTTTTCTTTTCTGAACTGTGAAAATGAGATCTTCCCCACTGAACCCAAATATGGGGACTAGTCCAGAGTGTTTTCCAGAAATGATCAAGAAGAGAGAGGTGGACTGTGAAAATGTTTCTTGCTTTATGTTTTCTAATCCAGTTCATCTGTTTTCAGTGTAATCAGACAGTGAAGAGGCTAAAATAAATCCCTGGACATCATCTTTGGTCCAAAAAAAAAAAAAAAAGCGCCAATGTTAAAATAATTTGTGATCACGTGATTTCTTTAAGTCCCGTAAGACGCTGTGACCCAGTGTGAGTCTAGGGGTGGGGGGCAGGAGGGCTCACTGTCAGTAAGTGCAAGTTTTGTCCTCAACCCAATAACATGTACTTCTTTATCTGTAGCTCAAGCACTGTAAGTGTCAGACATTTGTTAGACTATTGCTCAGCAGTGCTGGAGGGATGGATTTCATTCTTAGCTGACACCATGCGGTTCTCTGCCTTGGCTTCGCACGGCACCCCATGTTAGCGGCTTTGCAGACTGAGATGCCTACAACATTCTGTCTTTGGCTCAGTCTGTTTTATGCTCTTGTCTGATATTTTCAAGGGTTTTTAATCACAACTCCAGCAGATTGATCAATGACAGATATGAGCAACAACTTTTGCATTCTAACAGTGCAGGATTTTTTATCTGAGATAATATTTCTCTCTTAAAAGACCTCTGCTTTGCTATGTATTAATTAAAATCTAAATACTAAATATTGATTGATGCGTTATCAGGCCATAGCAGTTGGGCCCTGCCACATTGATTTTTTGCTGTGATTTATTATCATATTTAAGAAAAATCATTTTGTGTGATTATACGAGGAAATAGACTTTAGTGAGGGTGTAATTCTTTTGTATCACTTTTGTTGGGTAGAGGACGGGCCAATTCCTCAATTGTGGCTAAGATTGCTGATATCCTTCATTGCTTCTTCTCTTTGGCCTCCGACGGCTAATGCTTTAAGCCTGCTTGGTCTTGTCATTAGGAATAATGGGCATTAGGATTACCTCTTTAATCACAACTAAGATTAACAGATGGTATGAACCGAACATCTTAAAATTATCTAGTTATTAACAAGTATTTCCTTTTAACACATTAATAACATTTGCTTTTCCTAACTGCTCAGGCAGAAACACAAATCTAGCATTAATAACAGAACTTACCACTTTTGTCTATTACTATCCCTTTCTACATAAAGACATCCTAAATATAAATATAAAGAAAATTTATATGTAGCTCTAGACACTGTGGACTCTGTATCTGCTCTTACTAGGGAAATACTTGTTTTCTGTACACCTATGTGTGGATACAAATGGATGTAGGGGGTGAATGGATGTATATACTGGTTCATGTATGCATTTTTATTATTTTCAGCTGAGGAATTAATAAAGCTATGTACTCCTTTTAGCTGAAGATTTTTTTTTCTGTTATTACAGCAAGAGAAAAAAATGCAATATTTCAATTAACAACCAGAATAATCGTATTCTGTATGAAACAGCAGCAGAAAGAATACCTATGTATTCTTTCATTTGCCATAAATTAGATTATTAAAACTATTGCTTATCAGGTCCAAACCTTATGTTTTTTGTTTTCTCTTTATTTTCTCCAGGTTCAGATGCCTAGTGAGGATTTATTTAGCCATCAGAGTACACAGATAGCTATTGTAATGTGTATTTTGTTTTGCTTTTCATTTGGCTTTGGTAAAGGAGTTACTGAGAACACTGTATTGTGACTTATAGGCAAAATTATCAACTGAAATGGCCGGTTAAAGAAAGACCATTTTTTTCAAAGGGGGCACAGAATGTATCCCTTTCTCAGAATTGTTCTGCAAACTGATAGTTTTCATTAGGAAAACAGAAAAACAGATAAGTAATGGATGCAAATATCAAAACTCTGAAATGGTCAGCAGCTATCTTGGATTAACCATTATTTATTAAGTGCTTTCATTGCACTGAACTCAGCAAAACACAGAGGACAGAGCCTGTGCTCTCAAGGACTTACCCTTTCAACAGATTTCTTTGTATTTGTGTCAGAATTATAAATACTGATATTACCAAGTACAGGATATTTGCATCGTTATTACTAAAAAATGAATATTGTAGAAGGGCATCTATTAATTCAGTAATAACAGTGACATAATTGTGGCTGTCTTCCATAATCACAATTCTCTGCTAATATAAGTAAAGATTTCTTCTTAAAATGTAATGGAAAAACCTCATCTGATACTATTGATAACTGCTGAAAAAAAAATTAATTTTTGTGATATAGGAAATGAATCTTTTCCTAACATAGATTAATCCCTCTATTTGAGTGACTGATAGAATGTAATAATTGCTTGTGCTCTTTGCTGGTGTAATAATTTTTAAATGTGCTTACCAATTAACCTTAAAACATTTAAACACAAGATTTAAAGCATTACAGGAAAATACTTAAGCATGGTGTTCAGTTTTATATTCTCTTTGTTTCCTGTCAATTGTGGTGAAGAACTTTATAAAGAAAAAATCATATTGGAGGTTGATAATAAACCTTCAGTGTTGTAAAAACCGGGGATCATGACGAACTACACGGACCACCACCAAAATGTTGTGTAAGCAGTGCAAAATGGAGGGCTTAAATCTACCATACCATGCATTTCAAAATACAGTTATACAGTTAAAATTTGCTTCAGGTTTTATGTCTCAACATGAATCTCCTGACAGAGTTTCTACAACCACCTTTTCCCCATTTCTAAGGAATTAATTTTTCCCTCTCCAGTGATGTTTAGTGTTTAATCCTGAGCACACAACAAGGGAAATTGTTTAGCTGAATAGTCAGAGGATACAGTGCCACTAATCATACAGAAAGTGGCATCAAAAGTGCAAATTAAATATAAAAATGACAGATTCTCCCTGCTCCCATGCACTTAGATCTCTTTCCATTAGTTCAGTGTCAAGTGCTGCATTTAACTGTGGCATATATGTAGACATAAAGGTGTTTTTTAAAAGATTATTATCTTTTTAAAATTATCCCTTGTAAGACTGAGTACCTATTAATAAAGTGTTTCCCTAAATTGGACTTGGTTTTGCCTAGGAATTGCAGAGTTCAGAGCAGTAGGTAACATCTCTTCTTGCATTAACCAAGTCTACAAGCAAACAGTCTAGACCGCATATGTGAAATTAAAGCCCAGTGAATTTGGTGGGGAACCGTTGGCTTTGTTTGCTTGCCTGTTTTCATCCATTGGACATAAGGTAAAGCACTAAGTATATGATAAAACACTGACACCACAAAGGTAAATTGCTGCTTACATTTCTTCCCTCACCCCTCCCCAAATAATAACAGTGATTACACTGCACTATGCACTAATCGCTGGCTAAATAGCTTCTGCAGGGAAGACAGATGCATTGCTGCATTACAGAAGACTGTTTTCAGCTTTTCAACTTAAGGAAGTCCAAACTGAGGATCTGGTTCAACAAGCAGTTACACGTGGGAGTAACTTTATCCACTGGGTCAATTACTCCAAATTTTGCACATAAGTATAAAAAACTTATCATGTGATCATGCAATTATTAAAAAAGAGAAAAAAAAGAAAAAAAAACTCCTTTTCAGATTATTTCAGGTGTGACTAATGCAGGAACAAACAATATGGCAATCTTCCTTCACATCCCAAGTCTGTGATAGAGATGTTAAAAATATGGAGATAACTAGCTGGATAAAGAAAACCTCCAGGCAGGAGTTTGCAGTTATTGTTTACATTTACACAGCCTTAGGGATTTCCATATTGTTTAACAGGCCTCTGAGATAGCTAAGCTTATCATCCAAAACTGTTCCCCTACGTGGCACACAAATGTCACATGAAAGCTGGGGGTGGACATCCTGCATGTAGGATGGGTTCATGAGAGCTTGCTTTCGTATTAAATTTTGTGTTATATAAGTACAAGTGGTTCTTTTCTTTACAACAGCATGCAGAAATGTTAAGAGGTAGCCAGGGGAGTCCTGTATGGAAGAAAAGATGCAGCAACATTAGTGAACAAATGGGGAATTAGTCATTGCAACGCTCCTCTCTTATTCTGGGTGCTCTCTGCAGTATGTCTGGGGAAGGGTTAGACACTGAAGGGTCCCATAACCTTTACAGATGTAGAGGGGAAAGCTTCTGGGGTTAGGCAGCAGCATGACATGCATGAATGACTCCTCTACAGCTTGCTAGCACACATATCCTTCTACAATCATGCAATATTCTAGGTCATTTCTAGCAAGAAGCTGTAGAAAGTAGACCCTGTGTCAATGACATGGCTACAAGTCATCCGAGAAGTGAGTGTGCTTCAGAGCAAGCGGTTTCAGGCCAACAGTACCTGTCTAACATGTGCCTCTCAGTGTAATTTCCAGTTATCATCCCAAGCTTTCCATGCTGACCTTCCCCCTTCCCACACCACACAGTGCCAGTGAGCCTGCTTCAACAGGCTCAAAATTACTCTTCCTCTTCCCCCACCTCCCTCTAGGAAGGTTGCCTCCCCAAATTATTTTGAAGCCTCATCTCTTCTGACTCTCCCCTCTTCCAAATACTGTTCTCCAGCATCACACTGCAAGGAACAGATTTCTGCTTTTCTTCATCACAAGGAAATCCTTTCCTTGGCCACTACAAAGTTAAGGTGTGAAGGCTTTCAGATTACTGTCTAGTAGACTTTCAGAAAGAGAAAGGGGTTGCTTTTTTTTTTTCTAAGTCTGCATTTTTGAAACTCCATTTTGCATTAATTCATGTAGCTCACCAGGCTTAGGTGTCATAAGGGCACTTTCCCACCTCAGGCCCAGGGACCACTCTGTCTTATCTTGAGTATTAGCCAGAGCTCTGCCGCTGACTCTGTAGCTTTGTGTGCAGAACAGGCCCTTGATACTTCAGGAGTCTGCTAGCACAATCTCTCCTTGTTTACATAACCGGCTGAGGGAAATGAAAATCTTAGCCCACAATGAATGCTGAATTTCACAAGAGTAAAAAAAAAAAAAAAACCAAACCAAAAAAAAACCTAAATGATTTTTACAGCATACATTATGGGTTTAATAACTACGTTGACACCTATGTTAAAGCACTGTGTGTTTAACATTCGTAGTTTTTTTCATCTTTAACAAATACTAGTTTTCTCTTTCAACATGTCACATCTTTCCTGCCAGGAGAATGGTGCCATAACACCCACTTGTCTGAAAGGGCAATCTTACCTATGTGGTTTTAAAGAGAGAGAATTGCTATGTGAGCTTGATTTAAAAATTATGCTTTGTATCAACATGCCCAGTGCACTTCCTTCTTTTTACTTCACTGGCTTCCATGTAAACTCAATATGAAAAGTTATCCCAAGTCTAACTGAGTGAAAAATTTCAATGTGGGGACACTGCTGCAAGGTTATGAAAAGTCAGCCACTAAGCATTTCTGTGTTCACAGAAGACATCAGTGCATCTCCCAACTATCAAGAGTACCAGGACATGGAGTCATCTTCAAGCAGGCTTTGGCTGATTGCACAGTATGACTGATAAATGCTCCATCACATTTGAATATTCTGGCTTTTCCCTGGCCAATATCTACTTTCTTATATTCTGGATGTCACTTCTCACTTGGGTCCTCTGATGCCCTAAATCCCCAAGCTAGTGTCACTCATGGCAGTCAGTCTGTAGTGTTACAAGATCAGCTGAGACATGGATCTCTAATAAGATTAAGACTCATCAGTATGGTTTTAGTCCTTTCCTTTTCTGAGACAGAGGAACAGAATTATTCAAGACTTGCAGCACCAACTCCAAGCACTTGCTAACTATTACCTTCCCCCCCTTCCTCTGAAGAATCTACTAGACAATTTTGTAAATTTGTATAAACATTTTAATGAAAACAGAAAGCAAAAATAGCATAATGCAGTTGATGTTTTGTTTGAAAATAACTTTTCCTTGACATCGTACAGATTTGCATTTTTTTATGACATGAAGTCATGTACTTGTCAGCATATGCTTTGGTACTTCGGTAGTTAGTTTTTCAGTAGTCAAGAGAAGAGGTGAGAATTGATGCATGTGTCCTCTCCAGGAGGGCTCTTCACTCTGTTCTCTTCTATATTGGTGCAAGAGTTTTTACACCTCGCGTGAGCAAATTACAAAGCCTTGTAATTTGGGATATGCTGCAGTTTTTCAAAACTGTATGTTTGAAGTAGTCAGAAAACCCAAGCTCATTATTGTTTTACAAATGTTTGTGTTAGCATCTTGTAGGAGCAATTCTAGGAAGTTTCACATGGAGATGCATTGTACCTTTTCCTTTTTGTAGTAACTTCAGGTCCCATGCTGGTGGATGTCGATTGGATGCCATAGAAATCTAGGAAAGGCATTTCACCCACTTTCCATAGGGAAATCAACCCCCTCCCCCACCTACCCTGACACCCAAATCCCAGATACTGTAGCTTTGAGTGACAGCTGGATTTTGAATCCCATGGGGAGATTCTATGCCTCTTGATGGATTCATTGTGACACTGCCCAGACTGCCTGCAAACTGGCAGACAGCTCTGTTTGCCAAATGTCAACATTATCTAATTGGCATTTCAGCCCACTTCTCATTTTTAATGGACATGAGAAAGATCCAGCCAGCAGAGTGCTGAAGCAGTGGCAGCATGTTCAGGCTGCGCTGGCTGCAGCCTCCCTTGGACAGCTGCAGGATGGCACCAGCACACGGGGTGTGGAGGCAGGTACTTGAAAGCTGCTGGACCACTTGATGGAAAATACAGGAACTGAGGAGGATAAAGGAGACAGCAGAGGAATGATAAATTCAGGGGTAGATGCTGGTAGTCAAAATAATGTTATGTTATGTTATTGTGGTGGCTAAATAGCTTCAAACTCCCAACATATTTTACAGTGAAAGCAACTGTCCTCATTGGAAGAACAGGCTTGCCACAGTCAAGGAGATAGTTAATACACATGTACTGATCTGTAAAAAGTCTCATGATGCATTATATTCAGAAATATCAAACCTTTGAATGAGTAACTTGTAGCAGAACACACAAAGTAGGCCATCTGCTGAAGTAGCTGAGAGATGGCAACTCGTATATTAAGGCGGCTGTCTATTCCTTCATAATTGTTGCCTACATCTCAAGAAATAGATCTGTTTCTCTTTTTCATATCTATCTGCCTGGCCTGTCAGAGCAGTGGTAGATTACTTTTTCTCACTGTACAAAACTGTGGTTTTCCAAATAAATTATTACACCTCTCTTGGCTTGCAGCAATAGTGTGGCAGAATGGATAAACAATTCACGTGGTTCAGCCATCACTCTAAATCTTCATCAGATGCTGTTTCAGTGGCTGTACCCCTTTATCTTAAACATGTCACTCTTCATTTCCTGTCAGAGGGTCTTTCCACATTATTTCATATTGCTTTAAACAGCAGGATATACATCTGTGGAAAAAACACTACACAAAATACTGCCTGGATGAGAAGAGGTGTGGTGCAAGAGAGACGGGCATGAGTCAAGATGCTTGAAGCTTTCTTGAAATTGGTATCCCATAAGATTTTTAAATCTCAACACTCTCTAAATAGAATGTGTGGCCAAAGAAAAGTCAGAACTACCAGATAAATATGTGATCTAACAGTTGTAATTAAGCTACTTCAGCAGTAACCCAGAGACTGAATACAAAGGGATGTGATTGCATGTATAACCAGGGCCTTTAAAGAAAAAGAAAAAAAAATGCATAGGAAAAGCCCAAAGTTTGACAGTTTAAAATATAATTTTCAAGTTCATGTCTTCTTTCATGTTATATTTCTTTAATATTAGCTTCATTGTCACTGGGTGGAGCTGGAACACTTTTCATTGCCCTCCTTTTTGATAAGCACACTTTCCCCAGTATGGACTGCATTAAAGATGAAGGACTTTTATAAAACTTAACATCAAGAAGGCTTTTAACAGGCTACTGTAAAAGGATTTTCCAGTTTTAGTGAGAATTATGACATTATTCATCATTCTAACAACACATTAAACACAAAGGAAACCTTTCCTACAGTCTCAATAACATTTTCCATAATACCCCCTTCTAACTGCATGCAGGTGCATGTTTTCAGCCACTCTCCTCAGTTCCTTAACAATCATTACAAATCCCACTTATCTAAACTAGTGATTAAAAACCTTTAAGGGGAAGCTGTTTAATTAAAAGTAAAGTAGACATTTATTGCGTGTTTAGTATGCCAATTTTGCTATGACCTAAGAACCATTCCCTAATTAAATTTTGTAATTCTTTCATATATTACAGCTACAATATGATAATGCAGAGAAACATAACAACTAATTCAAAACTCCTATGTGCATTTCTAACTGGGCTAAGTTTTCAAATCTGAGGCTGGATCTTGCCCCTGTCAAAGTCTGTAGGAATATATTTATATTTTTCCCACCAACTTTAACAAAACCAGAATGACACCTGTGGAACTCATGATCATGATTTATTTACATACATTTATCTAAATCTGTCATAATTTCTTTGGTTTTAGTGGAATCAATCTGGATTGATAAAGTAATTCTGTATGTAGTATTTTCTACAGCTTACACAATTTTTTTCACATTTTTTATCATTTTATATATATATATGCGTACATGTACAGAGAACCTGATGCTAATCACCCTCACAGTAATGTAAACCAGAAATAATTCCACTGCTATCTATACATTTACACCAGAAATGGTTTAAAATCAAATTGCTTAAGAGTATGTCCTCGCTCGCTCATGGGATAATGCACATACTTTTGTTTGTGCATAATATGCATACTTCCATACATATTCATGTTAAAATGTGGCAAGCCTTAAGGACAAGATGTTGCTTTTGTGTTCATCAGAAACCAGGGATGTTTGTGTTCTCCCAGTAACACCGTGATGAATCGGTCATTTAAACATTACTATAAAACACGAGTATGACTGCAATGCCTTGCGAGGCACAGGACAACAGACAGTGACGTGAGAACACACCTCCCTTGTTCAGTTTTTATCGTTGTTACTTCAATGCTGACATCTGACCTCTTTAGCTGCTTGTGTGTAGTGAAGTGTTCCTGGCTCACACCTGGTGTCGGTAATAAAGCACAGCATGCATAAATAATGAAGATATGTTTGTGAAACTTCACTAAGTGGCAACTGCCTGTGACAGAGATCCCGCTACTAGCACTTACTGCTGTAAAGGTTTGTTAATGGAGGCTGCTCAGCGGATGACAAAATGACCCAATTAAAGTTTATTCCAAATGACATCAGGGTCATAAAAGGAAACAAAAGAAGAGGAAATGGCTCTGGTGGGTTGAAAATATATTGCAATGTATATTATTACATCTGCACTTTTTGCTATCAGAGGAGGGCTTCATATTCACTTAAAACAATATCTATTGAAAGTTAATGAAAAGGGCGACTGTTGGCTGGTCTGAAAAATGATGGCTTGTGACACTCTGCTGGACATGCTTTCCAGGAAAAGATCTAGTAAGAAAGTCTTTTGAGATTAGCATAGGAGAGACATTTCTCCTGTCAGATACTGGATCAGAGACTTTCCAGATGAGCAAAGGATTTCAAATTCAAGTAGTCAGTCCATTTGTAGGGTAAAGCTCTTGCATACACAGTAAAGTACTTCTAGTGTAGGGTTTGTCGTATTCTGATTTATTCTGAAATTTCTAGATGAGGGTTGAAAATGTGGGCCCCTTGGGGACTAGACTTATGGCCCAATTTACAGAAAAGTTATTTGCTCCTAAGTGCCCCTCCCGTTGGAAAAGAGGAAATGTGTGTAAATGAAAGGCGACTGAGGTGCTCCAATGAGAAATCAGCAGGCAATAAAGTGTCAGTGACTTTGAGCCACCTGCAGCTAATTTTCCATTGGTTCCAGTCATCACTCTGCATAGGGAAGGAGGAAAGACTATTTCATTGGATTTCTTCTGCATTCGGACTCCACTGGCACCTTATGATATACCTAATGCATCAGTGGGGATGAGAGAAGCTGTGTGATTCTTTTTTCAGGCAAACAGGAGCAGGAAAGAGAATACGGGATCGGACCACAAGTACCACTTGTGTGCATTCATCCAGGTAAAATCAAAATAGATCAGCTCATTTCTGTCTGAGAGACTGCAAGGCCAGCCTAGAAGTCCTAGAAATGCTCCTTACACCGTGCAAAATTAGAATATTTAAGGGCATTTTTAATATAGGGCATTAATTTAGGGGCATTTTTAATCCTAGAAAGCCAAGAAAACCAAGGCCACAGAGAAGCATCACTTTGAGTACATCAGTTTCAGTCGATTGAATGAGATGCAAAGTCCTACCACTCAGAGAAAGGGTGCCAGAAATCGGCTCCAATTAATTCAGCTTCCCTATGACATTTTCCCATTCTAGCTGAGGAGAGTGATGGGTTGCTTCAGTCCTGTTAGCATGTTTTAATAATTTACTGCTGCCCCAGCTCCAGCAGACTGCTCCTCTGCCCCACTCAGGTTTGATTCATGAGGAATTTCATTTTTTAGGAAAGTTCATTTTCAGGAACTTGGTGGTATTTTTTTTACACCTTGCACTGCTACATACTTGCAGCAAGGATTCAATCAACTGCTATTTTGCAGGCAAGGAGCAACAACCTGTTGTTGCTTACATGTGCACCTCACCAGCATAAAAACACATTGCTAAAGATGTAGCAACAGGTCGGTGGCTGCCTAAGCTAGGAACCTTCAGACTTCTTGGGACTGCCACACTAAAACATATTTTATCTATTAAGATGCAGCTTTAACCCTGTAATTTCAGTCTTCTCTGGAGAGAAAAGATGTCTAGGGAAGATGGCTGAGCAAATATTTTGTTATGCTTTCTTAACTTATTAACACATCTTCCAACAGCCTGTGGCTCAAAACATCCTGGGCCACAGGTTTCATGTTTAATAGCCCTTGGTGAATATTTTTTTTTCTGTACTAACTGTGCCTGAGTAAACTATGTAAATTTTTGGCACCCATTTTATGCCAGCACTAAAAAACAAAGCAAAATGAACACCAGGCCCCCACAGACAGCTAGTTTAATGCAGAAACACAATTTTCTCACAATGGTTGGATGCTTTCCTTGCAAAGTGTGATGCTAATTGGAATACAGTAATCTTCAGCGTGAAGATTTTGTTTTGGTAGAAATAATAATAAACCAAGTAGAGTCATACTTGCCTTAATAAAAACTCATCCTACCCTTTCAATATGAAAATGGGCTTTGACCCTTGTTAGCTAAATGAGTTTGAGTGAGAAATTGAGCAGTAATATTTGGGCCAATTAGTCCCCACTATGCTGCTTCCCTTAGTAGAGAAAATTATTTGCCTTCTACCCCAGCTCCTTTCTGGTGCTTCTTGGCATATATTACTTTATTGCGAGGGAAGATCCTTCTCACATTCCAGGAATGAGTGTGTGCACTTGTAAAATCAACAAGATTAAGAAGTTTGCCTTAAGGCAGTGATTCCTGCCTTAGCAAGATATACTGCAGAGCTGTGTATCAACACTTCCTGTCACCTTTTAAAAACAAGGATGAAAAACTGAATAATAATCTCTTCAAAACTGGGGGTATATGTGTGTGATATTTCTAGCAGATATGTTTTTCATTTTGTCTTTTGTTGGTCAGCAGAAAAAGAAAGCCTGTTACTGCAGAAATCAATGCTTTGTAATCCCACCATCCTCAGTGATCTTGGGAGATCACATCTTGGGAAGGAGATGTCTGAGAGAGCAGAACACGGGCAGTTCAGCAGTGCTGCTGCTGTCTCCCAGCTCCTGCTGCAAGAGCAGTCCCATGGACTCCAACATAGCTGCTAATGCACCGAAAATGGAGCATGTGATTAAATCCTCTCGCCAAAATACATCCTCGGTTAGCAGTCATCTTTCCTCATCCCTCCTGTGTCAGTGCCGAATCAGTGTGATTAGGCAGGGAGGACACTGAGGTAGTACAGTAGCAGCAACCTTTCAGAAGAAAAGCAAAATAACAGCCCTAGTTGCTTGCCCTCTTTTCAGGAGTGCAGTGGTATTTATCCCGTGTGTGAGAGCTCTTAGCCTCAGCCTTCTGACAAAATTTCTATTGTAGCTAATTATATTCTCCTTATCTACAAACCTCCCATGCTTCAGCTAGCTTGAGTGGAACTTTTCCAGCCGAAAGTTTTTTCAATGGAAAACTGCTGTTTGATTGAAAACAAAGCTCTTCTATGAAAGTGTCAACTTCAACAAAATCTGAAAAACAATTACAACTCCTTCAGTAAGGTTAAAATACCCTGCATTAACCTTTTCAGAACAGTGACTCCATTTTTCATTTTGAAATTACTCCTTCAGATTGTGTTATATTTTAAATTGAGATTAAAGACTGGGGCTTAAAATGAAATTGTTTTGAAAATGTCACTTAAAGTGATTTGATTTTACTCTACTTCAGAAGCAAAATAAATCTCAAAACCCTGAAATTTCCTGTGAAAGAGAAATTTTATATCTTTTGCAACTCTGCTCATTTGCTTTTGGTTCCATGCTATGGTGCATCATTACTGTCCTCATTAAGAAAATTGATGCGTATTCTCCACATAGGACTTGTATTTCAGTCATGGTGACTGTAGCTGGGTCCTACAAAGAACCAATTTTTTTCCCTCTCCCATTGCCATGATGTCTTACAGCAACCTTCTGTACTAACATCTGTAAGAGCTCTGATCGCTTGCTCTTAAAAGTGAACTGCTGTTAACTTCTTTAAAATTTTATATATCACAGCCTGAAGAGCGTGTCACCGAAAACCGGTCACATATTTCTGCTCTATGTAAGCAAGGAAAAGAGAAAGAAATCAACACACAAAGGTTCTCATGAAGGAAAATGTTGACATTTTCACAGCTGGGCACCCTCCACAGAGAACATCCTGTTCCTCCATTCAGATCACACTTCCCATATAACTTTGGCCGCTGGAGTAAGTACCATGTACCAAACAGAGCAAGACGAAGGGAGGTTCCAAAACACAAGGATTTGCAAGTTATTGAGAATATCTGGAATTGCATGTGAAAGCAAATTCAGAGAGCACAAAGTTACTTAAACTGCTATTGTAACAGTGTAGTTAGTAGATGGTGCCAAACATCCTCATCTGACTTTCGCTTCTGGATGGTCCTTTAGGGTACAGCAAAATGGAACAGGTTACTGTCAAGAGAGTGGTCTTTTGGTGACAATAGTCTGAACTCAGGAAACAAAACTTCTAATGTTGTCTGCCTTAGTACAAGGAAGGGCTCTGGGTCCTCAGCACCTCTGAAAGAATGTCCCACAGATTGTGCTCACCAATTCTCACTGGAAAGAAATGGTCTTAACGTCTGGCCTCAGTCTCATCTGAAGTGCAATGGGGAGAATAATGCTAAAGTACTTCACAGAGTTGTCATAAAGTTCAGTTCAGTGACTGGTCAAATAATGTTTGCAAATATGTACCATTCATAGATTCTCACCAGCTGAGCATCTGTCTTTGAATGCTGATTTAGAAGTACATATTCTACTTTAAACAAATTGGGTCAGTCTATTTCTAATTGATTCTTGCTTCAATACTAGATGATGGGATTTAGGAGCATCACAGAGTCACTTGGATTGTTATCATCCATCAAAGAAAGTATTGGTAAAGCTGTAGTACATAAATATAGGCACTGGCATTAGAGAACACCTATAGAAGGCAGCTAGAAAGCTCAAGTCCTAACTCAGACTTCATTACTGCCTTGTCTGTTTAAGTTCATGCCAGGTAGTACATTTTGGAACTCTTATGCATTTGGCTGATGCATAAACCACACTAGGCAGAAATGTTGTGTCTGTATTTGTCATCCAATGTAGGCAAGCAGATTTCTAGATGCTTGGAATGGATGAAAGCTATGGCATCTGAATACAAGGCAGGTAGTATCACAGCTCCTTGTAACAGGGGTACAAGAACTGAGGTCATCAACACTGGTAAAGAATGCTCTTACAGTACCGAGCCTTATCAGAAAACACTTATTTTTCAAAGCAAAATCATTTTTGGGAAAATATATCTGGTTTGATACATCCTAACTAAACTACAGGTGTGGTTCTGATGGCGAGATCCCTGGCAGGAAAAATCCCCTTAGAAATCCGGACATCCTAGGCTTCCAAGGGCAGGGACAGGATTTCTAGTCACACCAGGCAGCCATGGTCCCCATACTGCCTGACTACTAAATAGACAGGTCGGAAGTGCTTTCATGTCATTGTCTTACTATTCTTCTAGAAATGGAGGTCTCTGTAACTGATGCCTTGCAGGGGAGTTCTGAAACTTGCTGCTTTTTCAGTTGGGTGGTTTGACACTGCCAGCTGGAATCTTCCTCAAATAAGCAGGAAATACATAATGCTGGACTAAGTGTGCATATTTTTGTAGAACACAAAAGAATACAAACCCATACCCCACCCAAGGCAATCAGTTTTGCAAGTGATTCTAATGGATTTCTGAACCTTTTCTTGAAAAGAACCTGATTAAACCTTCTTAAGGTTCATGGCTATCTTCTAATACAATTTTGTCAGGTGGTCTACCTGGAAACTCTGGTATCAGCTCTTCAGCCCAAATTCAAATATTACTCTAGGAGGCTTTGTTGAATTGTTTCAGATAATATGCTCAGCAATGCACAGCCCAAAACTAGGTTCTCTATGAAATTAATTCATATTAAATGGTTGCTTTAATACCAAATGAAAAAGGAATTCTTCCTCCTCCTTTCCCCCCTCAGACTTTCTCAGGCACAACTGAAGTTTCACTTAGCCTAAATCATGTTGGTGATATAAGGGGGGAGGGGATAGTTCTGTCATCCAAATTGCTTTTCATGTGTAAATGTCTATTTACTAATCAAAAATGCACTTGGACAGTGGGAAAGATTTCTTTACGCAGTCAGAATTATAAAGTGGCAAATTTCCAGAGGAACTAAAAAATATGCAAGTCATGACAAAGTATTGATTGCATAATAATGTGATGTCAACAGCACAGAATAATCATGTTTGCAGGTGGGAGCTTTACATACATTATACAGCAAAGATTTTACTGTTGAAATGGAAATATAAATCAAGAAGTATGTATTTCTAGAAAATAAAGCATTATTCACACACTAATACCCATCTTCTACATTGTGATAAAGCATTATGATCTCTCTCCTGGACTGACTAATGAAAAAGGAAAAATTCAGTCTTTGGAATTAAATCTGATGTGGATGACATTTAAGGTCATGAAAGGCAATCTTAGTTGTACTGAAATCTTTTAATCTTATTTGCAGATTATTCCATCAGTGGCTCCCTGGAGTTGCAAAAGGATTTTATTCTCATATCTTTATTATTTAATTGAATGTTGAAAGTGTAACATATTGTAAATTGCTCTTAATTTAAAAAAGTACTTCCTTGTCTCAACATCATAGCATTTGCAGAGCTACAGGAGTACTGACTCAGAAATATACCTGGGCAAATTCAATAGTGGCATATGAAGTGGTTGGATATAATTAGGTAAGGAAATGACTATAGGGGGTGAAGTACATAATCAAACTTAATTGTGATTCAACAGATGTTCAAAATGACTGTAACTTACACCAATCTGATGTAACAGCCAAATTCGATTCTATGTTATATCAGGATGCAATTCCCATTGAAATTAGCAGGTCCAAATAATTAGGGATGTCAGACTACTGAATTCTGTCAGCAGGAATGCATTTGGCCCTGTACAAACACTGTGGCAAATTAGAGGGGCGCTGGTATGTTTTTCTTTATCATGGTCATTGCTTTCTGTACAACCTACTGTGTCCTTTCCTTAGTGATGTTTAAGATGTTGCTGTTCTTCATACATACGAAATGCCCGGACTTCTTAACCTCCAACACCTCTCTAAGGACTGAATTTCACATTCAGCAACTGAATTCAAGACAGCTTTCCCAAGAACCTGAGTAGCCAACTCACGAACTGTTTCCTGGACTAACACACCACCAGCACCGAAGGTCCAGTTTGTGTAGGAGCAGTTCAG
Organism: Morus bassanus; assembly: GCA_031468815.1. Classification (NCBI taxonomy): domain Eukaryota; kingdom Metazoa; phylum Chordata; class Aves; order Suliformes; family Sulidae; genus Morus; species Morus bassanus. The sequence goes on along the minus strand of CM062567.1, from coordinate 65,302,385 downwards.
AGCTTGTCTTCACTATCCAGCCAGCCCAAGTCTGAGCTCCTGTCTTCACCTGGCCTGGACTGAAAGTTTTCTCAGCAAAGCTGTGTCGACAAAGTCAAAACCTTTTTCTCACAGATTTTTGTTCTTAGCTCCATTCACCTGGAGGTATGCATGGTCCCTGCATTAAGGTGAAGAATGTATCTCTCCCTCAAATTATAGGAAGAGCTGAGAATGTGCGTGGATTTAGCTTGCATGCTCGATGCAAAACTGGAAAATCCCACCACGAAGACATTCTGAACCTGGTTTCTACTCACTCCCCTACACAGGCCAGCCAGTCTGTGTCTAAAGGCTTTTCATGTGGGTTTGAAGATACTTTGGAAAGATGCTAGGGGGTATGGGACAAACTGTCAAACAGTGACACCAGAACTTCAGTGATGAGGCTAAGGATGGACAGACTCCATGCTTCAGTGATCAGCCATTGGAGAAGTCCTCTGAGTAGTTATTTCAACCATCTAACACCAAGCTTTCCAACAGACCCTCTTTCCTGGTCTGGTCCCCCCTAGGCAGGCGAGGCCAGTGGAGAAACCACTTTATGCATGCCCATTGATGCTGCGTTACCTGGAAGCCAGGCAAAGCTGCCGGAGTCTTTGACACTAGTAGCAGCACCTACAGGATCCCTGGGTCCTGGAAATGAGGCCACTTCTCCCTGAAACTGATGTCATTGCATCTGCAAAGGACCCTAGTACAGTGTTCTCTCACTACCTACTTCCCTGCATTTCTTGTAGGACAATCTGATTCATTTATTTCCTGGCCACTGCAGAGCTATCTCTGGTAGGTATTTATACAGCAACAATTGCAAACCACTTGTGCATAGGTATTTATAGAGCACCAATCACATGCAGTTGTGCCTAATGACTGATATTAGCATGACGTGTCAAATACAAAATCTTTCTCTGAAAACAGCAGGGTCCAAACAACTCAGCTAATGAAACAGGCAATGCAGAACACGTATGTGGCACCACCTCGCCTATCCTATTTTTGACCGTTAAAATAAATTATATGGATCTCAGCTACATGAAAATAATGCAACAAGACTACCTAACCTGCATGCATGTCAATATCTCGCAGCAAGACTTACAAGAGGGTTTTTTTTCCTTGAACACAAACCCTTTACATAAATCAGCTCTTTGGTGATAAACTAAGAGGACTGCTGCTAGGGCTCAGTGCAGGGGAGAATGGAGCAGCCAAGCTCTCCCTTTCCTGACAGGAGTGCCTGGGTTCACAGCACAGTGCTGTCCATACTCAGGCAATGTCCACCTCGCAGCATGAATTAACATCCAGTACCTGCAAGGTAGGAGAGTGTTAGCCCCATTCTGTGCTCTGGGAAAGCACGAAGCTCAACAGCCAGCCTCGTGTTGTAGTTAAGTGATGAGCCTCATGTTGTGGGCAGGATTGGACACGCAGAAAGAAAGACTTGCAGGACAGCACTGTCATTGCAGCAGTCCCTCCTTCCCCTGTGCAGCTTCGCTCTCCCTCTTCTAGTCTCCTCCACAATTAAATAAAATGAAGGTTATTTCAAAGAGAGTAACTTGCACTGGGTTATATGGGGCTGATCTATTAGGTCAAAATATTGTTAATATTACTCTCTCATGGAAGCAGAGACAGGGAAGCAGATGAGAGAAAGCACCAGAGATATACAGATCTAATCCACACTTGCCCAGAGAACAGAAGGACATACAAATTGTCATGCTGGCACAGGACAGTTGTCTGCCTTATTTGTTATCAGTCTGTGGCATTGGCCTGTACCAGGTGCTTTAGGGGAATGTCAGAAACACTAGTGACATTGACTGTAAAATTACCTGCCCATCATGGAAATTTTTGTCTAACCATAAGCAATCAGTGGTTGGGCTACAACCTTCCGGTTCACCTCCCCTGTGTTTGTGTATGTCTCTCTTCCTCTCTAGCCTAACTGTGAACATAGTACATTAAGTATCTGTAAATTTATCAGAAACCTACCTAATGGACTGAATTCATAGTTTTTATGAATTTAATACAGTGTCTCTGAGGGTCAGATTCTGCATTTGGAAATTGTGCCCGTGACACGATATAGATGCATTTATTTTCTTTGAGAGCACCAAAAATAAATATACTTGAGCCAGAAGTCTCCCACTGTGGGAAAAGGTGGCTCTTTCAACCACAGATATGCCTCTCCACCTGACAGAGGAAAACATAGCATAGCTACTGTCATGGATAGATGTTGCAACCGACTGCTTAGATTCTTAAGATAATCATTTTTGAGAAGCGGTGTACATGACTGGATGTTACTTTGAAATCAAGCCCTGTGTGCATGAGAGAGATGATAGAGGTGTGCAAGAATAGTTTTCAGATCTATGTGGATATAGCTGTACAACTCTGTATATAACTACTAAATATACATATACATATATATACACACACACACACACATGCACGTGAGTGCACGCACCCATACAAAAGCTGGTGCATTCAGGAAACAGATTCCAAACTGGGTAATAAAACTCTTCCTTTACTCTCACAAAGGGGGGTGAGAACAAATTCTGCAGCATCATTCCTGTTAGCAGACAGAGGCAGGCAGTGTGATTGACTGATGGATTGATTTTGATCAAAGTAATGGCAGAGATTTTGCTATAATGGCCAAAATCATGAGTTGGGAGCATTACTGCACTCTTTAAGTAAATGTTTGCAACCCAAAGGTGATACTTTACAAATTTTATCTGAGTCCCTCCCCCTGTCACCATTACCGCCATTTTATACCTTTCAGTGGCGAAAAAAAACCCAGAAAGTCAATACTACCACTGTCATTGTGGTTTACCGTGAATGAAAGTGCTGTCAGGTGACATTACCAAAGGAATCAAATGCACATACTTGAAAAGGTGTGCTATTGTATGGCCACATCATGAGCAGTTCAAACTAAAAGGTGTGCCTTATATAAAAAATATATATGCAAAAGATAGACAATAATATGACTCACTATCACTGCTGGAGGTCTTAGAAAGCAGAGCAAAGTGTCAGGGTAGAATTCTTTTTGGTTTTTTCTCTCATTTTATTAATGGCATGTCCAAAGAGAGCAACACTGCCCTTTCAGTTATTAGCCTTTGTGTCAGTTTATGCCTAAAAACTTTTCAAACAAACTGATGTTTCATTTTACATTCAAGGAAGAAAAGTTTTAAATAGGATCCACAGGTTTGATCTACCTAAATTCTCCAGAATCTTGTTCTATTACTTAAAGTCTAAAGCTTTTTTAAGAATCCTGCCTTGCATAACTCTTCATGTAAAATGAAGGCTGTAATTTTTCATTTGCTAACTTCTGTGAACTCAGTGCTTATGTTTCCAAAACACTTCTTTTCTCCTCAGAGTCACACACTGGTCTCCTCTCTCTGTCCATGTAATCTCCCTTCCCATCATCTCTGTTTCACCTTTTTGCCCTTACCACTATTCTCTTACTACTCAGGTGGCTCAGAGTCTCCTATCTATTTTCCCAAACTGCTCTTTTTGTTCCTTTTAATAGCGCTTCTTTACCAAGTGTTCATTATAGGCTGTGCTTTCTGTTCTTTCTCCTGTTTCTCTACACATCTTGGAATGTTTCTAACCCAGGCTACGCTATATGAACTAACACATCGTCTCATAGCAAAACATATTACAGTATATTGCATACTTAATTTGTGAAAATTCACAAGTTATGGAAACAGTAAAATGCCAAGAAAGTTTTTCGCAGATCGCTCTGGCCAATAGTGTCTTTCAAAAAGATTCAAACCCAGCAGAAACCCCAACCTTCAGGAGCCTTTGCTTTCTCCTGTTTCTGCAGCTTGTGACACAATGGTTTGCATTGAAAGGCCAACATACTTATCTTGAGATTTGACGATCTTCCTCAGTGTGGACTTCAGCATTTAAATGTTTCCGTGCTCCCTTATCTAACACTTTATTCTTTCTCACATTGCTGTTATTTATATGGGTGTGCAGTCAGAGTGGGTTAGCCAAAATCATTTATGGAAATGTATGCTGCTTAGTTTTCAAAAAGATTGTATTTCAGCTATCCTTATTTCGGATCACAGCACATGGGCTATCATTTAAAACTTGCATATACTCAGAGAAATGGGGACAACTCAGCTAGCTTTGGTAGTAAAGGTGGTATCTCTGGCACAGACTGGATAAATGTTACACGCGAGCATGAAAACACAAATGGGATTTGTAAAATATATAAGCATTTTCAAAAACCTTTGCATTTGAAAATATCAGACGTTCTTTCTAAAGGGAAGCTAGTGTGACACAGAGAGAAGCTGTTTCCTAATCAGGTGCTGCCTATACCCAAGCAAGATAATCTAATTTGCAAGTAGGTGACCTATATGTCTGGACATACCAGATTATTTATTCAACTAATCAAATTATATTGTGTCATTTGACGATAGGGTGTACACAGTGCTGACACGATGTTATTTTTTGTCACCAGATAAGGGGAATTGATTCTAATCTATATTACTTTTGTTAGTCATCAACTCTTACACCTAGACCTGCCAAGGGAAGCATGAATGCATTTTGTGAAGTTCAATAGCACACATATCATTAGGTCAGAGTAAAGATATGCATCGTTGAACAAAAAAACCCCAGCAGCCATCATCATTTGATCAACTTTTTCTATGTAGCAGCAGTTTAAGGGTGAAAGCACCCTTCCGCCCCTCTCCCACCAGCCAGAGTGATGTACTTGCCCATTTCCACTTCTTCATTTTTTTCCCTGCTGTCATCATCTGGTTTTAGGAAGAGACCACCGCGTGTTAGACTGCATCTGCTGAGAAACCTTGCCTCTTGCTATCCCCAAAGCATTGAAATCTTAAGAATGCCCTCTGTTCCCCTGTGTGCACTTGAGATGCCTGTTTTATAATTAATTTCAAGTCCTGTGTCATAACCCGGACAAAAGGCTGTCTTTTTTCTTTTCTTTCTTTCTTTTTTTTTTTTTTTGATTGACTGATTTCATCCTCTAACAGTATCTACCACAAAGGTCAGTGAACAATTCTTCTGAGATATCTGCTAAGGATGGGGGGCTCATCAGGAGGGGTGCGTGTCTGCGTGACCTGGTGAGGAGCGGCGACTGAGGCCTCAGCGGATCTCGATATTTCTCACATCCTTCCCCCCCTCTTTTTTTTTCAATGACCCAGTAGGTTATTTCAGTGGGGAGGAGGAGCGGGGAGGGGGGGGTGCTGAGGACTTAGTGGGAAGAAGGAAGGCGTTTAAAATATGTAATTCTGGGCCGCTCACAGGGTGAGGGAAGCCTCCCCTGTGAGAAGGGACGGGAGTGCCATGACAGTAATTGTTGTCGCCGTTGCCCCCCGGGTGGGGGGCTCTGGCCCCCGTGCCGCGGGAGGAGGGGGGTCCGGGGCAGGGCAGGCTTCTTGAAGCCGCCGGGTCTCACCGCTGCCACCTCCGTGACCCTTCCCGCGCCACGGCCGCGGGTGGGAGCTCGGCCGCCCCCCCGCACGGCGGCCGCCCGCGCCCCCCGCGTCCCGGGGAAGCGCCCGTGGGGGAGCGGCGGCCCCGCGGGTGCCCGGGCCGAGGCCGCGGGAGGGCAGGGGCCGAGGGGAGGGAGGCAGGGCGAAATCCCCCAACTCGGGCGAAGTTGGCGGCAGCGGCGCGGGGCCCCGCGGGGGGAACGGCGGGGGTGTCACAGCGTCGGCGGCCCCCGGGCGGCACCGAGCGCCCCCGGAGGAGCGTGTGGCCGGGAAGGGGCCGCCTCCCCGCCCCCCCCCCCCCCGGCCCCACGCGTGTCTGCGACGGGCGGGCGGCTGCAGCCGCCGCCGCGCTTCGGCGCGTCCCGGGGAGCGGCAGCGCCTCGGAGGCGGCGGGTCCCGGCACGGCCCGAGCCGGCACGGCTCCCCGCGGCGGGGCCCACGCAGGCGGCCCCGCGTGGGCAGGTCCGGCGCCCCGCGGCGCAGCTCGTCCCGTCCCCTCGCGGGGCTCTGCCCGGCGCTGCCCCCCCCCCGCCCCCCGCCCCCGTTTTCCCCAAAGGAGGGTGCCCCTGGCAGCCAGCGTCTTCTCCCCGGAGCCGTCCTCCCTCGGGGCGCTGGACGGAGTAAATGCAACTCCAGCTGCCGCGGCCGCTTTCATCCTTCCCCTTCCCTCCCCCCGCCTCCCCTCCTCGCCTGAAAAGCGCAAACTTGCGCTGAAATGGTACCTCGGCTCGAACGCGAGTCTAACCAGCCCATTAAATATGATCAACGTACCGTTTGCATGGAATGAAACCTTTCCCAGTCCTGATTGCTCCAAAGGGGAATCACGTCCTACCTCCCACCTTCCCAATCTTCATTCTCCCAGTGTACACACGCTTGTAATTACTGGTGATTGTGCTAATGCAACCCTGAGCAAAAGCATGCTGGTACTATGGAGAGGGAAGGCGAAGGAAATACCGTTAATTTAAGGCAATACACATGTGGATTATGCTCTTGCTTTTCTACACCACCCTATAGATATTGCACGTTAGGCACCAACGCAAACATCAGCGGCTCGTTTCCTAGTCTCCTTTTTTCCCCGTGGGGCTTTTTATTTTTTCCTTGTTTGTTTGTTTGGTTTTTTTTGATTATTTTTTATTTTAACGGATCACCAGGTGATCTGGAAATAACTGATGGATCGCTTCGTGGACCGGCGAAAGGAGAGAAAGTGAGAAGACGACTTGTTAGTCCTGGCTCTAACCAGGGAAAATGCTGCCTGATATCACTCCTGCCGTGATTGCTTCTTACCGAACTCTCTGTATTCACCGCAGACCGCTTCGGTCGGGGCGGGGGAGGGGGTGTGGGGGGGATCCGAGCATAATATCACGTCGGGCCTTCTCCGTTCTTGATTCCCCTCCTTCAAGAGAGCGGGGCTTCGAAGCGTGATCATTAACTTCGGTGATCATCATTTGGTTTCTTTTGAAGGAGGCTGAACGGTCTTTTTCTTAACCTATTTTTTTTTTTTTTTTTATTTGTTCGGATGACATTCCCTGTTCCGCTCGCCCCCGCCCCCGCGGCGTGCACACACACACACACACACGCACGCACACGGACACGGACACACACACACTCACACCCCTTTTCTTTTCATCATCAGCAAATAAAGATTAGGTGGGCAGATTATAGAAAGCGTTTTCAGTCCTGTGCTGATCTTTATTCCAGAGCCTTTGTGATGATATTGATGATGATGATGGTCAAGTGGACAGTTTGATTTTTGTGTTTGGAGCTAGTTATAAAGAATCAATATTATATCAAGGGGTAACTTTCGTGATAAAGGACTTTAACCACTCTGGCTATTCATCATAAGTCTGTAGCAAGCAGATAGGTCAAAAGAAATTATATTGCACTAAAGAGTGTGTCTTCTTATCTCTCCTATACCAGGGGAATAAGGGACAAGCCGATCGATACAGTAGCTGCTGTATACTTCTTGCAATTATCAATAGCTGATTTCGTCTTTTGAGGCCTGCATCTATTAATACAAACTAATAATAATCTTCTGAACATATTTGTAGCCAAGGGGATGAAAGTTTTTATACCTGACGGCACTATTTGTACAGCTAGAGGTAGCGAACAACGTTACATCGTTTGTGTGCGTGCTATGCATATACACATACATTTTAATATTCATCTCACTTGTCATTTTTGGAAGCATACAGGTTTTTGCAAAGGGGCTAAAGCGCTGATCTGACAGGCACGCTGTATCCCTACACGTACGTCCTGGAGTATGTGCTGACAGACAGGCGTTGCAACACAAATACAGTGGTTTAATATATACAGCGCCTATGCATCTCTGTGTGTGCATGGCATGTATGTATGAGCTTAAATGTACGTTGCCTTGATAATATGCCCACAACTATGTGCATTGCAAATATTCCGCAAAGTATTTAAAATTGCTGGTTAAATTAATGTGTCATCTGTTAGGTTAAAGAACGGAAGTGAATGGTAATTGGAGTTTGCTAAGTGTGAACATGAGCTTTTGTGTATATGAATCGATGTTTATTTAGATCCAGGGGAGGCGTGATATTAAATAAAAGGAAAAGTAACTTAAAGGTTTAAAGCAAAACGTTTAGGCAGGGTTGTGCTTTAGACCGGTTCTACAAATCTCGTGGTAGGGCTAGCTGCTTTCCACAAAAAAATTGTAATAGAAAAGAAACATCTTTATAATTGACGTTTGACATGCTGTTTGGGTTAGGCTGTGGTAGACCAAGCACAGATTTCCCTCTGATGGAAACATTTATCATCGTGATTGCTGCAGAGTGGCAGGTGGTGTTATCAATTACCTCTTCTTACCAATAATAATATTAGTATGGTAATATCTTTGCTCATGTGAGAACGAATTAGCGGTCAGTTGTTGTAGCTTTAAACAGGCAAAATTGTGCTGGATTTAACCCCAGGGTCCTCAAACAAAAGTTGTGGAGCCGAAGGGGGGTGGGAAGATGCTACTTCAGCTTGCCAGGAAGAGTAGGAGATGATAGAAAATAAAGCCCAAATAATTGCACGCCCCTTCGAATGAAGTTGCTGAGCAAAATAATAACTATAAAGGACAGGAGATGGATTGCACGAAACGTCAGATCCATCTTAGCCGCATGTTGGTAACTTTGGTGGGTTTAGGAGCAACGTCCTTTTATAAAGCGTACGCGTAGGCAGAACTACTTAGACGCTCTTTGTAGAGTCAGTCTTGTAGATAAGCTTTCTGAAGGTTTTTAGTAACCCTGAATAAGGATAAATATTAAAGCAACCGCGTAACTAGGTGTCCCGTTAATGTAAAAAATAAAGTACTAGTTGGTATAAATAATAAGGATAATAACGTGTCGCTTCTGACGATGAAATCAACATCGCAAAAGAAGACGACGATTAACAAACCAGATTTAAATAAGGAGAGAAAACAACTTTTGCTTCCCATCCCTCGTAAACTGTTTTAGCGGACCCACCAGTCCGGGCGAGGGGGAGGCGAGCGGGCGCGCTTTGCGCCGGGACCCGCGTGACCGCCGGGGCCCCGCGGCTGCCGCGCACACGCGGGCGGTGCCGCCTCCCCCGCTCGCCTGCGCGCACCGACCTCTGTGGGTGCGCGGAGATTTACGCGGCCAAACGATCCCCCCGCTCCCCCACCCCCCCCGCCCCCCGGCAGTGGCCGTGTTTTTCGGAGCCCAACTTCAGCGAATGCATCATTCTTTTTCTTTTTTTTTTTTTTTTTTTTTTTTTTTTCGCCCTCGAGTCAGGAAGATTAATTAAAAGGTCCGTGGAAAACTTCGCGGTGTAATGGGGAGCCGGGAGGGGGGGGCGGGGGGGCAGGGGCCGGAGGAGCCGCGTATCACTTCATAACTTTCCACTCGCCACCCGAGCGCTCTGCACTGTCAGGGTTTTCCACGCAGCTCGGGTAGAAAGTTTGCCCCGGCGATTCGCGCCGGTCCCGGCGGGCTCCGCCGCAGCCGGGGATCCCCCGGCGGGGGGGTCGGGGGGGGGGGGTCGGGCGGGGGTCGGGGGGAGGCAGCGGCCCCGCCGCCCCGCAACTTGCTCCGCGACCCCCGCGCAGCGCGGCGGGGTTTTTTTTTTTTTCCTTCTCCAAGAGAAGGAGCGGGAAGGAGAGCGGCGCAAGGGAAAAGAAAACCCTAAAATGTATCGCTTGTAACCCTAGAATATGTTAATGTCAAGAGATACAAATCTGGTAATTGTGCCTTTCTTGCCTGTTGTGTTCTCCATTGTTCATTAAACATTAAAGACGGGATTATTTAATTTCCCACTTAAAGATTCTCTCACGTTCCGCGAAATCATATCAATTTTCAATCATTTTACTTTTTACAAAGGACAAAGTTTTGCTCGTATAATGCTCTCGTCAACGAGCCGCCTTTCTTCCTTCCCCCACCCCCCCCCCCCCCCCGCCACATCGCGCTATAAGAAAGGCACTTCTAAAACGCTCTTCAAGAAATCGCCTGCTGCTGGGGGAACTCCCAGGCACCGAGCAACAGAAAACGCCAAAGTTTAGGGGAAAAAAAAAAAATGTTGCCCAAGCAACAGCAACAAATCCTTTCAAAGGACGACTGGATGAAAATCGACACATTTCTGGTACTACCGCAACTGGGGGGGCGGGGGGGAATGCGTGGGCGAGATTAAAGTGCGTCCTCTCTCATCCCAGGCAAATGTTTCGGTCACGGGGGGTAGCTGAGCCCCTTAACCTAAAGTCGGAGCAAGGTACCTCTCTCCTTTTGAAGAAGAAGCCCTAACTCCAGCTCCCCACTCGCGGCTGCGGTGTTGAGGGTTACTTGAACGCCCGCAGACGCTGGCTTTCACCTGCGCTCTGCCTGCGAGGTACCGCAGCACATACACGCACACGCACACAGGCGTAACGGGTTATTCGTGTGCGCCGGGTGCAATAAAACCCCACTTCTGATGGGGAAAACAAAAAAAAGACCAAAACCAAAACCCCACAACCCATGCTCAGTTAATGGGCTCGTCCCCTCCCGCTTCATATTAGAAAATTACATCGGATTTCAGCCATCACGATCGGCTCCAGATATTTTAGGTGAGACACTCTTAGTGCGACCAAACTTTCAGCAAGGACGGATGCACGGAGAGAAGATGCGTTAGAATTTATGGAGAGTACACAAGTTTTTTAATGAGCAAGCGGGCAGTCATTGCGAGGGGGTCTCGTGTACAACCTCTCGCAAAACGAAGGACAAAAAAGTGTACTCGTCTAATATCTAAAAGGCATCGATTTGGCGTCTGGGTGTTGTTTCCCTTAAGGGTCGTGCCCGTTCCTAACGAATACCTGCACGGCAGAAATCGCTGGCGCTATGCATGTCAGCAAACTACCCGGAGTGGCCTAAACTGTCGCCTCTAACTTTATTTGGTTTGCCTAGCGACATAAAAGCGGGGAATAAACCGAAAGCCCCGACACACGGTATCACAACGCAGGAGATAAAGCGAGCTATCAGCAGGGAAAGTTTACACAGAGTAGTCTCCCGAAGAAGCCGGGGTTAGTGTGTTTTAAGGACTAGGGCTGGATTACAGGGGCTGGGGTGGGGGGTATTAGGAGGAAATCCCTTTCACTCATCCCCGGCCCCATACGCGGAGCCGCCCGCCGCCCTCCCGCCCCCGCGCAAGGTGGGATGCGCCTCCGCGCTCCACCCGGGGCCGGGGCCGGGGCCGGGGCCGCTCCGCCGAGCGCGGCACGGGGCGCGGGGCGACGGGGCCAGCAGCGCTCAGGGACCCCTCTGCAACCAACAGTTACAAAAAATAAAAGAAGAAAAGAACAAAAAAAAAAGAAAAAAAAAAAACCGAAAACCTCAGCCCACAAAACAGCGGAGGGGGGTCGCAGGGGCCGCTGGAGGAGCCCCAAAACCGCGGGCGCGGAGCTGCGCGGCCGGGCAGCGGGCGCCCGGCGGGCCCCTGCGCGGCGCGGCGGCGATCGGCGACGGTGGGGTACATCCTAGCGGCGGGTCCCCGCCATGGGAGCCGGGCTGGCCGCCCTCCCCGCCCGCCCCGGCGGCGGGGGGAGGCGGGCGGGGACGGCGACGGGCAGCGGCAACTTGTGGCGGCGGCCGGGGCGCTGGAGCTGCTGCTGCTGCTGCTGGTGCTGCTGCTGCTGCTGCCGGGGCGGCGGCGGGGCCGCCCGCCTCCCCGGGGGACGGACGGGGCGGGAGGGGACGGCAGGCGGCGGGACGGGGCGGGGGAGGCTCGGCCCGGCTCCCCGGCAACTTGTAATGCGATGGAGGGGAAAGCGGGGGAGGGGGGGGAAGTCTTTCCCCCACCCCACCCACCCCCCACTTTTACAAAAAAAAAAAAAAAAAGGGGGGGCCTGGGAGAAAAGCCGCTGTTGGGAAAGGGCGTGCGGAGAGGGAGGCTCGGAGGCGGCGGGGAGCTGATCGGGCTGCGGGGCTGGGGGCAGCCCCGGCGGCAGCCCCGGCAGCGCGGCACGGGAGGCGGAGAAGGAGGAGGAGGAGGAGAGTAGGAGGAGCTGCCGTGTGACCCGCACCGCTCCCAAACTTGAAAGTTTATCTGCCCGAAATCAAGAGCGGCCGCCGTGCGCCCACCGCTCCTCGGCACTGAGCGGAGGCATCGAGCGGGGGAGCCGCCGCGCAGGGAGCGGCTGCCGGCGCCGCCGCCGGCCCGGCCGGGCAGGGGAGGGTAGGGGGGATCGCCCCTGCGACACCAACAACGGCCACCCCCCAAGCCCCAAATCGGGGAGAGGATCGCTACTATTTGCTGGAGACCAAGGACTTGCTCATCGGCGCACACGCGAGACCGCTGTCATTAGCTAACAGGACACACGTCTGAGCCGGGGAGGGGGGGGGAGGGCGAGGAGTGTCACAAAAAGTCATTCCAACCTGACAGAGAGAGAGGGGGAGAAAGGAAAAAAAAAAAACTTCCTACCAATGGACAACAGGAAGTGACCACCACCACCAACGGGGAGTCTCTGCTTGGAGAAAGAAGCTGCAAGACAAAGAAGAGGGAAGGAGAGGTGAAAGACAAAACTGCCCAAGGTCTTCTGCGTGTGCGTGCGTGCGCTTTCCAGAGGGGAGAGAACAAAAGTCAGCCGGGAAGGGGAGACGGAAAAGAGCGACGGAAAAGGAGGCAGGATGGAGGAAGAGCTAAAGACAGGCATGTGAAGATCAAGGGGAAAGAAGAGCGGAGCAACACACACGCGCACCGAAAAGAAAGGGAAAAAGAAAAAGCATACACAAAAGTTTCTTTTCCTCCCGGGAAGAAATTACTCACACGCACACAGGAATCAGATGCCTTGCAGATCAACTTCTAGGAAAAGAGAGACCAAGAGAGAAGAGGACGCAGATTGATGTGAAGAAAGAAAGAAAGAAAGAAAGAAGGAAAGAAAGAAAGGAAAGGGGAAAAAAGGAAGAAAGCAAAGAGCAGAAGAAAGCGGAGCAAAAGAAACTGAGAGCCGGGAGGAAGGGGGTGGGGGGAAGAAAGAAAGACAGACGGAAAAGCGAAGATCGTGACCTCCCCCAACAAGTGAACCTTGCACATATGTTGTGTAAAGTGTGTGCAAAACAGAGCCCTCCTGCGTGGTGCGTGTGTGTTTCGCTGCCGCCGCCGCCGCCGCCGCTGCTGCCGCCGCCGCCGCCGCCGCGGTCGGTGCCTCTCGCAGGCGGCGCTGCCGGTGCCGGGGAGACGCATCGTTTGGCGGAGCGAAGCGGCTAATTGCGGAGCCCCGTCCTTCATTTACATATGCAGCCTGAGTCCGCTGGAGCCGCGCCAATCCGCGCTCGCCCCCAGCACCATTAATCGCCATGCATTATTCACAATCATAATTACAGAGCCCCATGCGCGCTCCGCGCAGCCGCCCCAGCCCGCCGCGCACACCCCGCCGCACCGCGCACACCCCGCCCGGCTAATCCCCCACTCGCTCACCCACTCACCCGCTCACTCACTCACTCCCGGTTTGTTTGGTTGGCTGGTTAGCCTTGCCTTTTTTTTTTTTTTCCTTTTTTTTTTTTTTTTTGGGGGGGGTTGGTTGGTTGCCTTTTCTGTTGTTGTTTGGTTTGTTTTGCAACTCGACTTTTATTTGCGAACAATTATTTCCAGCCCCCACCCCCACCCCTTCCCTCTGGTCCCAATTCCTCCCCCCTTTCCACCTCCACGTCGCTGATGCCTCTGCAAAAAGCAGAGTCAAGACGGCTCAGTTAGCAGCATGTCTCGTCGAAAGCAAGCGAAGCCCCAGCATCTCAAATCGGACGAAGAGCTGCAAGCGGAGGTAGTTTCTGAGCACGGTAAGGGCTCCCGGCGCCTCTTTCTCCTTCTCTCTCTCCTTTTGTGAGTGTGTTTCGGATGGAGATAGGTGGATTTATGGTGATGGTGAACATGGGAGCGCAATTACTCTGCAGCGGGAGAATGGGAATTAGAGCAGCTGGGGGAAGAGGCAGCGGAACTGAGAAGTTCGCAGTTTAGCCAAGTTTCTGCAGCCCACCCCCTGACTAACCAGCCCTCCCAGCAGCCCCCTCCCGGCCTCCCCAGCGCTTTTATCGCGGCCGGGCTCGGCGGCGGGTTCGGCCCTCCCTCCCAGCTCACCCGGGCTCGGGCAGCTGCATGAGCGGGCACCCCGGAGCAGCGCCTGCCTCCTCCTCCTCCTCCTCCTCCTCCTCCTCCTCCTCCTCCTCTCCGCTGCGCTCCCTCTATTTTTTCGGGTACCCCTTCCCCCCCCCCCCCGCCCCGCTCCCCTCCGGCGGAGGCTCGGAGCGGGCAGGAGCCATGTTCCCCTCGCCCCGCCGGCAGGAAAGTTGGGGCGGCCGGGGCCGGGGTGCCCTGCCTGGGGCCGCGGGCTCGGGGCGGGGGGGGGGGACGGGACGGGACACACGGACACGGGGGGCTGCCGGGCCCCGGGTCGCGCCCCCGGGGCAGCCCCGCCGCACCGGGCCGCCCGCCGCAGGCTGCGAGGGCAGGCGCCCCCTCGGGTTTGGGGCTGCCCCGGCCGCTGTCCCCCTCTGTCCCCGGAGCGGGGGGCCGGCGGCGGGCGGGGGACCCCAGTGGGAGCGGGCTCGGGTGCGGGGAGCAGCGGAGTTGATTATTTTCGCGAAGGTTGAGCAGGAGCTTTTCGCCTTCCCCCCCCCTCCCCGGCGCTGCCTTCCCCCCTTCGTCTCCTGGCTCTGCCGGGACTGTAATTATTACCAGTGGTAGGTGACACGGGGTGCCAGTACCGCCACCAGCCCCCGTCGCGCCGGCTACAAGCAGTGGGGAAGGGTTATTTTCTCGCCCATCCGCCATTCTTCGCTCCCTCCCCACACGCAGGCACACGCACACTTGCTTTTATGCGTCTGGGCTGCCCAGGCTGCTAGTGAACAAGTGTCCAAAGCTGGAAAGACTTGGGCTGTAATCAGTCCTTATTTCCACTTTGCTGTAATTTTTTTCAAGAAGAGGGCTGCAGGGGTTTTTTCTTCCTTTTTTTTTTTTTTTTTTTTTTTGTGTGTGTAGTTTTAATTTCCTTAGTAGTCCTTGGCATTGCAGCATGCAAAGGCATGCTACAGCCCATAGTCACTTTTCCTGGGCTAAGTTGAGAGCTTCCACTTGAAAGTTTTTCTTTCCCTCTTTGCACAGAGCCCGCTGCTTTCATAGTTTCTCGCATAACCAAGTGGGAGCCCCAGTCTTTTCTGCTTTCTGTGTAGGCCCCTTGCTCCACTGTTTCATCCCCCCTCTCCCTCCCTTCGAAAAGAAAAGTCATTCTCCTGCTTCAAAACTATAATGACTTTTAAGTTGCATCTGTGGGGAGAGAAAGGCAGCAAAGTTGAAGCCTGAGGAGGATTTTGACTATTGTATCTGAACTTTACAGCCCTGAAGCTTAAGGCAGCGTGAATCCACTTCATCAGGTTAAAACATCTGTCAGACTGGCAAATCGTTAAGCCTCCTGCTCCTTCCCAGGGTATTTGGGGAGCCAGGGAGTGAGTCCCACACTGGCCAGGGCTGCAAAGGGGGCTGCTGCCGCTGCTCCAGGAAAACCCACTTGGGTGTTGACAATAACAGACATGCAGAGAAACGCTTCCTTCTGTCACAGTGGAGGAGCAAAGCAGTGCATTTTCAAAATTTAGGGTTTTTTCCTTAGGAAGCAGTGGTCGTGTAAAATAAATTAATATAGTCAAACAGATGAGAATTAGTATTTTATTACGTAAACAAGGTTTGTTGGGGTGGGGTTTAGGTCTAAGAATTTATTGCTAGCGTTATAAACTTTTACACGCTCTGAATCCATTTCTACACAGAAAAATAAAACCCCACTACTTCATTATGACACTCCTGTCGAGTTAATAAATTGAAAAAAATTGTTAAACTAGGTTTTTGTTTTGTTTTGTGAATCTTATCTATGTAGCCATGTCACCCGAGATTAGAACAAGAGATATGCTAAAAAGAAACGCTTGCATATGGTGGGTAGATTAAGGACAAAGAATCTTTTTGTCATGGAAATGGTTTTTTTTTTCCCCCTTTTTTGGGGGGTTTTGTTTTGTTTACTTCATCACATAGAATTTCTCACACTTGGTTTGTTTTGTATTGCCCTCAATGACTACATGATCAAATGAATGGATTTATTTCTGGCGAATGAGAAAGACAGTCTTTCCATCAAAAGGACTACATTGCATCCCAGTGAGGAATTTTAAAGCATTATTATTGTGGTCCCTGAATAGCACAAAATCGGCTTTCACAGCAGCCCTAAAATGCAACAACGTAAATACTTTCCAGCCTTAGAAGGCTGTTATCAAAATGCGCTATGTTTCCTTTTATTAAAACATATTTTAATTGATAGAGTGAAAGCCTTCATAGTTAACAATTAACAAGCTGAAGTAGTGCTGTTGGTTTTGCACTTTCATTTGAGAAATGTGAACAAGGTGGAGACAGGATACATGAGCAGAGGGCTATCTAGTGCACATTAGTGTAATGTAAATCATTTACACGTTATATTAGGAAGCCTAACGATTGCTGTACTGAAAGCAGTTTTATAGGCCAGATATAATGAGCGCTCCAAATCTCGTGAATTAAAACACTTCTTGTCAAGTCAGTGCTCTTCGTTTCTGTTCACAGCTGTAATCAAGATATTGCTACAGTTCCTGAGCATATTTTGCAACAGGCCAAAAATAGTTTGCACAGTGCGAGAATATTTGTCGGTTTTAGAAAGCAAACTGTTTAAGCAGTATTATTTGATACATGTAGCATTTTCACTAATTTGGCTGTTTATTTTCAAAGGTGGAAGTTGTTTGTTAACACAAGATTAAGCAATTGAAGCTTACTATTTATTTGATGAAATCGTGTTTAATATCGCCTCAAAATAGATTTTATTAAGTGAAGCATTTAAAAATGAATGTCCCATGAATGTAATCCTTGGAGTGAAGGGACATTCGTAGCAGCAGAGAGAAGCCTGGCAGTTTGGGGAGCAGAATGGAAGATAAACATTAGGCCGGATTTTAAGTTGACTGGTCTCACCACAACTTTCATGCTAACGTTGCCACAGAAGTTTTAGATCAGAACAAATCATTTTATAGCCAGCTTGGGCTACAGCATAACACGGCTGCATTCAAACAGGGCAATGTCATAATGGTGAGAAACTGTTGGAAATCTGAAGATAATTAGCAATGTCATCAACTACAGATTTATACTCAAAATCGTTTGAAATTATTTGTTGAAAGTGAAATGCTAAAAATATATTTTTTAATAATTTTGAAAGGAAGTGTTAGCAAACAGCTGGTGATGATGTATTACTTGAATAATTGTATGGTAGAAGAGTGAACAAAAGATACCTATTAAAAAAAACCCCACTTTGAGGTTACTAAATTAGAAGATATGATGGAAATAATTTAAAAACAGCAACAGAAGGACTCAAATGACTGCCTGTAGAATACAATAATCTCAGTTTCTCAGTAAATGTAAAACATTGTAATAGCTGGAATTACATTTCTAGTACACTTCCCTAATTCAACAGATTACAAACGAATCAGAATTATAGATACAATGCACATGCTTCAGCTCTGATTAATTTTTATATTAAACCACAGATATAGCATCTGTATTTTTAAAGTAGGGATAAGGGGTTTTTTGTAATGCTGAAAAGTGATTCTTAGAGTGTGCAAGTGAGGTTCTGGTAAGGTGATGACAAATGATGCTTTGGACTTTTTCATGCAAAGTTTCTGGCAAAGATGTATCATTGTTCAGTCTGAGGCAGAAGGGATACCTTGTAGTGCACTGTGTAATGACAGTTTTCTAATGTGCCTTTTGCAATTATTTTTTTAAATATTGGACCTGGTTTTCCCCCCGCTCTTCCATACATACAATGTAGTCTAAACTAATGGATCTTTTTTCATTCTGGTAAAGTGGGATTGGGCTGTGCAGTTTTGAGCAGTTCGTGACTGCACTCGGTAGTCTCCTAGAGTATGTACACAGACACACATGCTCCGCTGCAGCAACAACACAGTTTGCTATGGAGCAGCCAGCTTCATCTGAGTGCGTTCACTCTATCTGCGTATACAGAGGGTAAAACCACATTTTGGAGGGACGTTCCTACGTACAAAATAGAGGTTATTCCGCATTGGTTGGACGCTATTGCCCTTAAAACTTGAGAAGTCACAAGCAGCTGTCAGTAAACATAAAACTTAAGTGATTTTTGCAAATGTTTGTTCTGAGGCAACTGTAAGAGAAGGCTTTTTGTTTTGAAAAATAGAGGCCAAATAAGTACTGCTATAAATTGTCCCTTTGATGAGAAACGGTAATTGAAACTTTATATAAATAGTTCTGCTCTTACGGTAGAGACCTAACATTCAAACTAAGTAACATCTGTATTTGTATAATTTTTAAAATATTCTGTTTTGAACTGTGGTAGCAGTAGGAAAATATTTGGAATAATAAGGAAAGTACAACAATCAGCCAATTTGCTGATGTATGTGTAACAATGAAAGTAGACAAAACTGGGTCAGATTTTATCTGGTGGTGCTGATCTTGAGGAAGTCTTACCATCTCCTGAGGTAGACATTGGGGCTCTTTTTTCCGAGTGGGAGGGAGGAAATTTTGAAAGGTGTTGGTTTAAATTCTGTGTAATTAAGCTATTAATATGCATACGTTTAGCTGTGGAAAATTACTTCTTCTTGCCTAAGAAAGAGGAAAAGCTACAATTCAAAAAATGGGTGGCATTTTGAAAAAAGGGTAAAAATAAACACATTAATAACGGGTATTAGTGCCATTTCTGAAAAATAGTTTGAGTCTTGAGAAGATTTTCTGGATATCATTCCTTCATTTGATTTGTTGACTGCCAAGCCAGGACAAGCATATCTGTTGACTCTCCATCAGTCAGGGCGAGTCAATCACTTTTGCTGATAATAAACCAGGTCTGGCATGACATTAAAATAGTTAAGTACTGACACATTTTCCAACATAAAACATGTAAAAATGACTTCTTTTGTAATACTGCATTTGTAAAATGAGAGTAATTTGCGATATTTTTTTTCAGAGGAAGCATGAGTAAATCTAGTTCCAGCAGTAAATTTTTATTGAATGGTGCATTTCAATGTAAAGGGCCAAAATCCTGTTTCCTTTACTCTCTTAAAATTTCCCACTACATACAGGGAAGGTTTTCCATTAATAAAAAAAAGGGAATTTAGGCCAAAATATACTTTTAGGAGCTGGTTCAGTTACGGTGCTGTTGGACATAGAGTACATTTCTTCTTATCAAGGAAAACCCCTTCAAAATTGGGAAAGCCAGAAAAATAATTGTTTAAAAGGGTGATAGAAAACCATAATGAAACACATTTTAAAAATGTGTTTCTTTTGACTTGAAAAGTGAAAAGATGTTGGACTAAAGTGCGGGGTCTTTAGTATTTCCTTGCTATAGTTAGGGCACACAGAGTGAGCACGCGTGAACAACATTTATTATGGGGTAAGCTAAATCTTTAAAAAGAGCCCTTCTGAAACTCTGACTGCCAGTCTCTAATATGGGTTCCCCCCCTCCCCCTTTCACCACTACCCCCCAAAATCTGGACCCTAGCACTGGTTGAAAAAGGAACACCAAAACATTTCCAAAGTTTGGACACAGAGAGCGAGGCACACCGAAATATTTGGGAAGGCTGTTGACCTCCTGCAGGAGCCGCCGGCCGGCCCGGGTGGGTGCGCGGGTGCGGGAGGCGCAGGTGGGTGCTGCGTGGGTGGGTGCTGCCCTGTGCAGTCGCGCAGCGGGCTGCTGCAGGAGCTCAGCCTGCAGCCGGGGAGAAGGTGGGATTGCAGAGTGCCAGAAAGCTTCCCCAGGACTCTCCCTGAGGGTGGGTAGTTAGAAGTGCTTTGACAAGGCTTGCTGATTTAACCTTTGCCTGCTTTGCCCTGCCAGGGGTGGCCACTAGATGTCAAGCTCATAATACAATTAGTACATCTGTGCAGTTGACCTTGGCAGCACGGCTTACCACTGTTCTGTTAAGTGTTAACACTGAATTTGAGTGTTAACTAGAGATCCCTCTGAGTTTGCTACATGCTGTACAGCTTATCAAATGCCCATCTAGTTCAGCACAAGTGTTTACAGTTCTTAAAGAAGGAAAAGGGTTTCCTTTTGTAAAGCCCAGCATCTTGAGCTGCTTAATTAACCCTGCAGGTGCTGCAGTATTTTTGTTTCAGTTAATCAAAACCAACTCGCTATTCGGTGTTTCAGGAGATCCTTCTACTGGTGCCATTTGATAATTTTTTTTTTTCATGATTTTGTTGACGTCGTAATTTCCCCAGAGCTGGAAATATGAAAGCTAACTAATTTGTTTCGATCTTTATGTGCTTTGCTATCCTGTGCAATACTGCAGTACACGGAATGGTAAATGAGCAAAATGACTGAGCTGCACAACTGGCATTGAATCACTCCGGGTTTGCTCTTTCAAGCACTCCTGCATGAATAATTTTACTTAAAGGAGTAGTGCCATTGAGTCCAGTACTTGTAAGTTCAGTTTTGAAATGCTCAGGAGATGCAGGATTGGGTCCTCACATTGGCTTCTCTTATTGTGAGCCTCCAAACACAAACTTGTCAGGGTTTCTGTGGTTGTTCAGAGAGTGGCTGGCTTCAGTCTGCAGGGTGTTGAGTTACATAGTTTAAGATGTAGTTAATTATATACTTTTCAAAATAGGAAAGATATGCAGAATCTAGTGTTCTGCTTCTTTCTTCTAGTTTATTTGTTTTGTTTTTTTCAATGTCTTTGTCATACCAGCTATGTTGAAAGTATTGACCTCGATTTCTTTTAGGAATAAAGAAATAAAACTTGATGTGTTCCAAATGAACATAATTCCTACAGACAACAGCATATTTGTACACAAATTCTACACCACCTGAAATTAATGTATCCATGCCATAACAGCCAGCCGAATAGCTATTTATATGGTTTCGAAAAACATAGCGCAGGTCTTATTTAATACGCTATCTTGCGCGAATATTCCAAACAATTTGTGAAGCTTGCATCTGTTCCACATCTGCGTACATGTAGAAAGGTGCCAGTGTTTGAGATAACGAAGTGCTTCACTGCACAGATTAGAAACTGCAAATGTTTTAAACAGAATACAGTTAGTGCCTGTGCCACAGGTGGCTGTTACTTAACAAATTCTGAGATTTAGGCTACTGAATAGATCAAACCGAGTGTGCCAGGTCAGTACAGGGTTTTGCATAGCAAGAGTGCCCTCCACTGTTCAAATCCATACTAACAGCTTTTGTGGTCTGAGAAAAAGGACAGAAAATTTTTCTATTGAGTCTGGAATTTCTTCTACATTGTTAAACACAGTAGGGGTCTCTATTTGTCTCCTCCTGTTTCACAGCTTGGGCTCAGTATGTGATAATTCATCTTTCTTTATGGGATTCAAAGCTATCATAAAGAGTTAAAAAGAATTAATTTGCAAGAAAATAAACGTGTTCTAACAATTTAAGAAAACTTTCTTTAAAAGCTCCGTCAATTGTAAGAGATGATAAAGCTAAGGAAAGAGTAATACTGTTCTTCTCAAGGATCAATACGTTGTTACAAGGCTACTGTTCCCAAATGAATATAATTTTGAAAACAAATGTATGGGTTTTCTTTATATATTCTCTTACTTTATTTAAATTGTGCTTGGGGAAAAATAAGTTTGTGTATTCTGGTGGTAAGAATAGTAAATAATTGTTGCTATGCTCAGAGTTTTATTTATAATATTGCTTGTTTAAATATACAAAAATGCTGTGACCTGCACTTCGAAAAGATTACTGGATTTGCATGTGAGAGCATTTTATACATCTGTCTTCACAGTTAGCAGACATTTTATCTTTAGCTGTTGTTAACAAATGCATTTTTTCTGAAACTTCTTCACAGTTCGTACACTGCTTCTCAGTGAAACATTAGTGGGTTTTTTTTTCTTCCTGAACGGAATTCCTACATTTAGAAAATATTAAGTCTCGATTATGCAGCTCTGAATGTAGAAATAACAGTAATTCATACAACACTTCTCCATGCTTTCATTTGTGTTATTGCATATAGTCTAAAAAGAAGCTTCAGAAAATATTTTACTCACACATTTGTTGGATTCCTTTACAATACACTTTTGTTTGAATGCTTCAGGAAGGTATCAGCAATTTGAAATAGATGAAAGCCTAGAAAATGTTGATTCTCTTACCTGATTTTATCCAAGTGTCTTATGAATCATACATAATTTGAGGATTCTATGATACAGAGTAACAAAATAAAACAAAATACTGATTTGTCAGAGAACACTTGATTGTAATAGTCCTTTTTTAATATAATTTAAAAGGTGCTTCTCAGGTCATTTGCATGTACAGAACTAGAAGTGATTTAAGTTGAGACAAAATGAAAAGATTCTGGAGCAAAGATGAAACACAGTGGAGTCAGCTGGGGCTTTTTCTAGACTGGAAGCAGTTAGTCCTTAGAAAGAGGTCATTTAATAAACAGCATGCGTTTTCAGAATTAACATGACTTGAATGCAATATTTAATTTCAGTCTGTTTCACAAAAGTAGATGACAGAATTTTTGAAGCATCCATTCATTACATTTTCTCTTGCACATCGTGCAAGAAGCTTTCCTCTCACAGAGCAGAAACACCTATGCTTGTGATAAAAATTCAGAACTAGTAAAGCTAGGTTTACATATCCTGCGTGCACGTAGTCAGAAGCTGTGGCAATTTTTTTCTCAACTCTACACATTTCCTGACGGTGACTGAAGGACCCACGGCACCCTTTCAGCCCTCTCCTTTCCTCTCGGACGGCGAGAACACAGGCCAACACCATCTTCCCTGCAGCCATGCATTGGTCCAGCCTGAAAAGCATTTGGTGGGTACGCTTAGTGAGGGTGGGAGAGCAAAGCCTCCCAGCATCAGCCCCTTGCACCCCACTCACTGAGTCAGCAGAACACCTGAGCGGCTTCAGGTATCACCATCCTAAAGTGACTTTCTCAGAATACCTCCATTTGAATTTCTGTGGGCTGATTTTAGGGCCAGACCCTGCCAGCACTCTGCTGGAGCCACCGGAGCTCGCCCCGGGTTCTGTTTGAGAGATGTTGCCTGCAATTTTTCACCTGTTTTCATAGGGTAAGCTTTATGTGCTGTAATTCATCTTGCATCCCATAGCAGCTTCAGATTAGTCTGTTAGCTGTTAGACTGCTAATGAGAAAAAGAAAATAACTGAGAGGTTATTAGTGGCTGAGATCCTGACTGCTTGACAAAACTCCCATTCAACACCTTTTGTGTAACTAAGAACTGCAAAATTCAACCCATGTCTATAAGATTAAGCAAGTGCTCGATTAATTCCCCTAAAGTCCTTGAAAATTTTTACTGCACTACATCCTCACTGTAATAATAAAAATGATTGCTTCTCTTCAGGAAAAATAAAAGAAAAAAAGATTAAATTCTTCAGTACTTAAGGGATTTAATCACTGTGTAATATATCAGAAAATGAAAGCAAGCTATAAAACATAAGGGAACATGGAAAAAAGCTATGTTTTCCTGTAATAGGTATATGCTGTAACTAAAAACAAAAATTAATTTTTAGCTTAATATTTTAACGTTGAAATTTCTTAATAATCTGGAGTAATGATAAAATTTTGGTATTGCTTTCTGTCATTCATAAAGTGATTGTTTTAACAAAACAACCAAAATAGCCTTTTATGTGAAGGCATATGCTTTTAAGCTTTATTCCCTTTAGAAGTCGGTGAGGACTTGCACTTCAAAAGCAATAATAAATACAGTGCCTTAGTACTTTCATATTAATAAGTACTACTGAAAGGGATGTTAAAAACCTCATTTGTGAAATACGGGGGCAATGTCTATTTCTCCAATGCACATATATATATATTAAAGATATTTATCAATAGTTATTTTCGGTCTTGCTTTTTTCCCCCCAGAGTGCTTGTTTGGGGCAAGACCACAAAGACTGCTGTTTGCATGACTAGTTCGTACTCTTTCAGTCCGATTAATTTCAGCGGTGTTTCCAATGCGAGTAAAGGCTACTCATTTGAGTAGGAGTTGTTGGATTGAGCCCATAGTCTGTTGCTCTGTGAAGCATCTTAACAGCCTCAGTGTGCTGTGCAGGGAATGCGCCGTCATCTATGGCAAAGCAGCATTTACTTTGGTGCCATCTGTGTCACCTGCTTGCTTACCAGTCCAAGAAAGTGAAGCTTTGAGAGAGATTTAACTTGTTTGATTTCTTAAGAAATGCCAAAATAGTTTGTTGTAAATGGAAAATACTGTGGTGAGGTTCTTTGTAAGTCTACTTTGAAGTCGATTTGGGGGGAAAAAAAAACCCATAACGACTCTTCATCATTGTCCTCTAAAATATTTTTCAGAAGCAGTCCTTGAATATTTCAAGACAGATGATGAAATGAATGTACTTGGATTGGTCATTTGAAAAGTATTCTCACTATTTTTAAGGCTTGCGAGTTGAGGGAAGGAGGAATACAAAACAGAGCTGTAGGTCCCTAGTTAGTATGGGCGCAAGCCTGGTCCCCCTGAGGTAGCACAAAACTAGCCATTTATTTCATTGAGAACAGAACTAAGCACTGACCATCTGAGAAATATCTACACTGCTGTATTCCACTTGTACTTTTTCACAAGTTATATTTCAAGCGCAAACTTCTGCTTCTTTGAGTTTATGAATTAGTACACTAGACTGGTTATTATCTTGAAATGCTAAACAGGTCCATATTGATTCCTCCTGGCAGTGGGCATCGGTAGTTTAGGTTTCTGTTGGAAGCTTACGCATTATATGTATTAGTTTTGACATATATAGATCATGAGACTGTCTCCTAGTACAGAAAATAATACCTGTTTTGATTGTAAATGTTCACATTTGGGCTTGGTGATTACTATACAGTGTCTGAAATAATTAGCTTACTGGTGTTTGATCAGCTCGTTCTAGATCAGAGGACAGCCATATTTGAATGACTACATTGCCT
The DNA here is from genome assembly GCA_031468815.1 of Morus bassanus. Lineage (NCBI taxonomy): Eukaryota > Metazoa > Chordata > Aves > Suliformes > Sulidae > Morus > Morus bassanus. Next base: position 65,277,523 of record CM062567.1, on the reverse strand, counting down.
GAATCCATCGTTAATTACTTAAACCTTTTGTACAAGGTTTGTTTATAGAGAAAGCTCTCCTTAAACAAAAGAATAGCGATATATAGATAAAAAGCTGGAAGAGAAGCCACACAATTTGCAGCTTCTTTTAGAATCAATCCTCCTCTGCAACCATGCCTTAATAGTAGTAGTAGCAGTAGTAGTTGTAGTGGTGGTAATAGTAGTAGTAGTAGTAATAGTAATAGTAATAATAATAATAATAATAAATAATAACAGCCAACTCTTACCCAGCTTGCCAAGATTTGGAAAGAAGCACTGGAAAAACTTCTCAGTAAAAGCCTTAGGAGAGACATGGTCCCTCCGTGTGTGGTCGGTACTACCAACCAGGGAACTCAGTAGATTCTGAATAAGGACCAGAGGATCAGGTCCCCTGACTGTAAAAATGTAAATCTGTAATGTAAATAAGGATTTGTTTGAGTTGTCTTAGTTCAGAAAGGCTCTGGAGAGAGGCAAGCGTGTTGGGTGCCTCGCTGGTCTGTGCTCTGCATGCTTTCACTTTGCAAAAGCTGAAGTACGCACCGAAAATGTGGTTTGGAAGCCTGCTTTTTCATTTACTCATTTTGGGAGGCTTTAGGTTTTTCAATATATGCTTTAGGATACCTGTGGCCAGTACGCTCTTTTTCTGTGGTAAATCATGTTATCTTCTGGGATATTTTTGTAACATGATGTGATAGTTAAGTTTCTGCAGAAGCATTTACCATAAGGATTAGCCTAGTATTGTCTAGCAACAGAGAGAGAGATATATTTATATGTATGTATATAAGCAGTGTAACAGCTCTTTGCAGAAGTCTTAAATAATATTTGCCTGTTTTCAATTGCACTTTATTCCTCCCTCCCAAAAGGAAAAAAGGGAAAAAAATCAAGTACTACTCAAAGAGTTTTCCTTTTAGCTAGTAAGTACAGTAGAATTTTGTGTAAATAATATTTAAAAGTAAAAAAAAAAATCAGTGATCATTTCGCAATAGAAAATGCATGTCTGCTTTATTTAGTGGCAAGCACTGGATATATAAATGTAGAAATATATCGTGCCATTTTAACAGTTTTTTGAAGGTACAGTTTTGGAAGGTACAGGGAAATAATAAGTTTGAGATGCTCTAGAAGGCTCGGAAATAGTATTCAGGGCACAGATTTATCACCTTTATCAGACAAAACTCGCCGCTGAAATCTGTAGGGAGTTTTAGCTCAGGAAGACTGAAAGAACTGACATGTAATTTTGTCAAAAGCGATTTTATAGTTAATGTTCTGTAAAAACCTCTTTTTTAAAAGTAACCAGAACATCTCAAGATTACACTTTCCTTTTATTTTGCACTACTACCTTTTTGTTGTAACTGTTTTTGTTGTAATTTTAAGTTCTGAATTTCTTGGCAATCTTTTTTTAGGCATTCTATAATATTGCTGGGTATATTCATAGCTACATGAAGCTTTGTTCATACTAACATAGAATATTGAGGGTATTGGCCCAATCCTGCTCCATCAATGTCAATGGAAGTTTTGCCATTCATTTTAGTAGAAACAGGATTGGACGCTTTATTTGCTTACTATGCCTATCTTCAATACAAATCAGCTATGCCTTTGCTTCTAGCTATGCTCAACCTCATTACAGATACATATTACATTCCTTGCTCTGACGAGATACTTAGACTACCAGCATTCTAATATGAAGTCAGAATTTAGTAGAAGAACTTGTTAATTGTCAGCTGTTTTATTTTTATTTTTATTTTTAGTTGTGCAATTTTTGCATTATGTTGAATTATGATGCTAATTTTTTAAAAAAATAGGATCCAGGAAAATAGATTAAGAGTGCAGCTCGGGATATCATGATTGCAGAAAACATTCCTTTTGTTTTCTGTTTCAGTTAAGAGACCACATCTCTTTTCTTAGAGAAATAGAATATTGCTATTTAATTGAAACCTTAGCACAGGGTTTTTGCTGAGTATTCTTCCTGGGTATAGAAGAAAATAAACTAATAGACATCTTAGTATGTTCTCTTTCAGTCCCAAAACAAGAAGACTCAGAGCTGCATTTCTCATGTACTCAAATATAACAAAAACTGATTTACAGCTGTCATTCTCTTCTGCTGAACTGATTTGCTGTTGTCACTCAATCTGTGGGCTGACGAAAAGCAGTTATGTCCAGAGCAGCAAATGGAACCTGAGTAATTACCTACATTCCTTTTCACCCACATGACAAAAAAAAAAACCCTAAAAATGTTATTGTATGTTGATTTCTTATTCCTGCGCAGCTATTTATTTGATCAGGTGTGAATTAGAATTCTGTTCATTAAACATGCTTGTTATTCGGCACAAGAGGGTAACGCGAGTCAGAGGAAGTAGCTGCCTACAACAGTAATTAAACATGTGTAACCAATTAGTGGGTTTTCCACTATGGCACAAGCATATAATTTGCTGAGTCTTTCTATGAGAATAGATGAAAATAGGTACAAAAAGTGTGCCTGACTACAACATTCTCATGTTAAACATGTCAATGTAAATGAATTTTAAATATATAATTTCTAGTTTGTTAACAAACCTCTCTTTTGGCTAAAATGAACTCTATTGGCTAATAGCAATAACATGTAATTTAATGTGGGGTTTTTTGCTGGAGAAATATTGCATCTGACAGAGGCAATTAATTGCATAAAGTATTAACAATATTAATTTTATGGCTAGGATATAGGACATTCAGTTTATATATCACAGAACAGCTAATTTCAGCAGCATTTAACAACATTTCTAAGCAAAGTACAAAAAGACGTAATGCTAGTTTATGCACCTACCTTTGGGATAGGAAGACTTTCCTTTTCTGAGTCAAAATGCTAGAAGTGCTTACACACTCTTGTTACTTTTATAAATGAATTCATTTCATTGAAAATTCTTAAGTTAAATAAATGCTTATTGATTTAAAAGGTTATATAGAATTACATTAAATTCATGGTGTCTCAACACTGTATAAAGATAATAAATCTAGGTAGTCCAGGACCACACTTGAGTAACAGAGGCCCAGTTTGTCCTGTCAGGTGCTGATTTGAGTTTGAAAGGTTACAGATTAGTTCAGCAATGTTAAGTGAACTGGCAAAGGCATCTCTAATTTTGCTGGAAATGAGGAAGCTTGATGGTAAAGGGGAATCCTAATGAGTCCATCGAAAGCTTGCTTTGTACCCAACAGACAAGGTGCTGTGAATTGTATGAAAATATTGGAAATCAATGGCTTGTATGGAATTTCATTAAGAAGCAGTATCCACAATTGATAGCACCTCATAATTTGATGGATTGTGCTAAGAAAATGATTAGCTAGGTAGAAAGAGTCATAGAATACGCACGCTGGGACCTCAGAAATGTTGAAGTGGGGCAATTTGTACAAAATAAAAAATATTGATTTTACTTATGTGCAAAATTTTTAAATGTAGGGAGGGTTGTCTTGCAAGTCATTGGCTGATACAATCTTTTGATTTTCTAGCAGTCCCAGGAGAAGGAGCAGATGATGGTGATAGCGGGAACGAGAGCAGGAGCGGAAGTGAAGAAACCAACGTTTGTGAGAAATGCTGCGCCGAGTTCTTCAAGTGGACGGACTTCCTGGAGCACAAGAAAAGCTGCACTAAAAACCCCCTGGTGCTGATCGTCAATGAAGATGAAGCAGCTCCACCCCCCACTGAGGAGTTCCCGGAGCCCTCGCCCGCTAGCTCTCCTAGTGACCAGGCAGAGAGTGAAGCTGCTGAAGAAGGCGTCCAGGCAGAAAACAATGATAGCTCTGAGATAAAAACCACGGAAAAGGAAGAAGAGCCAATGGAGGTAGAAACTTCTGCAGAGAAAAGTTTCCAGAATCAAGGCACCTCAAACACAGCTACTCCTCTACCTCAGATCCCTGAACCATCTTCCATGACAAGCTATAACATGCCAAACACCAATGTCACGCTAGAGACTCTGCTGAGCACTAAAGTGGCGGTCGCGCAGTTCTCGCAGAGCGCACGGACCACCGCTTCCGCGAGCATCAGCAGCGGGGTGACGGCCGTGGCCATCCCTATGATCCTGGAGCAGCTCATGGCCCTGCAGCAGCAGCAGATTCACCAGCTCCAGCTAATCGAGCAGATCCGCAGTCAAGTAGCAATGATGAACCGCCAGCCACTACGGCCGTCCCTCAACCCAGTTGTGGCTGCCCAGGGTGGTCCCGGGCAGGCATCCAACCAGCTGCAGGGGTTTGCCACCAGCGCTGCTGTCCAGCTCACCGCAGTCATTCCTCCCGCCATCGTGGGGCAGGCCACCAGCGGTCAGGCCACTGCCTTTGATGGCTCTCAGCACATCTCAAGACCTACATCTGGAGCAAGTACGCCCAATATATCCAGCGGTGGCTCTTCTGCCCCACCTGAATCAAGCGTACCTTCCTCCTCAAACGCAATTACGTCCATAACTCCCGTCTCTGTGTCAAATGCTCCTAACAGTGCTTCACAGCCCCAGAATGCTTCAACTCCACCTTCAATAGGACATGGAAGCCTCACCACAGTGTCCAGCCTGCCAAACCCACTTCTACCTCAGACTTCATCAAATAGTGTGATCTTCCCCAATCCGCTGGTTAGCATCGCTGCAACGGCTAACGCGCTAGATCCTCTGTCTGCCCTTATGAAGCACCGCAAAGGAAAGCCACCAAATGTGTCAGTGTTTGAACCCAAGTCAAGCTCTGAGGATCCCTTTTTTAAACATAAATGCCGATTTTGTGCCAAGGTCTTTGGAAGTGACAGTGCTTTACAAATTCACCTCCGCTCGCATACAGGCGAAAGACCTTTTAAATGTAACATATGCGGAAACCGCTTTTCCACAAAGGGCAACCTGAAAGTTCATTTTCAGAGGCATAAAGAGAAATACCCTCATATTCAGATGAACCCTTATCCTGTTCCAGAATACCTCGATAACGTGCCCACCTGCTCTGGAATCCCATATGGGATGTCGCTACCCCCTGAAAAGCCGGTCACAACGTGGTTAGACAGCAAACCTGTTCTACCAACTGTCCCAACTTCCATTGGGCTCCAGTTGCCTCCCACTATACCCGGTGTGAACAGTTACGGAGATTCTCCAAGTATCACTCCTATGAGCAGGTCACCCCAGAGGCCTTCTCCTGCCTCCAGCGAATGCACTTCTCTATCCCCGAGCCTCAACACTTCTGAGTCGGGCGTTCCAGTGTCTGCTGAATCCCCACAGCCCATTCAGAGTGGCACATCTCTGACCAAGGCAGAAGCTGTCACTCTGCCTCCCACAAGCACGCGGCTTGGGGAACTTTCTGCAGGTGGGCAAGTTTCCACAGCTTCCACATCTTCAATTCCTACTGCTGTTACAGACAGCAGTGTTGCAACAAGCCTCCCAAACCCTGTGCTTCCAGCAGTGTCTGACCAGTTTAAGGCAAAGTTTCCATTCGGTGGTCTGCTAGACTCTATGCAAACGTCAGAAACCTCAAAACTACAACAGCTAGTAGAGAACATTGATAAGAAGATGACAGATCCAAATCAATGCGTCATTTGTCACCGTGTGCTTAGTTGTCAGAGCGCTCTCAAGATGCATTACAGAACGCATACAGGAGAAAGACCATTTAAATGCAAAATTTGTGGACGTGCCTTTACTACGAAAGGCAATCTAAAAACACATTTTGGAGTTCATCGAGCGAAGCCACCACTTAGAGTACAGCACTCGTGTCCCATTTGTCAGAAGAAATTTACAAATGCGGTTGTTCTTCAGCAGCACATTCGTATGCATATGGGCGGGCAAATTCCAAACACGCCGCTACCAGAGGGCTTCCAGGATGCCATGGACTCAGAGCTTTCCTACGATGAGAAGAATGTTGACACGCTGAGCAACTTCGACGATGACATTGATGAAAATTCCATGGAAGAGGACCCGGAGCTAAAGGACACAGCAAGTGACTCATCCAAACCCCTTATCTCTTACTCTGGGTCATGTCCTTCTTCGCCACCTTCCGTGATCTCCAGTATTGCTGCTTTGGAGAATCAAATGAAAATGATTGATTCTGTCATGAACTGTCAGCAGCTGACCAGTTTAAAATCCATAGAAAATGGATCAGGGGAAAGTGACCATTTGAGCAATGACTCCTCATCAGCCGTTGGTGATCTCGAAAGCCAGAGTGCAGGCAGCCCTGCAATGTCAGAGTCTTCTTCCTCCATGCAAGCTTTGTCTCCTGTAAATAGCAATAGTGAAAGTTTCAGATCAAAGTCCCCAGGTCTCAGTAACCAGGAAGAGCCACAAGAAATACAATTAAAGACAGAAAAACCAGACAGTCCACCACCTGCAACTGAAAATGGAGGCGCATTAGATCTGACATCCACGAACCCGGGAAGACCGGTCATCAAAGAGGAGGCTCCTTTTAGCCTGCTGTTCCTGAACAGAGAACGTGGTAAGTTTAAAAGTACTGTTTGTAATATCTGTGGCAAGCCTTTTGCTTGTAAGAGTGCATTGGAAATTCACTACCGCAGCCATACTAAAGAACGGCCATTTGTTTGTACAGTCTGCAGTCGTGGGTGTTCCACTATGGGTAATTTAAAACAGCACTTACTGACGCACAAATTAAAAGAGCTGCCTTCTCAGTTATTTGAACCCAACTTTACTCTAGGTCCCAGCCAAAGTACTCCTAGCCTGGTCACCAGTACAGCGCCTACCATGATCAAAATGGAAGTGAATGGTCACAGCAAGCCGATCTCTTTGGGTGAGGTTCCCTCGCTTCCAGCTGGAATCCAGGTTCCTGCTGCACCACAGACAGTGATGAGTCCGGGGATCACCCCTATGCTGGCACCCCCCCCTCGCCGGACTCCCAAGCAGCACAACTGTCAGTCGTGCGGGAAGACCTTCTCCTCAGCAAGTGCACTGCAGATACACGAGCGCACCCATACTGGTGAAAAACCGTTTGGTTGCACAATCTGTGGTAGAGCTTTTACCACAAAGGGGAATCTTAAGGTAAGATGCCAAATAAAACTGCAAAGGCTTGGGAGGGTTTAAGGCACTGTGCTGGAACTCAGCAGTTTTTAGTGCTAAGTGTGTCCCAAAGACAGGAGAGAAGGGAGCTTCAAGGAAATGCTTGCTGTATAGTGGTGGTTATTATGCTTCCACTGTGTTGAAGATAGGGACTGGAAAGCAGCTGTGCAATGATGCGAACTTTAAAACTGGTTCCAGGTGTACGTGCATGCACATTGTAGTTCTCCTGACAGACGTGATGGCACATGCAGTCAGCTCTTGGATGTGTTCTGGCAGTTCTTGTGGACCATCAGTGCAAAATAACCTCACTATAAACCAGAAATGTGGAGCTTGCTCAGCTCCTTGAGTGCCTCTCAAATTTCCATTTTCTATTCTGTTTTGCAGCCATTACAGACTAGAAAGCTGTTTCCCACTGATTTACAGTGGGTTACTACAGGACTGACGCCTCTTATTCCCACAGCCTGGTTAACCATCAGGACACAGCCTGGGGAATACATTTTTAAATGTCCCTTTTTAAAATATTAAAATTAGCAAAATAATCAATGCCTCTGACATGAGATAAAATACTGTGAAAACAGACAAGATGTAAAAAGGGGAAGAGCAGAAAAAACCACCCATCTCCTAGTACAAGTAATGCCCTTGGTAATCTTCAGAATGTGAGGACTTCCAGCTTGCATGTGAAATTGTCTAACCTAAGAGGGTATGTACTCTTTATTCTTGCAGCGCTGCATTTGTTTTCACTGAGAAGAAACAAATGCACATTGAAAAATAACTACGGAGCTGAGTTATCTTTGTCTAGGTTGACTAGGCCTTAGAACTGTGTCTTAACTGGAACGGATTTGTTTTCAATGCAAATTAAAAGGCATTTTTTTAAAAAAAGCAAGCAATACTGTAAGTAACAGCATTTCAGGCCAGCGACCTCACCAGAGCGTGCTAACGTGGAGGTGCTTCTTGTCCCCGTTTGCTCTGCAGGTTCACATGGGAACTCACATGTGGAATAACGCCCCCGCACGCCGCGGCCGCCGCCTCTCCGTGGAAAACCCCATGGCTCTGCTTGGTGGCGATGCGCTCAAGTTCTCTGAGATGTTCCAGAAGGATTTGGCAGCTCGGGCCATGAACGTTGACCCCAATTTTTGGAACCAATACGCTGCAGCTATCACTAATGGACTTGCTATGAAGAACAATGAGATTTCTGTCATACAGAACGGAGGCATTCCTCAGCTCCCAGTAAGTCTAGGTGGAGGCGCCATCCCGCCTCTAAGTAACCTTACCGGTGGCATGGACAAAGCTCGCACGGGCAGCAGTCCTCCCATTGTCGGTCTGGACAAAGCAAGTTCTGAAACGGGAGCCAGTCGTCCATTCACCAGATTTATTGAGGATAATAAAGAAATTGGCATAAATTAAAAGCATTCATTCCGAATAACTGTTGGACCGCTACTCGACGCAACACTTGTCCTGTTCCATGTACAGCATTTGAAGCTAAGCATTAGTTTCCTGACCTAAATGCATAGGTTCCCTTTAAAGTTTTACCCATAGCAGAAATACATAACTTTGTGGCTGCTGAAAAGTTGTCTTGCAAGATCTGCATGGTACTTCTTTCAACAGTGAGTTTGACTGTTACTGAGAACTTTGAAACCTTTTAATTTAACAGAAAACAAACAAACAAACAAACAAATCATGGGATAACTTCATTAGAAACAGAAAGAGGCTAGTCTACGTCCACTTTGCTTCTTACAAAACTTACTATCACCTGAGAAAGGGGGGCTTCATTACGGCATTCTGTCACACTTATTTGATGGTTTTGTTCAAATTAGTTAGCAACTTGGACTATGTTTCTAGGAATCTTAATCTTAAATAAGTGATTTAGTACCCCAATGCTGTGTATTATTACAGTATCCTTGTCTGTAGTATTTATAATGTTAAGATTATGCGGGTAACAGACAATATACTAGCCCCAAACTTAAATGAAGCTTTTGTACTGCAAAATACATCCGGCTATGTGATTCTTCTTCTTTTTTTTTTTTTTTTTTTTTTTAAAGCAAGTTTTGTTTTACTCTAAATAAGTGGTTTATTTCAATGCAGGCAAAATTGTGAAGTTTTATTGGGAAAGATAGCATGCTTTTCATGTGCAAGTACCTGTCAGTAACGAACCTTTTTTTATTTAAATATTTGTAGCTGCTATGTGGACAGTTGTTCTATTAAATGAAAAAAAAAATGTAGTGTGGACTTTAGCTCAATGATTGGAAAACAAGTTACAGACAAACCTTAGCACCATAAATTATTCACAACATTATAAACAGTTGTGAGTAAATACTCCATGTTATCAAAGCTGTACAATAAAAAGGTAATGTTTGTATAATGTGGTTGCAAACTCTTAATTTATACTATTGCACTTTTAGTATTTTGTATTAGGGAGGTTTGTCTATAATTTGAAACTGAACAAAGATGTAAACTATTTTATTAATAGTACTCTGACCTAAGGAATAAGGAGGAGAACGCTGTTGCAGTTTCTTGTTTTGTTTTAAGGTCAAACAATGAGAGATCTCTATTAACTAAGCAGAAAAGCCGCAGAGAACTGTCAGATCCTTAGGAAATATGGGGCCTGCCATTTCTTAAATGGAAATGATTCATTTAACTTTTCTACAAAGCCCACTTAAAAGCATGACCACCCCCGACAGAACTCTGATACATTTGTCTTAGGAGTGTGATATTAATACAAGCCTAGGATAGAGGAAGGAGAACGTTGCATAGGTTTAATTTTACTGTAATCTCTTCTGTCTCTTTCACACATAACCTCGAGAAAGATGTCGACTGCCTAATAACATGGGAACAAAAGAATAACTTTTGGGCAGTGTGAGCAGTAGTAACATAACAAATATTCTGTATTTATTTCCAACTATTGTTGATTATCTTCTCAGATTGCTCCAAAGCACAATGTACTCTGATTAATCGAATATAATTTTATGTTGATTGCATTGTTTAAATTACACTGAGTAAATAAAGGGAATGGTTCCACTCATAAGCTAGGCTGGGGATGCTGAGGAGACTGGGGCTTAATCAAAACTTGAACAGTAAACATTTTGTGTACTACCTCATTTTTGTGCATTACAAGCATGGTGGAGTTGACACTATGAACTTCCGTCCAGCAGAATTGCTTGAGGGACATTATGGGTAGCTGGGTAACAGCACAAGGAGTTTTATGCCCCTGAAGAGCGAATCAGACAGTGAGGTCTTCTCAGTTGAGACTGAAAAATAGGACAATCTTTCTTACACCACAAAAACCATTACTGTAAGAGGATGGACTATTTCTGCCATCATGTAATGGAGTGAAAAGAGGTTCAAAGACTTATTAGCTGTTTGTTTCTGTTGGAAATGAACAATGAACTCTACAGCTCCATTTTCTACAGTGATGAGATAGAGATATATAGATATATAGATATATCTATATATAAGCAAAATTATATACCTGTAACACCTCTACAATATAACATCTTTTTTGCCACAGTGTGTGGGTGGTTAGGGGTGTTTCCAAGCATTGAAAAAAAGAAAACTGAGGTGGCTTAATGTTGCTGTATTTCAGCAATTGAATGTTTTTATTTATCTGTGTCATTTTTGGTGTGACTTTTTTTGGTTAGTATTTGGTACCATGTAGTGTTATCTCTATTCCCTAAAGGATGTGTATAACTTAAAAAAAGAAAGGAAAAAAAGAGAAGAAAAAATGAAAAAGGAAAAAAAGAAAAAAGATGTAAAGTGTTGTAAATAAGATGGTTGATGATGGTACAGTAAGACTGACCCCATTTTGTATTCAGGGTTAGGTCATTCCTCTCTGCATGGTGAAGAGAGACACTATTTTTATACTGCGATACCATGTAGGGCTAGGAGCCTCCCTGAACCAGCTGGGAATTGTTACCTAGATCCAATATTTTTTATTATTAAATCTTGTTGGCTTGACACATCTACTGATTGAAATGGATGTCTTAGTCTAGGTTACTATTTTTGTCATATGGAATTGAATAAAATGCAGGATGTAATATTATTTCTGAATTGCGTTCCTTGATTATTCTAATAACAGAGCAAGATATGAGACTAAGGTCACTTGTGGTAGATTGGTGTCAATGACTTCTAATCGTCACATCTGAAAATCGGAATATGGTCGACACCTTATATTCAAATGCTATTCTAATATATATTAACAGTGCAAAGGGGTAGAATTATTAAAGTCTCTTTTCCAATGAAAATAAATTGTAAGAGCATTTCTCGCAAGACAGTAGAACCAAAAAAAAAAAAACAAAAAACATTTTGGAGGGGGGGAAACAGCCTTTGGAAGAACTACTGTTTCAAATTGACTGCTTTCTGAACACTTATGTACTGTCTACCAAAAAAGCCTCTTTTTCATGTTTAAACATCTGCCTAATATTCACGATACACTGCATGGTAAAATTTGGGAACAAATTTATCAGGAGCAGTTCAAATTCTTAAATAAAAAAAAATTGACAACTCGCATCCATTCATTCCAAATGACATAACCTGTACGCTTAAACCCATGGCTTTGTTTCTTCTTTTTTTCCAAGACCCTAATTTATCAAAGCATGTCTAACTTTAATCAAATTATTTTTTCACGTTGATTTAAATGAAAGTATTTACTTTCTTAAGCTTAGGCATGTGATTAAGTATCTCCTGCAAAAAAAGCTGTATGTTTGAGTAACCTTCAAGCTGTTATAATCCGGTGATGAATGCCTGCTGCATTTAAAACGGACAAAAGATAAATAAAAGAGAAAAAGCTATATTAATCATCTTTCAGTGGCCTTGTTATGAAGATACTCTGTTATAAGACCTGCCCAAAGAAGGTACGAGTTTCCTCTGGTGACTCAAAGGCAACAATAGGTTTGTGCTTGTGTTCCTGCCCGCGCATCCCTGAGCCTTGCTGAGAGAAAACACGATATGCAAAAGAGAAGGAAAGCAAAGGAGCGATGATAGTTATGGTTCTGTTCAAAACACAAGAGGAAAATTACCTGCCTTCCCCTCCTCCCAAAAAAAAGATGAAAGCAGAATGGTATCTATTTTTAAATATGTATGGGTTATTTTTTTTATTATAGGAAGACATTAAATAATAAAATGTGCTACACACATAAAAATGGTCAAAGTCTGCTGAATTATGGATGTTTAAAAATAGAGCCATGAAGGAACTCTATATAATCAGAAATTTGCCTGTTATGATTTTTTGAGGGGAGGGTTATTTTACAACATGAAAATTCCAGCAAGGCTTTCAAATTCTTCACTTATATTTTTTCCATGAGTTATTAGAAAGAGAGCATTTATGTCAAATGATTGACATAACTACATTTTTGCCCTTTTCTTTTTCTTTTGTATATATTAGCTCTCAGTATATTATCCGTTCCTTTACCTATTTTGTCCTTTCTATCTTGGCAAATACTTTGTTTTTCTAAAGCTGCATTTGTGCTGTGTTTGTGTTGCCTTTAATTTACTTCTCTGCATGTCATCTGTCATTTGGAAGATACTGTGTTTTATTTTTTTCCCTTTTCTCTAATTCTGCAGAAGTCAAAAGAGCTGCCTGTTTTTTACATCTATGAGTAACACTAGCGTAATGAATGATGAAGTCATCAGTGATGTGATCAGGTATGTGTGTAGCTCACAGGATTTGCTAACAAACATGCCGTTCACACTCTTTCCTCCAGATGAAGGCATGAAGTTTGTTAGTGTTGCTGGTATAGGGCGGCAACAGATGGTCAGGAGGATGGAAGTCCTGATCCTAACTTCACTGCACCTGCTCTTACACCACTGGAAGCTTCAGTGGAGCTACTCCAGGTTTATACCAGTGCAAGAGGGACTGCTTCCAGGTTCAGATGTCTTGCTTTACTTTACATGTCATCAAAACAATGGCTAGCTATATAGTATATTAAAAGTATGTCTAGGCAAAAGCATTCTGGACTTTATTTTTAAAAAGAGGGAAAAGAGAATACATATATTTTAGTACATACCACAGGATTATCCCAGTTTTAAAGAACGTCCTGAAAGCTGAATCTAAAAAAAGATGACTGTGCCCCTTAATATAGAATTTGATGTCATCATATGAATAATCAGTCCTTTTTCACATAAATGAGTAAAAGAACCTGTAACTTTTATGCGTAAAAGTAGAAGAATGTGAGAATCTTGCTATGGCTCTGCTACACGAGGTAGGCACTCACAGGGAAATGCCTTCCCTTTGCAGATATTAAAGGTATCAGCAGATATATGAAAAGAAAAATACATGTTTGTGTATGTCGTAGCACCAATGTATAGTATTTTATTTTTTCAGAATGGAGAATGTCTCAATCAATTGACAAAGTGACAAATGTGAAAGCCAACAGCTTCGGGCTGTGCCACTGACATATTTTAGGGATGTGGGCAAGTCGCTAATTAGACTCTGATTCTGCTTGAGAATTACATACTTCTGGGCCTCTGGGAATCAGGGAGTGAACTCCCCCTTGCAGAGTCAGCTAGCACCTTGTAGTATTGGGTTGAGTAGCCCCATCAGTAAAGATGGGGTAATACTTTTGTACCTACCTCACAGGGGTGTTGTGAGGAATAGTTTTATGTTTGTACAGTATTTCAAAGATGGAAAGTGCTTGGTATTATCACTGATTTTAGAGACTTTACAATACATGTACTATTATTTATTATTTGTACTCCAGTGGTACCTACGGGCTCCAGTCAGGACTGAGAGGCCTTATCCTAAATGTGGTACACTCACCTGCTTGGGATTGATACAAAATTTTACTCAGTAACATTTTCCAAGGGAGATATTTCAGTATCAAGTATCTATTTGATTACTATAGGGTTTAATTCAATTATTTAGGTGTTCAAATTGATTATCAGTTTTAGACCACGGCAGAGAATTATCTGGTATCACATTTTGTTTTGAGCTTGTATTGATTTTCAGAAAAAGTGCACCAATTTTCTATGGATAATCTAGAATCAAATCTTGCTATCAGTGGAATTCTACTGTACTTTTTGCTATTAAAGCTAAATGTTAAAATAATTTTGTGTGTATATATTATTATACACAAATATATAATATACATGTACCTATAAACATGTACATTTTAGATTTCTTTAGCCACTTAGAATTAATTTCAAACTGTGTGTTGCATATTTTGCTCAAGCATTACGCATTTCAGATGCAACTAAAGCATCATTAAATGGTGTTGGCCCTCAGTAAAGACACAAAAACTGGAAATCATGACAACAAAAGACATATTGTCACTATCATTATCTTTATGAAGGCTAATGAGGAAAGTTTCTAAGTCTCAAATGTGTTAAAAACCTTTGCTAAGTCATAAAAGTTTTACTTAGATTATGTTGAAACAAACTATTATATCAGGATGAGTCACTCACTGTATATAAGTATGTTAAAATAAATAATTAAATAATTCCAAAGGTAATGCTTGCTATCATTTGGATGTTGAACAGAAAGTAATTTGTTTCCCAGATTGGCAAACTATATTTAATATTTTTTTACAGGTAAGAGTTATCTGATTTACAATACTATGTTAAGCAACCTCTTTAGCAACTGTTCATGTGCTAAATATATTAGCTCAATTAATTCTATTGATACTCTTGTCTTTTCTGTTTGAATATAAGGAAAGTTTTTGGTTTAGCTTTGTTTAAGGTGTCCTCAGTGATGCTAGTCTCACTGATTTTACTCAGGCATGTCATGGAGTAAAGGTATGAGTAACGGTGGGTGAATCTAGTCTAAAGAATCTCTCTTTCTTTTCCCTCTGGGAATTATTGACATCTCTCCACTGCCCCATTCTGGTTACTAGCCAACGTCTGTAGATTGTTGACTTTCTTGTGTAATGATTCGCACTCGTGGCTCAGCCAATTTTGTCAAACACTTGGCACTTGCTCTGCTACAACACATACTTCATATGGGACCTGTAGCTATACTAACATTAGCAGTGTATTTAAGATAGGCTGGTGGTGGAGGGTGTAAGTGAACACCTATGCTGGAATTCCTACGCCATTACCTGTCATGTGCAGCAAATAAAATATGCACATAAAAGGATGTGGTCATCAGGACATGTGGGCACATTTCCATTTAGTTTCTATCATAACTTTATAGTCTGAATAATGTGTCTGATACAGGAGGTTTGGCTTGGGTTTTTGCTTTTTTAAGCATTCCTAGTTAGAACAGTTAGATACCTCAGACGGGAACTTTTTCAGGTAGGAATTTTTTAGGTAAAATTTGCTTGGGACTTGTCTTTTCTTCCGTTCATTTTCTATTAAATTACTCTTCCCAACATAGCTTTCTAGATCACTTCCTTCATTCAATCCTTCACCTAGGTTTTAGTCTGCCATCATCCCATTCCAAACAGGTTTGCTAAAACCAATGGGATTTATATTAAGACATTAGCTAATGCATCTAATGGGTAGCAGAATCAAGTTCCCTCTGTGTTTTGGAAATTTGCTTAAAAGAAAGTTCAGTTAAATCTTCAATCAGTTGCCTATATATCTTGTGTCATTGAATGTGTCATCTGTTCCACATTTGGCAACAGTCTGGGCCAGACTGTGATACCTTCCCTTACACTGGGCAGCCCAGTGCTCCACAATTTACCCAAAGTAAATAATGACATGTGCTAATCAGTATTACTCATTGAAAGGAAATTTTTGAAATATGTTATCAAGCATCCTATTACAATAGCTGCAATTCCAGCCTCACAGAAGGTGGATTAAATGAGGCTGGTAGTCTCTGCAGCCTACATCTTTCCTCTTCTCTAATGCCTACTGTCTTCATGAAGCAGTTTTCTAGTGTTTCTTCTGCGACAATGTATCTTCTGTTTCTCTTCTGCAAAGTAGTGCTGCAATGCTCATTTTTTTCGGTTTCATTGTCTTCCTTTACATGGTCATGTTCTTCACGTGTTTCTTTTAAGATAGTGTTAGAATTACCCAGTGCACATGTCTGTCCTTGTATTATGTTGAGATTAATTTCTTTTTTACTTTTGGGGCCAGGTCATGTTGTCCCTACTCACATCTCCACCTAATTCCAATTTGTTTGTCTCATTGGGACTATACGTAGAAGACATTGCACAATATAGCAAAATCCAGCACCTGAAACTCGGAGGTATTTCAAAATATTTGTCCAAGTGGGATTACGCACACATTGATGCATTCAAGTTTATTAGCTTCAACTTTGTGCCTGTTACATGTATAACTAGTTCCACTCTTTGTTCCTTTATATCTGAAGACTCTTTCAGGCTGATCTTGGTTTTCTACATTTTTTTAAAATAACAGCATATTAGTTTTCCCAAAAACCTGCATCAAAATTGCATTTACTTAGTGGCTAATATTTTCTGTGCAACAAGCAGATTGTAATAAGGAATAACCAAACTTTGCTATTATTTCAATGGAACTACTCACACAAAATGCTGAGATGGAAGTAAAGCTCAAATGAGTACAATGAGTAGATTTTTCTTTCTGCCTTTATATCTCCAGTGCTGAATGGGAGAAAAATAAAAGGATCATATATCACATTAAAAGCAACCAATATAGATATCATGACAATAGCAGTGTTAAGCACAAACACGGGCACAGTACCAGAATAAAAGACAACAGAAAATAAAAGAATTTGAGATACTAGCACCAGATTTTAAAAATATACATAATAAAGAAACAGACCCATACCTCTACACAACTAACACAACAGATTTCCCTAATAATCATCAGCTTTATTTTTTTCACAAAGATTCACTTCTCTGAAGTAAACAAGAGCACCTGGGGGAAGCCAAGCAGTGTGCCCCCGGGGGCAGCCTCTCATTAGACTTTCTCATTGGCTCAGGAAATGCTTATTCTGATTTGACAAGTTCAGTTGTTAAGGTGGGGGAACTCCTGAAACCAGAAGGATTGTCTAGACAATGTTAGTGAGGGTGAATATCGCAAGCACGTTTCCAGCTTACCCCTACTCCATGGTCTTAGAAAAAAATGGAATATTTTAGTATTCCTAAAGCTTATCACAGGGCTCCAAAACAGGAACAAAAATGACCCTTAGCACATCCTGTTAATCGTGGCTATAAAAGGCCTTATTCTAATCTCTTTTACCCAGCACAGATATTGTTCTAATTTCTACAGAATCAAACAGCCATAGTGACTGTATCATCCCTTTTTCATCAGAGCAAGACACTTGTCTTTTTTCTTAAACCATAAATTTTTAAGTGCACTTTTTCTGTTACAAGTCACAGTATGTACTGGAACAAACATGCTATAATCAAGGTATATCTAGACTACTCTATGTAAAAGACCTGAGCCGATTCTGGAGCCCACCTGGCCCAGCAGAAGTTGTATCCATACCATTTCAAAACCTTTCACTCCCTTGAAAAAGGACAGTTACATCCAAAGTGAATATTGGGATTGGCCCTTGGCCCCCAAATCCTGCCTGGGCATTGCGTGGGAACGTGTCCCTCAGCCCGTGCCAAAACTGCCTGGGAAGGTGTTGCTGGCTGACAGGGTGACCCCTGGCCTCCTGCCCTGGCCCTGGTCAGTTCAGGGAGACTGGCAAGGCCTGCAAGGGCAAACATTTCTATCCTGAGGAGGAAAATGTGCTTTTAGGCGGAGTCATTTTCCACTGTGCCTTTGCGTAGCGGTACTTTTAAAGTCATTGGAATTAATTCCTTATCAGACCACTCCTTTCAGCATCTTTCCCTCTTGCCATTAGGAATTTGACTCCTCTTATGTGGTTTCTTAGTTCACATCTCATGCTTCTGGGAAGCTGAGCTTCTTCCACCAACTCTCATGTGTCTAAAGAGAATTGCTCCTTGTAGGTTTTACGAGGGGTTTCTCTAGATTCAGTGAAACTGGCAGAACATCTTTTAGGACCTGCTTATTCATTGTTTTAACTAGGTATGTTATCTAGCCCATTCTTGTTGCAGCATAAGAATATACACATGGTTATTCAGGAATAATATTTCCTGAATACTTGTGTAGACAGAGTAGTCCCTTAAGGAATGAGTTCAATTAGGCTAAGATACACTATGTAGCAATTCAATAACAAAAGTCCTGGGAGGTAGAGGGAGAAGAGGCTTGCCAATTTCTTACACACAGTATGCTGGATGACAGCTAAAGACTTCGTGCTGTGGCATATTTGGCACATGCTGGCCTACAGTTATGCCTAGCAACTACCAAGGTTTGAGCAGTTCCTTACTAAGGTTTTAATCAAGAAAAAAAAAAGACGCATGGTGTGCAAATTAGTGAGACAACAGGCTCCATTTGAAATCTCTTTGGGGATGTTCAATCTTACAGAATATCAGCATCTAAGAAAATCGATTTATCTTCCATTTTTGCCTAAAAAATGTCAATAGACAGTTTAATTTACCAATTCACTACTCTGAACACAGGCTGTTGGATTCAGAACTACAACTTAAAAAAAACCACTCTCAAAACCTGAAATGCATACAATTTTGCAGATTTGCCTTGGGAATTACAATAGATTCAGCATTTAGTCTGCATTTCTCATTCCCATTGTTAAACCATTTAAATATTTCTTCTAAGAAGTTCGATTAGCTGCATTTTAAATGGGTTAAACATTCTACCATGTTCTTAAAAATATATAGCTCCACTATATATTTATTTGAGAGGATAATACATTGCAAAAATGCCTAGAAATCTTCTTTGGCTCTGCCTGTAGTCCAGTGAGACTACTCTGCTCAGTTTCCACTTCAAGTGCAATCTCCTCTTGAGGAACCTATCTCGTGAAATGTAGAGACATTGCTCACTTTTTAGGGAAAAATCCTTCAAGATTTAAAGCCTACTTCAAATCATTATAATGACTATTCAAATTAAAACAAAACCCAGAACCTAACAACACTACACTGAAATAATATGGCATTGAAAGATTTTTATGCCAATACCTCAGAATCATCTGCTTTTCAAGCTTCTGTTTTTGTGATAGCAATGGGATTCTGCCTGCCGGAGCATTAAGCATTCTTCTGCAGTTTCTCAGGAGGTGGCTGCCAGTCAGACCTCCTGACTGCTGCTGGGGTTGAGTCTTTGGAGGCTTGAGATATTGATACAGTTTTCTTAGCATAGACTTTTTTGGAGAATGTTAAAATGTAAAGTTTCACTCAAATGATTCAAATGAATTGCCTTGTTTTAGTTGTCTTGAGTCACAAAGGAAAACCTTGGCTAATTAAATAAGCACCAAAAGCAGATTTCAGCTGCTGAAATCATGCCACAGCTAGAGAATCTGTGCTGAGATGCCATTCATTGTCTACAAAGGTTAGAACTTGCCCACTGTCTTGGGACCCTTGAGCCATACTATACCTGATTGCTGAACAAAGCACCCAGTAAAACAGCAAGGCCTTAACAGGGTGTCGGAAAACAGAAAAAAAGCCCCTGTTGCTCCACTGCAAGACAGAGATACGACTGTTCTCCTGAGCACTTCAAATTGATGTGCTATTGTTTTCATGATTACAGCGTTACAATAGAGCTGAAGCTCTGCCAGTGATTTCGATATGGATTTTTTGTGTTTTGTTCCTAACTCATCTATATGCCAGTTCATTAACTTGAGGTAAGCTTTTCTCAGCTCATATTTGACTTTTGCTATCATTATTCTAATAACCTGCTTCTTTCCATGTTATTTTGAACCCTGGCAAGTTGTACTTTGCTGTTCATAGTATGTGTTACTGAATAACTAGCTGTAGCGTAAGTAAAAGTATTCAGAGAAATAACAAACACCCCTCACATTGCTGGTTTTATTTGTTTAGACATCAGATACTGTACTCCTTTATATTCTTACCTTTGGCTGAACAGAGTGGGTTTTTCTCCATTTTTTTTTCAGTGTACACCTTTAAGTAGGGCACAGCCACTAAAATGACCTTGTATTCTATAGCTGATCCTCTGTTCTGAAATGAAACAAACTCCCACTAGTTTGTGCGCAAGTCTGAAGTTCATATTTCTTCCGGAGTGATGTATCCACATTATATATTCCTCCAGGAGTTATTTTGTGATTAATACGCAGGAACTTTGAGGGTATTCTTTTCTCCCAGAATGATTCTGAGATTTTAGTCACTTATTAAAACCTTGCTATCAAAATGATCAGAAAAGGTTGTTTAAAGTTACAGCAAAAGCTGGAGGCAGTAACTGGCATAAAGTGCAGAATTAAGTAAGCAGAAGACAAGAGGATGCATGGGAGGAGACAGAAGAAGAGAAGGAAGGAAGGAAGGAAGGAAGGAAATGGAAGGCGGATATAAAGAAGTAATGTAGAGCTATCCAGGCTGTTACACATTTAGGAAAAACTGTCTTCATACAATGTCTACAAAGAATACAAGAATTAATACATAGTGCATATATGTTGTGTGCAGACTGCATGCTTTTTCATTGTTTTTAACTGCTCGATTTTGGTTATATGCCTTAAGACAAACCTTACTTCCAATTTGTTACTTTTCTTCAGTATTTTACACTCTGAAAATCACGCATTTGTAATTATCAGCCCTGGTTTTGCCTTAGTGTCAAACTTTAAAGCTATAATTGCTCCACTGACTGCTATAAATGTTGGCCTATTGCAAGTTACAGTAGTACAATAACAAATTACATGGTGCTTATTCTGAAGATATAAAGTGCATCTCAGCTAAACAAAGCACTTATCCAGGACTATCAGCAGCACTTCAGGACCCATTGCCTGTGCTCTAGTCTCACAAAATTGGCCTTTCAGCCCTACTCCAAGGTTCAACTGTTGCTGTAACCATGGCAAACTGTGTATTTGGTGGTTTTGTTGTAATTTGGCTTTATTTTCTTTGGAGAAGCTGGGTGGACTTGCTGGGGGAAATTCTTGAAGCGTTACTGAACAGATTCAGGGAGAGACTGAGGATGAGCAGACCAGTGGAGTCCAGCAGAGTCATTGCAGATCTGCTCAGCTTGCGTCTTCAAGAGACCGAAAGGCTGAAAGAAGGACTGGGAAGCAGACAGCCACACCTCAGAGGCAATGGAAAAAATGTCACAGGGATGTGGGGAAACTCAGCAGAGCTGTCTGCTTCTCAGTTAGTGAACTGGCTGGAATGAAGGACCCACCTACAAGGCTGCTGTAGGCAGAGAGAATTGAATGGAACAGTTTATTTTGTTTTCTCTAGCTCCTTTAAGGATATTTTTCTATTTAAAAGCTTGTTGTGAGCTTTTATTCAAATAAAACTTATCTTTCCTGAGCTTAAAATCTGAGGTGGGGAGGATGCAGGTTTGCCACAAAGCTGTAGTTGAAACAGAGCCTTGTGACCTTCTGCATGTGTACAACACCATAGCTTGCTTAGGCCACTGCCAGCTCTAGCAGATACTCTCTCTCCTCATTCATTCAGCCAGGGTGCAAATCCAGCCAGAACGCAAGGCCTGCTTCTGCACTGTTTTGAGCTTCTGCAACTCCCAGTGTCTGCATCAGGTAGGGTAAGAAGAAAAGGAGAAAAAATAGTAGTAGTGGAGATCTGAGGCAGCAAAGAGGTAGAAATGGTAACGAATATAATTCCCCATCAGTTGACATTGGCTATGCTTGGGCAGGAGGTGAAGGCATTTCTTCTAATACACGGCTTATTGCAGTTAACTGCCTCCAGGCTGATTTCTGACTTTCTGACAGTGTTTGAAACTAATCAGGAAATGCTGTTAGTAGAGAACATGGCTTTTTGCTCCCATAGACCTTCTTCCCATGTAGAATGGACTATAACTGAGCCTGTGGTTAGTTGCATTTGCTTTTATATGGTGCCAGATAGAGTTTAAAATAGTGGTTGTAACTGATAAAGCAACAAACTGTTTGATTCCTGTGGAGTTTTCCTTAGCAAGCCCAGTGTCTGGGTTGTTGTGCTAAAGCCATTACATACACACCTGAGAAGCGGGGAGCAGGATGTGGAGAGAGGCTCACACCTGCCACCTCTGCGTCTCCCTGGGTCTGAATTAGTTTGCTTTGGAGGCATGATTCATGCTGCTGCTATTCCGTTCTGGGGAAGCATGGATGGAAATTAAAAAGGTTGAAATTGGATGAAATGAAAGTGTTCTAGTCTGGGCAGATAGAATGGATTTACTTATGGGCATTGGCCAACCCTGTTCTTGCACATGTGCAAGCATATTTTGTACCTGTGCTCAAATCAGTATGATTTTAAAACTATATTTAAAGAAAGAGCAAATAATTTTTTATCCCCATTTCTGAAATGGGGTTAAATGGGTTAAATGGGTTTCTGCAGTGATAACTTGTGTTTTCCTGTGCCACCAACATCTAAATTCAGCTGGCTGGGTTTTGCTTACTTCTGTATCAGTTGCTTATGCCAATTTTAGGATTGACCTGCCTATCTAATGCTACTGAGCTCCTGAATACACACACATTTTCTACTCTCCTCCCCCACTCTTTTTTTCCCCTTTAGTTACTACCACTGTGAACCATTATAACTCCACTTCTGCTGGTTTAATTAAATCTACCTATGGAAAACAAAGCCATGAGATCTGGCAGTCAGGGAGCTCAGGGAGACAAGGTGGTCTGTTACTGAATAAAGTGATGCTTGAGAGGTGCTATTCTTTATGCATCATCGTGATCATCGGATAAGGAAGAATCATATGACGCATTGCAAGAATGCTTTGAAGAGAGTGAAATTCGAATCCCTTCCCAACATAATCATAATGATGTAAATGTATCCCTTTATATGGTGTAAAATTGATTTTTCTTTCCTGTTAACAGCTGTACAATCTTTGTTCTGCACACATTTTTCTTCAAAATTGCCTAGTTCTCTCTGAGTACATTGTTGTTCTTTCCCTCCTCCTTTCTTTAAACCCATTCATTTTTTATTTACTTTATTTGCAATCCTGACCCTTGGTAAGGTTAAAATGATTATTCAGCAGTTGTGCACTGTTGAATTACCCATCTTTTGTTCCATGGTCTATTTTGTTGTTAGTGTACTCCATAGACGCCTTTGACTCAATTATCGCTGATATTGTTAATCTCTGGGCTACTCAAGATGAATTCCCAAACTGCATAAAGATGACATTGGTCTTTTCTATTCCTAAAAGACTAATTCTTTTGACAGAAATCCTGGAAACTTCTATCTGTGAATAAGATAAAAAGGACAGAGTAATGATGTGATACTTTTTATCACGCTGGCATTGTAACTTGACTCTATTGTAACTACTCTAACTGATATCCTAGTCCAATAAAAAGTATGGAGCCTTTATTTTATGTAACAAAAATGTAGCTTGTTCATGTATACTGCTGGACCTTAGCTGTCAGAATTTGGTCAAAGGAGTGCAAAGGGCTGTGCTCCGTTCTCAGAAAGAACTTCTGTGCTTGGAAGTGTAAGGAGTCCCACAGAAGTCCCATGATACAAGGAAATCTTAATGATAGAACTATCTTGATTGGGGAGGGGGCAAACTATTGTACTTCTGAGTTCTCATGGGGAGGCAGGTGTACTGGAATAGGGGTGTCTTACAAAGTCACTTTTCAGCAGCTTGAACTGAAGTAAAGCCTATGGTTTCATATTTTTCTTTAGAGTCTCAGTGAAAGGCCTCAACATACATTTGGGTATATGTGTTTTGATCAAAAATCCCAAGAGCAGCACCCATCAGGACCTCAAAGGAGGTGACCACCCATAAGCACTCCCTGCTTTCAGCACTGAATGCACTCTAATACTTCAACGCTGTAAGGCTAAGGCACATGATACATAGGTAAAAGGCAGAATTTTCCATCTAGTCACTAATCTCATTGTGGATTTAATACCACAACTCAATGCAAATGTGAATGTTAATTGTCTAAACCTATCCCTTGCCTTCCTCCTGCTTTTCTGGCCTTCCACTCCTCAACCTCCCCATAGATTTTTTTGATTCCTGCCTATTCCATGTTTACCTGCCACAACTCTCCCTAAACCTTGTCTGTTACCTCACATCCCCCCTAAGCCCTGGCACAATATTAAAACCTAACACCTGCCTTTATAAAGGAACACCTCACTCCCTTGGCTTCACTCACGCTATCTGTTAACCCATGAAAAGTTGGGTATCTTTTAGATCAAGATTCATTCCCAGTTGCAGAGCTTCCAACTGGGTCTTCTGAGTGGACTAGTTATGGCCTTAGCCTGATTAGGTGGCTCGGATAGGACTTAGATACATGGCATGAAGGGGATTATTCAAAAAGGAGGATTAGACAGATAATAGCCAAATTGGCAGAGAGGCTAATCCTGTGCATGTGCAAGAGGGACAACTTAGCTGTCAAGGGACTTTTCCCTCTCTCATCTGTGTGGCTGCTGGGATAAGATAGATGGGGAGGCCTGCAAGGCGAGATGGATGTGTGGAACCAAGTGGCGATTAGACATAGCTCTCTAACGCCTCCTGACATAGCCAAATTAGGATGCTGAGTCCCACTGTTAGCCTTCACTG
This sequence comes from Morus bassanus, assembly GCA_031468815.1. NCBI lineage: Eukaryota > Metazoa > Chordata > Aves > Suliformes > Sulidae > Morus > Morus bassanus. Next base: position 65,253,134 of record CM062567.1, on the reverse strand, counting down.
CACTTCTAAAATGAGAATGGCCTTAACCTGTTAGAGATGGATACAGATACTGTACTAGGAGTCATCGATCAGTTTTTAGTATTTAAAAAATATACACTGATAGATTTGTATGTAATGTAGATATGTATCCTTATAAGATGCTTTATGCCTGTACAGCTGTTTCATCTGTCTGAAACAAATTCCATGTGCTACTATAAAATAGTTGTTTCCACTGCAAGTGCAAGAACAGCCAGGGATGTTCTTTTTTTCCCTTTTTTTTGGGGGGTGTGTGCGGTGGTGGCAGCATCAATAATACAGAAGAATTTAATGTTTGACCATAGATACCTCAGTCACTTAGGACTTTCTGTGAGGCTAGAACGTTGAGGCTTGTATTTGCTAAAAGGATCATACTCTTATGGTTTTTTAAAAAGAATTTTCAACTGTCTTTGACCATAGCCTCTTTTTACTTAGTATGACTTCTTTACCAATTTTTCTGACAGTGTACTGATCAGCACAGATTTTATTTGTCTAATACTCTTCATCTGTAGTTTTATGAATTACCATGTTTTGGTCCTCATTGTTCCTTGATGATCCTGGTCCTCTTTTTCCCACCTAATCTTTATTCCCTTCAAAGGATGCAATGTTTGTTGTTTTGCAATACTCTCTGTGCTATTCAACCATAGTTGCCTTCAAATATTCTTAAACTTACCACACACAATCTTATTTATTTAATTTTATTTTTGGTTTTGACTATTATTTGACTTGCCAATGCAGAGGTATCAGGTATCATCTGTGGTGTTTTCCTTCAGTGGCAATTCTTTTTGCCTTTCAGATAGCTGACCATTATCCATTCTGCTCCAGGAGCCCATGGCAGTCATGCAAGTGTTTTATTAACATTTTAGGACAGCAAAGAAGAGCTAAAAACAACTGAAATTTCACTCCAAATGTTTACTTTATTCTAACTGAAATAATATGTGCAGTTTTTATTTATACACTTCCATATTATAAGCTTTCAGAGATCCTGAAAAATAAATGTTTTAATAGGTAGCCTCCCAAGACACTGGCCCACTGAAATGGAGTGAGAACCTCCCTCCCCCACTAGTGCAAAAATTTGTCAGTTTGGTGTATTCTTTCTTTTGGTGTATTCTTTCTTTTTTTTTTTTTTTTTTTTGTTTTGTTTTGTTTTGTTTTGTTTTGTTTTTTTAATTCATTTTAGGGCAATGAATCTAATTTTTCAGGGTATCTTAAAATTTCAGCTGACTTGAAATCAAGTTGCTCTTTCCAAATTAATGCCTCATAGATGAAAACATTGCCTTCAACTGCTGTTTGCAAGGCTTTGCACAGTTTAACTCCATTCAGCATTTTCAATCCCTGGTTTCCTTTATCTCCTAACTAGTTGTATTGCAAATGCACTCATGAAATGAGATACGTTTACACACTGTTTACAGCACAATATGGTGCTATTTACAGTTAAACTGGGATTTTGATTTTTTTATACCTGGAGAAGGACCAAAACCAAGATCTCCAGAGACACAGATTCATAATGCAGACACATGACTATGAGGTAGTACTGAACATGGCTCAGCCAAAATGAGCATGACCAAAGTCCATTAAAGTGACAAAATGACTTTCCATGCATTTGAGCTTAGAGATACAATTGCATCAAGAAGTGCAATTAAGCTCTTATCACTTGCAAGAAAGCCAGCAAAGAATATGACCTTGTGTTAAGCTAGGCTGTCATCTCAGAAATCTCTGTGTTGCTTGCTTGCTTGCTTTATACTATGAAAAAACAGAGGAGCTCAGTACCTCCTCCCATTTACTTGTGGCCTTACTTTTGTGTTGGCTTCAAGGGACGTCAGTGATGTGCTAAATCATCAAAACCATTTCCTATATCACCTTTTTTTTCTAATCAGGTTGAACTCTGTTTAAATTGTGACAGAGCTGCAGCCTGGAGTGGGATGCTTGCATAAAGATAATTTCTAAAATGTAAACGTTATGGATTCAAATTTAAAATATCCACCAAATTAAGCACATTAGGTTGTACTCCTTATGAGTCTCATTTACTTCTTTGCTATTTTTTCTAAGTCACCAGGTCTTTGCCCACTCAAGAAATAAACACATCTAATTATTGTATTGTGGAGGAAAGAGTTTCCATTTTTGAAGTTACCCTGACTGACAATAAATCAGCAGTGCTGCTCAGAGAAAATAGCCAAAAGCGTTGTATTTATTCTGCTATTGCATTTTTCTATGTGCTTCTTTTTGAATTGTAATTATTTACTTGATTTTTAGAGTGGATCTACTTGTCTATATTTACCCACGCTCAGACTTTTCTCTTTTTGTTTGAGTCACATTAGAACTAAACATTACTGAAAATATAAGCACAACTTTACTTCAACTACTATTTTCCTTCTTTCCTAATCAGGCTCTTTTCCTTTTCATTTTTGTGGCTGAAGTTTACTCCCCTTTACCTACTATAGACTGCTTAATATTTTCTCTTTGTCTCCATGCAGCCCTGTCTCACTTTTTCATTGCTGTGTCTACTTCCATGCTACTGATGGCAGCCAAACTGTCTTCCTTCACTTCTTCCCACTTTTGTCTTAGAGCTTCTGAGCTGGCAAAGATCGCAGGAGCCCATCCATTGACGGCAGTAAGCAGCAGGTCAGCCCTCTCCATCCCTTGATCATAAGAGGGAAGAAGGACAAATAGCCCCAGTGAATTGCTTCTCTATGTGTCTTCTGTGTCCTGTGTTCCCTCAGCTTTGTGACGTCCTTGAGGCATAGGCTTTATTTTGGTCATTGAGATAGGAAAAATACTATTTGATGTATTCACAGATTTCAGTGAGACCCTTAATCTTGGGAGGGCTATCATGGGATAGGCTTTTTCCTACTGTTTGTAAAACAGTATTTAATACAGATTACCTGAGGTTGAAAGGGGCATCTTGAAAAAATGCATCAAGCAGAAGAAAAATAAGAGGTTAGAAGATTACAGTTGCAAATTGTTAGGAACAGAAGTGAATTTATCCTGCTTAATTTTAAAATGAAACATATCAAATGGTATTAATCATAATTTTCAATGTTTTTATCTATGGTGAGAAAACAAGCCATGCTAAATGAGATGTCTGGTTGTCTAGGACAGAGCAGCCACACCTGATTTGATATGACTGAAAGCATATCTGGCCAGTATCACTACAAAATAAAGGGCTAGTTTATGGATTAATAGAGATTCAAAGGAACTTTGATTCAATACTTTTTTTTTACATGTTCAGTAAACAAATTGCCATTTTATGCTTCCTAATAGCAGGAAAATTATCTTGCAGAAAATTATGTACCATTCAAAACTTCTCAGCTGCAACTCCGCAACTGCACTTAAGACTAATAGGCTGTTTGCAATCGTAACTGAGCAAGCTTTGGCCTTCTGTGTAATAAATTATTACTTTGCCAACTGCCAAATATTTATCATGTTATTAATTTTAAGCAAATGAAAAAAGACAATTTAAGAAAACCTGAGTCAAACAGCTGAGTTTTTATGTATTTTTTAATATTAAATTAATAGTAACAATGTTAAATCAAAAGGCTGTTCATGAAGAATATACCAGTGTTGAAACAAAGTACATCAATATGGGAATAAATGGATATCTTAAAATTCTTATTTTTAATTGTTGATGCAAGTTGGGCTTCTTTTAAAGGCACTGCCTTTACGATGCATGCTCTTCAGACTTCACAGTGTTTGTGAAAATGCAACCTGATCTATATTTACATTATTCCTTAATTAAATATTAGGGCTTAAATTTACTTAGAAATAGGATCAGTGGAGTTTAAAAAATAAGAGTTTAGAGCAAAGCTTTCCCCCTGGCTATGAAATTTACCAGACAATGACTGTGAAATAAACCATCCAAAGGTAATGCACCAATTTGAGTGAAACTAGACTGGAAATCAAGGTAGTGATTTGCCCCTGTCACTCTTGGATATGGAGAAAGGGACAAAAGGAAGTATGAGGGAAGTTAGAAACCTTATTCCAAGTCAGGAAGCTCAAGGCATTCCTGTCCACATGCAAAAATATTAAACTCATAATTCTTGTATTAAAACCTGGAGAAACATCAATGCTGGTGCCCAACGATTCAGCCCAAGGAATGCAAAGATTATTCGATACATTGTTCAAAAGTGACTGAACTTCATGGGAAACAGGATTGGAATTAAAAATATTTTCTGATCTCAAAACTTCCTATAAAGGCGATAAAGCAATAATGAAGAGCAATCATGAAAGATAAAAAAGCTTTGGGGAAAAAAGTGGATGAACTAGTATGCTTAAGCCACATGTGAAATGTTGGGGTGGTTGGTATGCCTGAATATGCAGAGGACTTAGACCCAGAAGGTTTTTTTACAAGCTGGCTGAAAGAGTTACTGATAGAAGCCAATTTAGCTGCCCCAGTTGTGCTGGCATCTGCCAGGAGGCTTCTTGCTAAATAAACTTCTACTTTTCCCTTTCTGTGTACTGTGCTGGTGGGTTGTGTAATTGTTTTTGTAATAAACAGGCTCCTTAAAACATCAAGAATTGCTTCTAATCTGAATTACCAAAGTTCCACTCTGGGAATATATATCCAGATTACACTATGCTACTTTTGAAGAGGAGACAGATGTTCATGGCTGTGAAACAGATATTTCAATATATTGGTTTTTTTCTTGTGCAGTTCGCTACTCAGCCAGACTTCGGGTACAAGGCAATAGGCATATGGACAGCTTTTAACTCCTGATGAAGCAAGTATGTTTGCACAGGATCAGTGAAAGAGAGATCACTGTATTTGCAGGAATGCAGAAATGAATAAATAAAAAAAATCCTCTTAGAACACTTTCTGATGGAGCTGCAAAATATGAATTAAAACATCTTCATACATAACATAGCATGTATATTTCTTCTTGTGATATCCTTATTTAATTCCTAAAATAAGATTTAGAAGAAAAATGCATACTAAAAACATAATTCAAGAAGGAAAAGAAGGAAAAATATATATGTTCTGGGAGTCACTTCTCATATCATCACATCATGGCTGAATTTTAGTTAGCTGATACAGACATCAGAAAGCAAATTAAGAAGCAAGACCTCCTGAAGCACATAAACCAACCATAGGCTGTTTGCAGCCTTTATTCATAGGATATGCTTGTGTGCACACAGAAATACATATGTAGTCCAGTTGCCTATCAGCTTTTTCTGTATGAATACAACCTGTATGTTAGTGATATGGAAATCTCCTGAGGCAACCCCCAAATATATTAGTGCAAGAATAAGGACACTTAGCAGCAGTGGTCACCTTCTTCAGCTGGTTTAACTGATGCTAAAATGGTTTCTGTGATATAGCAGCTCTGATGGAAAGGACGTTTGAATGGGGGGGAGTGCAAACATTGCTCTAGTCATGACTCCCTTTAAAGGGAATGCCTCTTACTTTGATAATGCGGGTAGAATTTTTTCCAACGGCAGGAAAGCTTACTACAGGTTGTTTAGAGTAAAGTTTAGGGATGTCCAATCAAGATCCTTGACAGTTTTCAAGATCTGATTGGACCTGGCAGAATGCCCAACCTCACTGATGTATTTTCACTCCAGAGTGAAGGGGAACTTACCCAGTTTAAAAACTGCCAGACTGTACATAGCCATACCAGACAATTGTCCTCACTGCCCATGTGTGCTGGTTATTATAATAAAGAGGAATTAGAATCTTCTTTTCTCTGGATATGGCAAATGCCTGCCTGGCACCCTGCTGGTGGGCAGGTATGAGGGCGTTGTCCTCAGAAAGTGAGGGTTGGTTGGTCCCTTACCCACCTTTCATTGTAACAGATTAGTAGGAAGGGTTAACATTTTTATGCATCTCTAAATCTGCTTTGATTTCTACAAAGCATTTACTTCAACAGTACTTTCTGACCTGGAGATCCAAAGAATAGCTATTCAATATAGAAACATTGCCAACCATCTTAAATCTATTCTTTTTATTTCATAGGGTGTCTCCTCAGTCTTGTATTGTAACCTAGTAATAAGGAGTAACTGACTGATAGGCTTTACACTATAATGATATTATGATAATTATATTGTGTCACATCATATTCATCCTCCTCATAAACAGGCCTAATCTCTCCACATGTGGAATTATTTCCTGGCCTCTGATCACTTGCCTGTAAGTCCTTTCAGTTTATTGTATTTCTGCTCTGTTTTGTGAGAAGTGCTGACAGACAGTAAGCAAGATCAAAACTGAAGGGTGACTATTGATTTATAGGACCATATGATAAATGTCTTCTATAAAATGTCTTCTATTCCATCTCTTAATACTTCCTAAAACACTCTCGTTTTGTTGTTGGTGGTTTTATTTTCATTTTTAACTTACGGCTGCACATTGAGCAGATGGCTTCATTTGAGCCACACACAATGCTGTCTAGGTCTTTTTCCTGAATGTTTATAGTTAATTTAGAACAGCCCAAAACTCCCACTGAAGTCAACGGGGAAAATAAATAAGAACTGCTGAGGAAGGCCCAGAGGCTGGCAGGATACTGCAAACTAACAGTCTTCAGTGTAACTTGGAAAAAAAAGAAGGCAGATTTTTTTCTGAGATACGAGCTTATTAAAGTGATAGTGCTAATTGCTTTCTTTAAGTAAAACTGGCAGTATGAGATGTAGCTATCTGTTTCTTGGAAGAGAGATGATGTAATTAGAATATTAAACATTATAAACAGGATACAAAATTATTTTTTTCCTCATTCCACAGACCAGAAGGATTTAGGACAAAATTTCCACAGCTGGATATTTCAGCGCTCTTCTGGAGGCACATGGAGCCGTTGGTGCTTAGCATAACTGAGAATCACACCTTTTTTTTAGGTGACTCTGCATGGAATCAGGATCCACTTTATGTACTCAGCTTTTGAGATCTTTTCCCCTGGGTCTGATGGTAATGTCACTGAAGGCAATGACTCCTTCACATAAACCAAAGAAAAGTAACAGCAGTAAGGAGCAGGACCATGTTGCCGTTGCTTGTCTCCTCCTTCTCCAGCAAATCACACATGGAAGATGTACAATAGCATAGGACTCATTTTACTTAAATCTAGACATACAGGGTGTAAACAGCTATATCTCAGCTCAGTCTCTTGACTCCTTCTGTGGTGGGAAAGAGATACTGATTGGGTGCAATATCTGACATTTGGCACCTGTGTGGTCTTGACTCTGTGCTCAACTAGATGAGCAGAAAGCATCTACAATATAGGCCTCTACAATCCTGCCCTGAGTTAATAAGAGACCAACAGTGTGTTAAGAGCTCTCGGCACACACATGTCCTTGGCACTGTTGACCACACATGTAGCTGGAACTCCAGTAAGATGGCAGTAATATTTCAGTAGTTCATGAAGTCCTTATGGGAACTTTCTTTAGAATTTGAATAGAAATCATACCATCCTCTATTAAACTCTATTTTTATTACTGTATTCTGGTGTTTGGTCTCTACATTTCATTACATTTCTAAAGAACTATTAATTTCTGTAATGCTTTGCCATGGCAATATGAATCTATTCAGAAGTGATAAGTGGAATTTGCACGAACTTAACATTTTGCTAAAGTAATCTAACCTATGCAGTTAAAATAGTACTTTTGTGTATTATTGCAGTTTTTGTTGTGCAGGTACAAACTGCAGTTTTTTGTTGGAAGTAACTTGGCATTGCAAAGAAGTCCTATTCTTTCTCTAGCTACCTTACAAGTAATTTATGCAGGTTACTTTAAGAACAACTACTTATATGCATTATATGCTGGAACTGATATTTTTCTTAAAAATCCATTAGGGAATTTAAGAAAACCATATTCAGTTACTGACTCTGTTCTGTGAGTTGATGAATAATTTGACAGATTTATTTTTGCAAGCTTCTATGTTCATAGATACTCATTTGTCCCTGCTGTGGGGATTTTTGCTGTCAAAATATTTCTTCTGCAATAGGAATTTACTTAGGGAAAAACAGAGAATTCCATGACCAGCTGTCACAGGTCAGTAAATGTTTAAAAGAAGACACTTTCTGTGAGGCTTCTAAAGACTTCCTCTATGTAGGAATCATTGTTTGTCATATAGCAAGGAAGATATTTTCAGGAAAATTAAGATGAAGGTTACTTTGTTATTAAAAAGATGAGTTCCTTTTGTTTTCTTATATTGAGATGGCTAGCTTGGGAGAAATCTTGTAAAATCTTACTATAGGTGAGGTTTGTATATTTTTTTCTGAATTTTGTTAGTGACAGGCAGTATCATATTCTTCAAAACAGGCATATTTACAGTCTTCAACAGCTCTGTCTTCAGAGCTGTCTTCTGTTCTACTCTGTCTTCGACAGCTACTTACCTTGAAATACATATGTGGAAGAAAACAACACATCAACTTTTCAGAGCAAGGGGTTAAAGGAAATTCCATCAATAATTAAGACAAATGAACCAATAGTGTTTGCATAGTAGCTCAGTGACAAGACCTGTAGTTTATGAGGGGCAAAGCAGAATGATAAAGATAAGTTCCGAATAATCAGGAGGCTACTGAGAAAGATTTGTCTACTTCCTCTGGTCCTTTCTTGAGTAAGAGCCTTGTGCAATAGTGTGTCCTTTCCCTTACATTTCTCTGATATGTGTACACCGCAGTATGTCTAAACTAAGAAGAAGCAGCTTCAAGAAATGTTAAATAACATCTTGAAGTCATAATAAATTTTTTTTGGAATGTTGGCACCTAAAGGAAGCAGATGAAGAACTTAGTTGGCGATGGTCAACCCAAGAGGTAGTGAACATATTTGTGTTAATTCATCCTTCTGGCCAAGATGACCAGAAGTGGCTCTTTACTAGCACATGATAGGCTTGATTCTGTTTCCCATACATAAGCATTTAGTGTCATCTGAGATGTCCTCATGTATTCCCTTTGGCCCCCCACTTCAAAAAGGTGCAGATCTCTTCTAGTCCTGTATCATGTTTGCTGGCCCCATGTAGCGGTCTTGGCTGTCTTAGGCACCAGTTGTCTGTGTTTAGGAAAGTGAACTGTGCACAAGGTGACAGTTGGAGCAGCTTTGTTCTTAGAGACATATATATAAACAATATGCACAGTTTTTGGTGTGTGTGTGTTTTGTAGTGTGTGTTATGGGGATATTTATAATGTCTGTAAAGGACTGAAGGTAAGAAGTAGATGAGGAAAGAGCTGGGTGACAATAACGTAAACTGCCACAGCTGTTTTTGCAGTGAACAAGTCAGAGCCCCTTCTTCTTTTTCTTAGGGAGAGGAAAGTGGTGGAATTCATGGGTTTTTAAATTGCTTTAATGTACTATTGGATAGTAATAGCTTAGATCATTACATCCTAAAAATTCTGCTACACCTGAATATTGTTTTTAACAAGGGGTCAAGGTATTAATTTTTAATTTGGGAAGACAAAGACAGGTTAACTGTTTATGATATTCCCATGTGTTCTGCATTTGGTTAAGCCCTTAGATAATTATCACTTTAGGGACCAAACTATATCCTCTCACCCAAAGACTGTACCATTATCCCTAATAATTTGCATGTTGTACAATATCTGCATTCAGGAGGAGACGGAGAGCTAAACTGAAACATGGATTCAGCACAAACAAATATTAGCTTTGTTTAAAGAGACAATATTCTCCAATGGCTAGTCTTAATCCTACTGACTACTCCCTGTTCTTTAGGCAAAACTCTCATGTCTACCATGAAGCTCAAGCTCTAATTTCTACTCAAGGTGTTAATTAAGCCTGATTGACTTCAAATGTCTATTGAATCCAAATTTCCAGCTACCTCATGGAACAGCCATGTTCAGTCAAAAGGACTGGTCTTGTGATCCTCTATCTTCATCAATTTTTTGGAGCTATTACCTGTTCAGAAAACTGTACAAATCTTAGAAGGCATAGGTGGATGCCTGTTTAATGATGTTGATTAGTAGTTCAGTTTTCAGGACTCTGCTTCCTGACAGCTCCTCCAGCACAGGTGCTTCCTTGTCTATGCCGCTAATGCTCAGGCAGGGCAGGTGATTGTTGCTGGGTATCTTCCAACTCCTGATTCTCGGTATTTTTTTTTCTTTTTTGCCTCTAACTATCTTGTTCTGTATCTAAATGTTCTTGTTTACTATCCAATCATCTGAGTTCTGGCCAGTACTTCAATGATTTCCCTCTAACAATTTCCAAGGCTGCAGAAAGCTGCCAAGGGGGTCATTAGCACAAATCCATAAACATCTGCTGTGAAAGGATTTTTTTGCCAAGGATATTAAAATTCTGAAAGAAGTAGAGCTGCCCCAAATAAGTTAAGGACAGCAGCACTTCTTCTGTAAATGAAATCAGGCTCTGCTGGGAAAAAGGAACTTTCCCTCTGTGTTCAGATTGATGGTTCAGCAGTCTTCTGGAAAATGGAGCTCAAGTGGGAGGGATTTACTTCTGGAAGAGGAAAGATGGGAACTTAATATCCTTTCTGCAAGATGCTGAAGTAAGTGCAAGAGTTGGAAAGAGAAGTTCAGCGACAGAAGGACAGGGTATATACATACATACTTTATCTACATACAGATCAGGGTGTGGTCTTATTTATGTTGAGGTTTATACAGTTCATCTGCATGGTGCAGAATGTTAGGTGATGGTAGTATATAGGTGGTCTGATACAGTTGATTTTCTATTCTCCCTTCTTCTGTTTTTCTCCTACCAGATAAATTTGTGCATGGTGAATGCACACAGGTGCTTGTGTCTAATCCATGTGCTCTGTGCAAGGCTAGAAAAGCAAGGTGTAGACTAGTTTCTAACTAACTGGGATGTCACTCAACTGAGTACCAGATCAGTGCTCAAGTCTGCTTCCCCAGGTGAAAGACAAAACTTTTTATCCACCTTTGTAGTGCCCAGTGGCTTATTGGGAAAGGAAGTGAATTAAAAAAAAAATTTCTCTGGACGTTAAGGGTGTTCCCTTAATGATGAAGCACAAAATTAATGATTATGGATGTCTGAACATGTCCAATGCCCCTCAAATCAGACTTCTAACTGCAAAAGGGATCCTTCTCATGTCCAGAAATACAAAGATCACAGAGGAGGTAAGAGAGGAAAATATCTTATAGGATAAAAATACGTGTGATGGACCACTTTGCAGGCACATTGAACAATTGCGTGGTTCAGTACAAGTGAATATAACTTCATGCATAAAGTGATAAGCAGTTAAGTGATGTGATCTAGGGTAAAGTTAGCTGGCAAATAATTTTTTAAAAATCTGTTTCAGAAGACAGCGTACTCAAATATTTACCTTTATGGATTACCATTACTGCTGTTTTCTTTCTGAATAAATAAGTGTGGTAAGAAACCTAGATAGCAGCATCACCTATTTAAAGATATGCTACCTAAAGCTGGAATTCTCCATGCAAGATGATACTGAAATGGAGGACAGCCCAAATCAAACTTTCCACTCAATTCCAAGTAAGGACATATCAAAAGTCTTTTGGTAACTAGTGCTAATTTTTGCCAAAGATTTTAGTATAAGTAGAATTGAGCCCTAAAAAGAATGACAAGAATATTACAGGATTTTATACGTTAGCCTCTAGTGAGGGATGGCCACTCCCCGTGGTATAAAGACTCTACTATCAGTTGTGTGCAATTTCATTAAACTTTTAATCAAAGATATCCACTATGAAGAATTGTGAGGAGGTGGGATTTATTTGCTTGCTCATTGCAAAAAAATTTCTGTTGCTTCTAAAAATTAGATTAGGGAAAACATATCACTTTACACATATTAATTGTGAGTAGAGCTCTTTCACTGAGATATCCTTATGCCTTCATGGTTAGGAACAGGGACTTGAGGCTTGATGTGGCACTGCAGCATTTCAGGGATGTGTCTTTTGTGTCTTTTGTCGTTCTTGCACATTAACTGCCCAGATGTGACCCTATTACAAGTCTTTAGAGAATGTCAGTCTTCATATGCTCTTTGCACAGTTGTTAGGCTGGCTGCTGCATTCATGGAAGGGCATCTCTTCAGTGAGTGTGCTCTAGTCTTTTCCAGATGTTATTCCTGGCTCCTGTGGTACTAGAAATGAGATCAGGCACATCCCCTCTTGCTCTTTCAAGGCTTCCCACGTACAGAGGAGCAAGATGCCTGAGTGGAATAGGAGGGAGAAAGAACAAGGTCTAGACTAGGATGGTAAAGAGGATATAAAATGGGGTAAGAATCTGAAAGGTTAAACTGGCAAGTCTTGGGTTAGACTTTGACTGAGAGAGTAGGGGAGTCTGGGATTCAGACTGAGGACAGAAAGGGTGCCTAAGAATTAAGGAAGGACAAAGGAGAGCATCCCATCCACATAACCTGGTAGACTAGAACTGGCATGTCAGAGGTGAAGGTTAGCATTGAGGGAAGAGGTGTGAAGAGCCTAACCAAGTTGCCTGACGTTAGCTAAGCCAGGAGTTTTAAGAAAAAATACTCTGTGTTCAGCGTAGCTAAATGACATGGAGGAATCCCATGGGTTAGGGCTCTAGAAGGTAGGGGGGTCCAAGAGAGCTGGTCAATATTCAAGTACCACTTCCTCCAAGCTGAAGATCGGTGCATCTCTGTGAGGAAGAAGTCAAGCAAAGGAGCCAGGAAACCCGCATGGATGAGCAAAGAGCTTCTAGAAAAAGTCAAATGGAAGAAAGAGGTTTACAGTATGTGGAAAAAGGGACTGGCCACTTGGGAGGAATATAGGAACATTGTCAGGGTATGCAGAGATGCAATGAGGAAGGCCAAGGCCCACTTGGAACTAAATCTAGCAAGGGATGTCAAGAATAACAAGAAGGGCTTCTTCAAATACACCAGTAGTAAAAGAAAGACTGGGGAAACTGTGGGCCTGCTGCTAAACCAGGTTTGTGCCCTGGTGATGCAGGATGCAGAGAAGGCAGAGTTACTGAATGCCTTCTTTGCTTCAGTCTTTACTGCTAAGGCTAGCCATCAGGCATCTCAGCCCCCAGAGGAGAGAGAAAAAAATCTGGAGAAAGGAAGATTTCCCCTTGGTTGAGGAGGATTGGGTTAGAGATCATTTAGGCAAACTAGATCCTCACAAACCCATGGGCCCTGATGGGATGCACCCACGAGTGCTGAGGGAGCTGGCGGATGTTTTTGCTAAGCCACTGTCCATCACCTTTGAAAGGTCATGGAGGACAGGAGAGGTGCCCAAGGACTGGAGGGTAGCCAATGTCACTCCAGTCTTCACAAAGGGCAAGAAGGAGGAGCCAGGAAACTATAGGCCAGTCAGCCTCACCTCCATCTCCGGAAAGGTGATGGAACATTTCATTCTGGAGGTCATCTCCAGGCATGTAGAGGAAAAGAAGGTTGTCCGATGTAGTCCACATGGGTTCACCAAGGGGAGATCATGCTTGACCAATGTGATAGCCTTCTATGATGGCATGGCTGGCTGGGTAGATGAAGGGAGAGCAGTGGATGTTGCTTACCTCAACTTCAGCAAGGCTTTTGACACTGACTCCCATAACATCCTCAGAGGTAAGCTTAGGAAGTGTGGGTGAGATGAGTGGACAGTGAGGTGGATTGAGAACTGGCTGAACGGCAGAGCTCAGAGGGTTATGATCAACAACACAGAGTATGGTTGGAGGCCTGTAACTAGCGGTGTTCCCCAGAGGGCTGTGCTGGGTCCAGTCCTGTTCAACATATACATCAATGACCTGGACAAAGGGACAGAGTGTACCCTCAGCAAGTTTGCTGATGATACCAAACTGGGAGGAGTGGCTGCTACACCAGAAGGCTGTGCTGCCATTTGGTGAGACCTGGACAGGCTGGAGAGCTGGGCCGAGGGCAACCTCATGAAATTCAGCCAAAGCAAGTGTAAGGTCCTGCACCTGGGGAGGAACAACCCCATGGGCCAGTACAGGTTGGGGGTTGACCTCCTGGAAAGCAGCTCTGCTGAGAAGGACCTGGGAGTGCTGGTGGACATTCATGGCAAGTCGACCATGAGCCAGCACTGTGCCTTTGTGGCCAAGAAGGCCAAGGATATCCTGGGGTGCATTATAAGGAGTGTGGCCAGCAGGTCGAGGGAGGTTATCCTCCTCCTCTACTCTGCCCTGCTGAGGCCACATCTGGAGTACCGCGTCCAGTTCTGGGCTCCCCAGTTCAAGAAAGACAGGGAACTACTGGAGAGAGTCCAGTGGAGACCTACGAAGATGATGAGGGGTCTGGAACACCTCTCATATAAGGAAAGGCTGAGACCTGGGTTTGTTTAGCCTGGAGGAGAGAAGACTGAGGGGGGATCTTATCAGTGCTTATAAATATCTAAAGGGTGGGTGTCAAGAGGATGGGGCCGGACTCTTTTCAGTGGTGCCTAATGACAGGATGTTGTGGTTTAGCCCCGGTCAGCAACTAAGCACCACACAGCCGCTCGCTCACTCCCCCACCCTTGTGGGATGGGGGAGAGAATCGGAAGGGCCAAAGTAAGAAAACTCGTGGGTTGAGATAAGAACAGTTTAATAATTAGAATAAAACAGCAATAATACTAATATAATGAAAAGGAAAATAATGAGCGAGAGAGAGAGGAAACACTAGAAGGAGAGGGAAAGAAAAAAAAACAAAACCAAAACTGAACAACAAGTGCTGCAACCGCTCACCACCCGCCGACCGACGCTGCCGGTCCCCGAGCCGCGATCGCTGCCCTCCCCCAGCCAATTTCCCCCAGTTAATATACTGGGCATGACGTCACATGATATGGAATACCCTTTGGCCAATTCGAATCAGCTCTCCTGGTTGTATCCCCTCCCCTCCCGGCTTCTTGTGCACCTGGCAGAGCATGGGAAGCTAGAAAGTCCTTGACTAGTGTAAACACTACCCAGCAACAACTAAAACACCAGGGTGTTATCAACATTATTTACATACCAAGTCTAAAACACAGCACTATGCTAGCTACAGTGAAGAAAAATCAACTATCCCAGCTAAAACCATGACAGTATCCACCCCTTATTCCATACCATTTACGTCATGCTCAGGTCTCATACTATCCAATATGGCCTCAATAACCACCACCCGCCTCCCCATCCTTTGATGACATACGTAGATATCATTTATCATTCCCGTAGTCTATGGACCATCCCTGTAGAACATCTGTAGAGGGTCCACACATGTCCATTGAGTTCATTCAGTCCATAACTTTGGGCTCCATCTATTGTAACAGTCTTTCAAGGCTGGAGAGATGGTCTGCGTGGTGTTGGATTGTTGCATGCTGAAGCCAGTCTTTGTTCCACCACCGCTACACGTTGCTTGGTTCAATCAAAGTTCATTCTTCATTAATTTTGGAAATTCTTACTATGATACCATTGACACGGCATATAGCAACCATAGGAGTGATGACATACAATATCATATAGCAATTAACAGCATACCGTTCAGTTCATTGGCTATTTTCACCCAAAATCAAATCCCCTTGAGGCACACATCGAACTCCTCCATCCTCCCGCATTACCCACCAAGTGCACCCAGGTCCTCGAGCAAAAGCAATCCCACGAATGGGTTTGCCTTTGCCTGAGACAGGAATAACCCAGACGGTTTTCCCCAGCATATTTTTTACATGCACTACAGGGACTTTATCCCCTTCCACAGTACGTAAGAGTTCTGACTGGGCAGGCCCAGCTCGATTGGCAGATCCCCTAGTGTTGACTAACCAGGTGGCTTTTGCTAAATGTGTATCCCAGTGTTTGAATGTCCCACCCCCCATTGCTCTCAGTGTAGTCTTTAACAATCCATTGTATCGTTCAATTTTCCCAGAGGCTGGTGCATGATAGGGGATGTGATACACCCACTCAATGCCATGCTCTTTGGCCCAGGTGTCTATGAGGTTATTTCGGAAATGAGTCCCGTTGTCTGACTCAATTCTTTCTGGGGTGCCATGTCGCCATAAAACTTGTTTTTCAAGGCCCAGGATAGTGTTCCGGGCGGTGGCATGGGGCACGGGATATGTTTCCAGCCATCCGGTGGTTGCTTCCACCATTGTAAGCACATGGCGTTTGCCTTGGCGGGTTTGTGGCAGTGTGATATAATCAATCTGCCAGGCCTCCCCATATTTATACTTCAGCCATCGTCCTCCATACCACAGAGGTTTTACCCGCTTGGCTTGCTTGATTGCAGCGCATGTTTCACATTCATGGATGACCTGTGCAATAGTGTCCATGGTCAAGTCCACCCCTCGGTCACGAGCCCATCTGTATGTTGCATCTCTTCCCTGATGGCCTGAGGTGTCGTGGGCCCACCGAGCTATAAATAGTTCACCTTTATGTTGCCAGTCTAGATCTACTTGAGCCACTTCAATCTTAGCAGCCTGATCCACCTGTTGGTTATTCTGATATTCTTCAGTGGCCCGACTCTTGGGAACATGAGCATCCACATGACGTACCTTCACAACCAGGTTCTCCACCCGGGCAGCAATATCTTGCCACAATGCAGCAGCCCAGATGGGTTTGCCTCTGCGCTGCCAGTTGTTCTGCTTCCATTGCTGTAACCACCCCCACAGGGCATTTGCCACCATCCATGAGTCAGTATAAAGATAGAGCACTGGCCATTTTTCTCGTTCAGCAATGTCTAAAGCCAGCTGGATGGCCTTTACTTCTGCAAACTGACTTGATTCACCTTCTCCTTCAGCAGTTTCTGCGACTTGCCGTATAGGACTCCATACAGCAGCCTTCCATCTCCGATGCTTTCCCACCAGACGACAAGACCCATCAGTGAACAGGGCATATTGCTTCTCATTTTCTGGCAGTTTATTATACAGTGGGGCCTCTTCAGCACGTGTCACCTCCTCCTCTGGTGACATTCCAAAATCTTTGCCTTCTGGCCAGTCCATGATCACTTCCAAGATTCCTGGGCGGCTGGGATTTCCTATTCGAGCCCGTTGGGTGATCAGTGCGACCCACTTACTCCATGTAGCATCAGTTGCGTGATGTGTAGAGGGGACCCTCCCTTTGAACATCCAGCCCAGCACCGGCAGTCGAGGTGCCAGAAGGAGCTGTGCTTCAGTACCGATCACTTCTGAAGCAGCTCGAACCCCTTCATATGCTGCCAATATCTCTTTTTCAGTTGGAGTGTAGCGTGCTTTGGACCCTCTGTATCCCCGACTCCAGAACCCTAGGGGCCGACCTCGGGTCTCCCCTGGTGCTTTCTGCCAGAGGCTCCAGGTAGGGCCATTCTCCCCGGCTGCAGTGTAGAGCACGTTTTTTACGTCTTGTCCTGCCCGGACTGGCCCAAGGGCTACTGCATGAACTATCTCCTGCTTTATCTGTTCAAAGGCCTGTCGTTGCTCAGGGCCCCATTTGAAATCATTCTTCTTCCGGGTCACTTGATAGAGAGGGCTTACAATCAGACTATAATTTGGAATATGCATTCTCCAAAAACCCACAACGCCTAAAAAAGCTTGTGTTTCCTTTTTGCTAGTTGGTGGAGACATGGCGGTTATTTTGTTGATCACATCCATTGGGATCTGCCGACATCCATCTTGCCATTTTATTCCCAAAAACTGAATCTCCTGTGCGGGTCCCTTCACTTTACTTTGTTTTATGGCAAAACCAGCCTTCAGAAGGATTTGGACTATTTTCTTCCCTTTCTCAAAAACATCTTCTGCTGTGTTGCCCCACACGATGATGTCATCAATGTACTGAAGGTGTTCCGGAGCTCCACCCTGTTCCAGTGCAGTATGGATCAGTCCATGGCAAATGGTAGGGCTGTGTTTCCACCCCTGGGGCAGTCGATTCCAGGTGTACTGGACACCCCTCCAAGTGAAAGCAAACTGTGGCCTGCACTCTGCTGCCAACGGGATTGAGAAGAATGCATTAGCGATATCAATTGTGGCATACCACTTGGCTGCCTTTGACTCCAGTTCGTATTGAAGTTCTAGCATGTCCGGCACGGCAGCACTCAGTGGCGGAGTGACTTCATTCAGGCCACGATAGTCTACTGTTAGTCTCCACTCTCCATTAGACTTCCGCACTGGCCATATGGGACTGTTAAAGGGTGAACGGGTCTTACTGATCACTCCTTGGCTCTCCAGTCGCCGAATGAGCTCACAGATGGGAATCAGGGAGTCTCGGTTGGTTCGGTATTGCCGCCGGTGCACTGTTGTGGTGGCAATTGGCACCTGTTGTTCTTTGACCTTCAGCAACCCCACAACAGAAGGGTCCTTCGAAAGACCGGGCAAAGTAGACAGCTGTTTAATTTCCTCCGTCTCCAAGGCAGCTATACCAAAAGCCCACCTGTACCCTTTTGGGTCCTTGAAATACCCTCTCCTGAGGTAGTCTATGCCAAGGATGCACGGAGCCTCTGGGCCAGTCACAATGGGGTGCTTTTGCCACTCATTCCCAGTTAGGCTCACTTCAGCCTCCAATACAGTTAGCTCTTGGGATCCCCCTGTCACTCCAGCAATACAAATGGGTTCTGCCCCTACATAGTTTGATGGCATTAGGGTGCACTGTGCACCGGTGTCCACTAGAGCCTTATACTCCTGTGGGTCAGATGTGCCAGGCCATCGGATCCACACAGTCTGGTAAACCCGGTTGTCCCTTTCCTCCACCTGGCTGGAGGCAGGGCCCCTCTAATTCCAATTGCGGGTTTCCCACTCCAGATCTTGTGAACGGGAATCAGAAGTCTCTCTATTAAGATCACAGATAGAATCAGCGCTTCTACTCCTCTGTCTGGGGAACTGCCTACTGGAAACTGGAGCAGCAACTCTCCTGGAGGTCCCCCTTTGAGTGGTTGTTTTTCCTTGCAACTCACGTACCCGTGCCTCCAGGGTCGAGGTAGGTTTTCCATCCCACTTCCTCATGTCCTCTCCATGGTCACGCAGGTAAAACCATAGGGTGCCCCGTGGTGTGTATCTTCTCTCTTGAGCAGAAGGACGCTTACTCCTAATGGCCGAGATATTGGTCCGTACAGGTAGGGAGTAGGACATATCCTCTTCAAGCTGCTGAACCTTCTGGGACAGTTTCTCCACAGCTGAGACGAGGGAGGAAGAGACATGTGCTTCATAATCCCGGAGTTTATCAATCACATCCTCTACCGTTGGTGCCTCTTCATCTTTCCAGGACATTACTGCCAGGGAGTTTACATGGGATGATGGTGCGCTCCGTACAAACTTCCGCCACATGGGTCGTGTGCACTGTGCTTCATCTGGATCTTTGGATGACTGTTCACTACCCAGGTCACCATAAATCACCTCAAGCACAGCTAATTCTCTCAGGTACTGGATACCTTTCTCCATAGTGGTCCATTTTCCAGGGCGATATATAACATCTTCCTTGAAGGGATACCTTTCTTTCACAGCAGACAGGAGTCGCCTCCAGAGGCTGAGGCCTTGTGTCCCTTTTCCAATTGCTTTGTCAATGCCCCCATCCCTAGAAAGGGATCCCAGTTGTTTGGCTTCCTTACCCTCTAATTCCAGGCTACTGGCCCCGTTATCCCAGCATCGGAGCAGCCAGGTGACAACATGCTCACCTACACGACGGCTGAAATCTTTTCGTATATCTCGTAGCTCACTTAAGGATAGGGATCGGGTAGTTTCCGTCTCTTGTACAAGTTCTTCCTCTTCCTTCTCCTCTCTTAGTAACGGCGCTGCTTCTCCATCATCCTTTTCTATACGAGTTGACTTTCTCTTTAAAGATTTCTTCTTTTGTACAGGGGCAACTGATACTGGCACGCGTTGATTCTCCGATTCAGCTTCAGTGTCCGTCATGGGTGTTTGAGTGGTCACAGTGCCTGTCATCGGGCTTGGAGCAGCCGCAGTGCCTTTTGTGGGGGTTTGAGTGGCCACAGTGCCTGTCGTCGGGCTTGGAGCTGCTGCAGCGCCTGTTGTGGGGGTTTGAGTGGCCACAGTGCCTGTCGTCGGGCTTGGAGCTGCTGCAGCGCCTGTTGTGGGGGTTTGAGTGGCCACAGTGCTTGTCGTTGGGCTTGGAGTATCCGCAGGGCCTGTCGTTTTCCCTTGGTGGTACTGAATACTGTTGAACAGGGCTCGGTAGGCATGGGCCAGGCCCCAACACATTGCAATGATTTGTATCTCTCTGGATGATATTCTTGAATTGCTTATTAACCTTAGACAAAACCGAAACAATCTGCCATAGGTATATCAACAGATATATCTTAACCACCCAAGGATGTTCAAGATACTGAAAAGTTGTTGTAATGAAGGAGGAGACATTACAGAAGATGGTAGCTAAGGTGCCATTCTGTATTTCCTCCATAAAGAACCTCTCAGAGGAGGAGGTATAATTGCTAATTGTCTCCATGAGGTGGTAGCCGAAGTACAGTAACGGCTTCCATGCAAGACCCAAATAACCGATAAAACTCAAGGCCAGTGTTTTAATAACAAATCTCCTAGGCAAAACATCTCTAACCATTGCCGAGCACAGCAAACTACAAAACCCAATGCCAATCTTTAACATGTACTTCAAAATCAGCATGGTGTAGATCTAACTACTAATATCGAGAACAAATGAATCAATGCTGTGACCAGCAACTGTTATTATCTCAAACCCTTCGTGCCCCACGTTGGGCGCCAAAAAAGGACTGTTGTGGTTTAGCCCCGGTCAGCAACTAAGCACCACACAGCCGCTCGCTCACTCCCCCACCCTTGTGGGATGGGGGAGAGAATCGGAAGGGCCAAAGTAAGAAAACTCGTGGGTTGAGATAAGAACAGTTTAATAATTAGAATAAAACAGCAATAATACTAATATAATGAAAAGGAAAATAATGAGCGAGAGAGAGAGGAAACACTAGAAGGAGAGGGAAAGAAAAAAAAACAAAACCAAAACTGAACAACAAGTGCTGCAACCGCTCACCACCCGCCGACCGACGCTGCCGGTCCCCGAGCCGCGATCGCTGCCCTCCCCCAGCCAATTTCCCCCAGTTAATATACTGGGCATGACGTCACATGATATGGAATACCCTTTGGCCAATTCGAATCAGCTCTCCTGGTTGTATCCCCTCCCCTCCCGGCTTCTTGTGCACCTGGCAGAGCATGGGAAGCTAGAAAGTCCTTGACTAGTGTAAACACTACCCAGCAACAACTAAAACACCAGGGTGTTATCAACATTATTTACATACCAAGTCTAAAACACAGCACTATGCTAGCTACAGTGAAGAAAAATCAACTATCCCAGCTAAAACCATGACACAGGACAAGGGGCAGTGGGCACAAACTGGAACACAGGAAGTTCCAACTGAATATGAGGAAAAACTTCTTTACTGTGAGGGTGACAGAGCACTGGAACAGGCTGCCCAGAGAGGTTTTGGAGTCTCCTCTGGAAATATTCAAAACCTGCCTAGACACGGTGCTGTGCACCCTGCTCTAGGTGTCCCTGCTCAAGCAGGGGGGGTTGGATGAGATGATCTCCAGAGGTCCCTTCCAACCCCTACCATTCTGTGTTTCTGTGGTGATTCTGTGACATCATAAAGTGTATAGAGCTGCATTAAGACTTTGTGGGTTTGGAGGTCAAACGATGATGTTATTTTTATCTTGCCAAACCAAACTAACAGAGAAATGCTGAGCTTTGTGGTTTTTGTTTTGGGGGTTTTTTGTTTGTTTTTTAATTTGTGCAACTTTGAAAGGGAATTATTTCTTTCTTATTTTTTTTCTGACAAGCATAAAAAAATCCTGCTCCTCAAAGTGCAAGCATTTATGAGGACTCATTGAAAGCAAGAGCCTGAAAAGCCTAGGAACACCTATAGTGCTTGCCTTGGAGCATGTGTTGCACCCTGCATGATACTAACCATCTAGAGGACTGGTGTACCACAGCACATGCAGTGACACCCTGCAGTGTGGTCGCTTCTGATATTTATACAGCCTAGAAAACACAGAGACTCAAGGGGGAAATGATCACAGAATATAAATACTTTCTGGTAGAATAAGGAGCAATGGCCTGAAACTAAGAGAGGAAACATTTAGACTTGCTATTAGAAAAATGTCCTTAATGGGAAGAGCAATTGGGCAGAAGAGCAGATTACAAAGAGAAGAGATCAAGGAACTGCTGCTATTTTAGACTGCATTAGGTTGAGAATAATAGCAAAAGCCAACATTACCTGTGGAAGTTCACTTGAAGTGTTTCATACTTGTAAAGGGTAGGATCATTTTATTACAATATACAGTTATTAAGGAATTTCTTTTCTCCTAATTCTTTTTCAAAGTAGCGGGTATAATACCTAATGATTGCAACCAAAGGAAAATGGATGGCAAGAAAACCATAGGAAACTGAAAAAGTGCCTGAAGAGGTTCTGAAAATTGCTCACCAGAATGAAGATACAGCACATATACCCATTCTTGGTTACCACTTCTGGAAAACTTTTACAGCAGTGCTAAATACCATGAACTGAACAACCTGGGAGAGCTGAGCCAGTTGTGACAGGAGGAATGTGTTCTGCAGTGTCCAAATCTTCTGCAATCTCACTCTTCCACTGGGCTGAAGCTTTGCAGCTCTGAGAACTGTCTGATCTGTCATGCTGGATACCCAGAGGAGTGGCCATATGGCATAAAGAGACTATATGTGTTGTAGCACCAATGAATGTGTTCAACAACTGTGCCATTTAAAGAAGGCACACCTCGAAAAGCTTTGTAATGTTAATAGGTTTTCTCCTGTTTGTATGCAGCTTATTGCCTTTTGCATATGGTTTTATACTGAGTCAGACTCTCAGTCATTCACTAACATTAAATTATGACAGTAGCAGTAATAATAGAAATACTACATAATTACATTATTTTGGCTTACATCATGATTTGATATCAGAGAACTAATTACATTATTTGAAACAAAGAGAGGCAAGCATATCCAATGCAAGATGTTGCAGAAATAAAATAATAATCTCATAATGTTGCTTTGTTTCTTATTTTTAATAGCAGACAACATCTGGAATAAGTAAATGTTATCTAGTTTCATGAAACATTGGAAAAGCTACATACCAAACCATTTTACTATTGAAAATAATGAATGCCTGTGGAAATATTTTTGAGTTATGACAGAAAGGAAATTTTAATTCTTCTTACCTACTCATTTACACTGTTAATATTAAAATGTAACCCATCTTTGCACAAACTCTCTGAACCAAAAATAAATAATCACTGACTGAGATAAATAATGTGGTGACTGATTGAATATAACAGCTGATAATGGTATCGGGATGCTTCAAAGCCCCAGCAGATGTTAAGGTTCAAGGAGGATGTTCATAAAAATACATATCTATATATCCTTTACAAAGTATTTGTGTTTTTAAGCAGCAACTTAAATCAATTAATGTCCTTTACAATAATGACGAGGGAAAAGTACCTATGGAAGTTAACAAGCTGCAAAGGTAGTTCTTGAGCTCCGAATGTATTTTTTCAAGACTAATGTTTCAGTGCAGATGTGATGATCCAAAGTGCTTCATCTGCTTTTTCTTATATGAAATATACGATGGCACAGGTACTTCAGCTGTGTGTCACACCAAGCACAGGAGAATTTCATTTAACCTCCACTATCCATTGATCACCTGCCATACATTCTTTGGCCTGAGCTGAACTATTTGTATTTATAATTTAAAAATATATTTAGGGCACACATTTAAAACAAGATTTTGTTATTGCTAAAACTGTATGCTTTACTGTGCAATCACAACTAATAGAGCAAGCCCAATGAGGATTTCAGCATCATCACACAAAAATACACTTATTCCTGTGTCATGTACTCCTAGAAGTTTAATTGATGAAAGTGACAAAATTAATTTATTCTTACCTAGACTGTCCCTATTTTTATTTTGAGGAGTAGGGTTTTTTTAATGCAATTTAAAAGATCTGCTACATTACACTGTGGCTTTGCAATAAAAACTCAGTATGGGACAGAGGAACAGCTGTGCTATCTCAGAAGCATCTTAGTGAACCTAGAATTGCCTCAGATTTTTTCCTCTTTGTCAGAAACTTTGATAACATTGCTGAATGCAAATTGATTGTTCTTTTAGTTTTCTCAAAGCTCTTAGAAAGAGACATCATCCCTTTCCTTTTATCTATGGAAAAGACTTTTCAAAATATGTATTTAATTCAGAATTCAGTTCAAAATATGTATTTAATTCAGAATCCAGTTTTTCATCAAAACAATTTTGTCTGTACTCTTTTGATCAGCCTAGCTTAGAACCACAAACTGTCATATTTTCCTTGCTCCAGAAGGGGCTAAGGTAATATTTCCATTTGCAGAGGCAGAACTGTGCTGGCAAGAGAAGCCAAACCTTTCTTCCAGCTTCTTTCTTCTTGCCTTTGCTTTATGTACTGGCCATACAGGGAACTGGGAATCTGTAGGCAGTAGTGGTCTATGTAAACTGTGTGCAGGGAATAAGATACTTTGGTTTGCCGCCTTGCACAAACATATAAGTAAAAATTGGTCAATTAGCATCTTGTCTTTTGATTCCTTCTTCATAAATGAACATCTTTACCCCTCAAAGGTAAGGTTTAATCAACTTCACATGTATGTGTAGTAGATGGGTGAATTTTCTCTAGCCCAGTTCCTGGGGAAGCACTAATCCTGCATAGCTCTTAGAAGAGCAGGGAAGGAACAGATTGTCAAACAAAGTAAATAGGTCCACAGAATGTGCCAAACCACAGGTCTGCAGGGCACATTTTATGGATAGATAAGAGGTCACAGACTAGATAATATCTGCCTTAACTCTTGAATGTGAATGATGGAAGTATTGCTCGTGCACTGGGAATGGTCCATCAGTGATATGGACTGAATTCTATTGGCTCTGCTTAACCTAAGCAGAGCAAGGAAGGGTGTCTTGGGTGCTCATTTGGAGAAGGTAGAAGGGTGTAACATTGAGTTCTGCAGAGTTGTGTATAGCATAAAAATGTCTTATGACAACAGAAACCATAAGAAAAAAAATTTCTAGCAAAACACCCCGTAACTTCAGTATGGCAGAACTGCAACTGTATACAAGGAGGATATGGTCCACAGTGCCTTGTGAATGTTATCTGCACTTTATCTTGAATAAGATATTTTAAAAATCCTTCCTTAGCAAACATATATTTAGTTTTAAACAAGTTCATTCACATGGGAAACATTAGAAGAATATAAGCAAATGTCTGCAGTATACTGAAACTCTAAAAATAATAGTAGTACAAAATTCAGCACTGCAAAGTTGTTTCCCGCCTCCTGGGACCCAGATACTGATAATCACTGATTGCAAGATCTGTGCAGCAACATGAGACTGGCGCTTTGGGGCTATGTCTCTTTGCTGAACTGCATTAAAAAGAACAAGGCTTTTTTTTGGTCATGTAGAGGAATTTTTTTTTTTTTGTCATATGGCTTTATAAGAATAAGCTTACCACTAAGACAGGCTATATGTATGTGTTTATTATTACTATCATAATCAAAAATGGTTCAGAAATATGCAGTTTATAAAAACCTTTTTTTGGCTATTTATGGTATTTTTTGTATTAATTTGAAAAAAAATCTACTCTTAGAAAAAGAAAACCTTAGCTTACAAAAGTGTGAGATGTTTACACTTCAGGGAAGAAATCTGCCTTTAACTTCTTAAAGGTTTTCCTTAGTGACAGGAAGAAACTGTAATCTTTGAGTGAATGAAATGCAAGAGGTTTTTTCAGTGATGGGTGCTTGGAGAAGCCAGACTTTGCAAGAGCAGCATTCTTCATTTCTTTTCTTAAATCGGTGAGAGTGCTGAGAACCCTTAAGGAAGACCTCAGCACTGTGCAGAAGCAGACACGGAGGCAGAGCAATTCACCCAATATTTTTGGGCTCTTTCTACTTTTTGCCACTTACATACTACATATTCTTGTTATCTGTACTTTCCTTTGGGTCCTCGCATGAAAAAGAGATGTGATACCACCATCATAAATATGCTG
Organism: Morus bassanus; assembly: GCA_031468815.1. Classification (NCBI taxonomy): domain Eukaryota; kingdom Metazoa; phylum Chordata; class Aves; order Suliformes; family Sulidae; genus Morus; species Morus bassanus. Next base: position 65,227,320 of record CM062567.1, on the reverse strand, counting down.
TGAGATTTATTAAATGTCAAATAATCAATTGCTTGGAACTCGTTGTTAAGAGATGGGAATTGCATGAAAGGAAAGTTAGATCCCTCTCGTCTTCTCTCCATTCTTCGAGAGGGTGCAGCCCTGCAGTATTCTAATATACTAATGGGCCCCACTTACCCTGAATGTACAACACACTTACACCAGATCATGATTTCAAGACACCCAATCTTTTGGTCAAGCAGTAGTGTAGCATTTCTAGTCTTGTGGCTGACTGGACAAGCTCAATCACATGAGTCTATCTCAGTCTTAACTATTTGTTAAGAGGAGGAAGTATGGATAATTTTTCCTGTTTGTTACATCTCCAGTGCAATATAGGATGCAGGTTATCTATGCTAATATGCTCTATGAATCTGAGGCATGAAATAAACAAAAATACCATAATCACCCATTTAGAAATGCAGGAAGATTTAGACAGAATAATTACCGAAGCTGGAATTTAGACAGGATGCCAAGGCTGAACATGATTCCTGCTGCAAATACTACCATGGATCCTTTCCTGACTGCATGCGGCCAGGACCTGATTTTTTTGCATGTATTGCAGCAAGCTGTCATCTCCTTTCAGTGTTGTCCTAAATTAAGAATGACATATTACATCCAAATCATAGACCTGCATTATCAACAGCTCATAGAACAGTCTTGAACATAATCAGTGTAAGTAATTCACCAGATAAAAGAACGTTAATAGCAAGTACAGTATAATTTATGTGGACACAAATTGTACCTATCTTTCAGAAGAAGAAAGGCACTGCTGCGCACAAAAAGTGGATCAAGAGCAAGGTCAAGTGTAAGCACTTCTGTTTAACATGCACAGCCTGAAAACAGCAGGCAGAGCTTTCAAAGACAGATGGAAATTATACCAAATAAAGTTATAAATAATTGCTGTTTTTTCTCTCCTAGTGGGCTTGATATGGGAGCAGCAGTTATAAATGGAGGACCTATTCATTAGAAGGCATTTGATGAAGACCTTATTTCATCAAGTTAGAGTTGAAAGTTTACACCTAGAAAGAAATAGTCATTTTAGTTAGCTAAGTTTCTTAGCTAGCATGCATAGATATACAACTAAAATACTGTTACAAGAGATTTTTTTCATGGTTCTTGCATCTAAGCTATACATGTCCTGAATGCAAACATGGGTGAAATTTTGTCTTTGGATTTAAGGAGCATCTTCTCTTTCTGAAAGTACCAGTGCCTACAATGTACTAGGAATGGGCTAGGCTGTGAAAAGTAAGTATTTTCCTGACATGTACCAGGGCTTGGGATTTGTTAGCTGCACAAAAGATTACATTTTCCCTCAATTATTTTCCTCTCTCTTCTTTATAACTTCATCTCAGAACTCCATAAGCAGAAAGGTTGAAAGAAAACATTCAGAACTACCATGCTGTATCTTGATAGTATCTAACCACAAAGCTTCCACTTCTACTCTCAGCAAACCTGCTCTTTGCATCATGTGGGATTCCCCAAATCTACCCCCTCATCAAGGGAAGAAACCTCAGGCTCTTTACTCTGTGATGGAACATGGACTTTCTGAAGCACAGGAGAAAACGGCCCTCTACTAACTGGCTTTCAGAAACCTGCTTGGGCCAGATACATTTTGTAATTGATATGACATGGAGAATGGTAATCAAGTGTTGAAACTGCTCAGTGTTGTATGGAGATCACCCCAAAAATGTGTTGCCTACCATTCTGAAAACCCTTATGCTTCAGAGATCAGCAATACAATGTGGTGGGTGGAGGCCAGTTTCTGCGTTAGGATGCTCCATATTTTCCAGCAAGGTAAATAAGCCTGGAACAAGTTGTCAGGCAGACAATTTTCTGGACAAGATGCAAGACTAGGACTGAGGCAAAGTGAGTTTTGTCACTGGATTGCCCACAGATTTTCTTAGCATTCATTACAGGTTGGTTCTGGTCCTATGCTCTTACCGCTGTAGACAACTTCCAGCTCCATCCTCAAATTTGCCTGGGAAAAGTAGAGAATGAATGAGGCCAGATGTGTCACACTGATACTACCTTGTCAGCACATGTAAGTGCACTTAACTCGCTTCTGGGTTTGTACTATTTTCACTCCATTATCTTCACATTCTTGAGTCAACCCTGTGTCCAAGGGCCTGTGTCTCAGGCTTGTGCCTCAGGAGCTTTGCAGAGCTGATAACATATCTCATCGAGTCAATTCTCTAATACTGAGAATTTGGATTTCCCCTAAGTCTATCTAGACTTTTAGTCATGCTCTGACCAATAGTGAGGGTGAAGTGGTCTTAACAGGTAGGTGAATAATAAGAGATGTTAGCACTCTGTGGCAATCATAATTATTGTAACTCTCCTGATCCCAGAAATACTGCTGGTCATACAGGGGCACTTTAGCTGCTTTCTTCTCTTTGAAGTACATGCCACAGCATGCAACAAAGGCAAACTTTCCAAACTTCATAGATGGAACAGGAATCCCAGTCACAGTACATCAGACATATTTATATACATATATATACACACACACACATATATATACTGAACAAAGGCAACTGAATTAAAGTCAGCCTTCCACAAGTCCCCTTACAGGTAGGTCACACTACAGGCCCTGTTTCTTACCATCCTCAATTGTGTTCCTGCCTGAGCTCTCTGCCAAAATCCTTTCATGCTGTATCCGCTGCAAGGGAGCGAAGACATTAGCACAAAGGCTCCTTGCTGTAAGGAGGCAAGGAACTGACCAGGATGACTGAGGAGAAATTGAATTTCAAATCACCCGCATGAACCCCATTCACCTAACAGTTATTTTTCTCTCTCTCCATAGTTCATTCTCTCTGGTAGCACTAAGGGAAAAATAAATGTTTTCATTGACATTTCAGAGACCCTAGTGGGGTTGAGGCATCTGCTGAATGCTTTGTTAAAATGAAGCCTAAGGCCACAGGCCCATTCTGAACTCCATCTTTTCTGTACCATGGCACCCAAATTGTTCATTGTTCAGAGAGGGCCCAAGGATACATTCTTCTTCCTATCAGTGATGCTTCCATCTCAGCCCAGTCCTCAAAGGGCAATCTTCTAATAACATCAGTTTTCTCTTTTGATAGAGACCATGTTGCACATTACTAGTACAAAGAGAAACACAGTGTAAGACATCAATTATTCTTTTCCGGAAGAAATGTCTTTGGCCTTAAAGACATTACCTTTATTTCCTTGAAAATGTCATATAAAAATTGCAGGGCACGTTCATCCCCCTGCCACCCTTTTTAATACTAATTAACTTGCCTCTTTCAAGAAAGAAAACTGGATGCAACTTGAGATATCACATGCTTCCTAGAAGATTAATATTTAATAGTGATGTGGATAATAATCCATAAATTTCATAGAAACAAGTGATAGTCCAATGATCTGGGCAGGACAGAATGAGTCAGTCCTAATCCCAACTGAATCTGCTAGTGAGCAGATCATTTTAATCTCTGTTGCCATACTGCACCAGAGGTCTGTGAAATTATTTTGAAACACCTCTGTTTTGTGCAGTGAAAACTGACCACTCATGTCTTTGCTTGTTTAAAATGGAATTTGTAGACAGCTGAAAAAAAAATCAAGCTAGAAAAAAGCATATAATCCCCAAACAAACATCTTCAGCTTCTGGAGAAAATAGTCGTGTGATATTGACAGAATTCACAAAAAGGATTGATGCTTTTTGTTTTAAATAGGAAACTTAGAAGAGCAGAAAAATTCCCTAAGATTTCCACTTTTCTGAAGAGCTATTTCCTTGACTCTTCCCCTGCTTTCCTCTTGCCAACAGCCTTCGGACTCAAAGGTGCAATGCACATCTCTCTCCTTTCTTTTCGTTATTAGCAGCCTTCAAAAATGAATTTAATAAATTTCCCTGAAATCTGTACAAGATATGGACTCCTTTAGATTCCTTTCACAGAAAGTTAATTTGGGGTTACAAAAATCTTTATTTTTACAAAAATACTGATAAATGGCAAGCCACGGCTGACTGTCCTATAATCCTTACAGTTGTACATACAGTCTACAAAAGAAATTCACGCAACATGTTTTATTTCTCTCCCCTTAGCTGTTTGTTTCAATCTTGTTTTGTCTGTTGGCTTGTTGCATCTTGTACCTATAATTTTGGTTATATAATTATTTTCACTAACATAATGGAATATGACTCTGTAGTCCAAGAAATTAGATCCTGGTGACTTCAATCTCTATGTATTTCAGACCTTATGTATTATTTCTAACCAATGCACTAAAAATAGGTATGATCACTGCCAGTTTTTGTGGATAACCTATTGTGTCTGCTATATGAAGTATATATTCCTGTTCAGTCTTAAGGCTTTTCACAACAACATTGTCTACTTTCACAAATAGTGTGTTTGGCTACAAATTCTTCCTGATTTAGATAAGTTAGAACCAGATGAGGATACTGCAAGCTGCAGGTAACTCATGTTTGTAGACTGATCAGTCTTTATCCTGGTACTTTGTCTGGAGACCACAACTGATGCTCTTCATCCAGTATTATTGAGGGCAACCCTAGTTTCAGTTTGTACTGTGGAAGGAAGATGACCCTTCCTAGTTCTGAAAAAGAGCAATGAACCCATTTTTTTCCACTTATGGAGAATTCACCAAGGAATGGGAGGAAACATTTGCAAATTATACAAGCAGAAAAGAACCCACTGGAATTATCTGTTGATTAGTGATGGGAAATAATCTCTCAGTGAGAAATAATCAGTTGAGCAGATTCAGATTGCTGTTCCATGGAACACTGGGGAAGAAGCTAGAGGAAAGATGTAGAAAGAAAAAGACATTGAAAGTGATGAGCTCGGAAAATGATAAAATGATCTCTTCAGCTCATGCTGAGTTGATCTAAGAGTAGCTGCCATTCCCAATACCAGAAAAAGGGTGTGGTAGCAGTTGTGAGGCTAAGCATATGTAAAATTTTGTTTCCTATATATATAAGAGATGCTATACAGGGAAAATCTGTAAAATTCAAACTGCTGCTTGGAGTGAAATCAGTATACAAAGAGATGACATCTAGACTTTAACAGGAGCCAGATCTGACTGGCTAAAATGACAGAGAGAAAAGGGGTTTCAGAAGCAGGTCTGAGGCAAATAAGAAACCTTTTTGCTCTAAGCCTGAGCTGATGGCTGGGGCAGACATAACGAGCTATCAGAGAAAGAGGAGATTTTAAGTAATTTCTGACTTTTGAAGGATATGCTATACAAGACACTAAGTATTTGGTCACTTATCATCTGGGAAATTTTTTCTTCATCTACTTCTGTATAGCTCTCAGGACAAAGACCCCCTAATCCCACTTGAAGCTTTTGGTCACTATTGTAACAAAAACTCCAGAAGGAAACCAGATCCAGTGAGTCTGATACGAGCAATCACAACTGGATACTCAAGTTTACACTTGGGCCTTGTTTGTCTTTCCATGATCATTTCAGAAGCCCTAAAACAACACAAAGTTTGTAATTAATCCAAGGGCACATTTTCTTTCAGTTTCAAGGAGTAGTAAAAGCAGCTGTATTTATTTATTTGAAAGATCAACAGCATGGAATTTGTTAAAATATATCCACTGAGAACACTCAAAAAAATTGTGTCCTTTCAAAGTGCTGGTGTGCTTTGCTGTTGATTTTGCACCACAGATCATAGAAATATTTTATTGGATATTCTCTGGTTTTAAGAAAAGATCAGAAGTTGGTAATGCAGCTCAAAAGTTCTGAGTCCACGGGCTTTTCTTCTCCAATTACAAATAAAAATCTTGCATTGAATTTAGATATATTAAGAGGATGAGAAATTGTATCTCAGAAGCCAATTAGAAATTAAAAGGCATGGGATTTTTAAACACATACTGAAGCAATTTTTAACTTAGAGGTCAAGATAACTGAAGAGATACTGTGAACAATTACTTACACTTCTCACTGAAGGGCCATTGTGAAAGCTCAGTAAAATAATGAGCACTGTATTTTTAATTTTCTCCTTTTGTTTATCCACAATCAACAATGAATAGCTTAAATGAAGGCACGACTGATATTTGTATCAGAAGTCACCAGAGTGTGCCTTTGTTTCCAAACCAATTTGATTTAAGTACTCTAGGATTTGCTTGGATTTTTTTGCCTCATCTGTCACCAAGTGAATTGGAGAAAATGCCTTTTCAGCCAGACCTGGTTTTGGCTAGAAGAAGTAAACTGAGCAAAATCCAAAATACAATATGTACTTAATTTTGCTGATTTAATTGGAGAAGGTATTTCTGGTATTTTATCCTAAAGGAAAGACTAGGTGGAATACATGTAAGGGTGGCACACAGCTGGTGCGAAGCTGGTGCTGCGGGACCCACAGTTTAGTAAGGAGGGACAACAAAAGGAGGAACAGAGATTTAGCAGTCCATAAATCCTGCAGAGCTACAGAGAGTTGACATTTACCAAAGAGAAGACCTTGAAGGAAGGTCTGAAAGAAATGTAACAGCTGGGAGCACAATTAATTGACAAACACTGAATGCTGTGAATATTAAAAATAAAATGTGTAGAAATAGAATTTTCCTTCTTGTCGTTATGTAGACAACAGTAATTTTTTTTTTTTAACATGGGAGTAGTGTTTTTTTTCCAGTACCTCCTGCACCCCAGTTTGTTTTTATAGTATAGTAATATTTTATATGATTATTTTTACTTGTTGGTGTTTTTAAACTCATTGATTTCTGTGTATAACTGAATTGCATGTGGCTTCATTGTCTGAGGTAATGTTTTAAAATAAGGATCCTCTCAGGGAAAACAGTATCACCAATTTTGTTCTCTCCCATAGCAAGACAACATTATGTTACATCCTACTGATATGGATTGAAGATATGAAGGCACTGCTATTAGAAATATTAAAACTGATAACTGTAGCTGTTTTAGCTCCCCCTATTTGTTCTGCTCCCTCACTTTGACAGTGTGAGAATTTATTTGTTTTAGTCTTCCTTGCTGCCTTCAGCTCTTCCTATAAAGACAACATGATTCTTTTTGTGTTGCTGTGCTCAGGTTTTGCCAGTGATTTTTTTTTTAAGCCCCTAGGTGTCTTGGACTGATCTGAAATTTGCTGAAAATTTGAAGACAGATACTGAGCTGGTTCACCACTGATGAAAAAAGTTCCACAACTAAAATGGAAATGCAAGGAGGTTTGAAGGATGAGGTGAGAAAATACCTAGTATAAAAGTAACATAAATTTTGTATCATGTAACACTATGTGAGGCTTACTGAAATGAATTTATTTTGTTTTATATTCAACTGATTTTAGTATCACTTCCACAGATTTACTCTGGTATAACTGATTTTATAATTTGGCTCCAAGAAGGATAGTGAAGAATGAATTAGCTTCAAACTGTCTTTCATTTCCCTCCCCCTTACCCTAGCCCACACTGGATACATAAACAGGATTAGGAGGGAGGGAGCACTTAACCTTGAACATTTACAGCAGAAGTAGAATGGTAGCGAAAGTATAAATTATTATAAAATGCCCTCAGGGGACATCAGGCAGAACTAGTTACAGATAGGTTCTGCACCTGTAGCAGATACATGCAACAAATGCAAAACAGTTTCCATGCCAGCTCATTCCTAGTTAAACCAAGAGTTCACAAGATCCATAAATCATAGGTTCTGGATCTCTGCCACTTGTTATAAATGCAGATAGATGCAGATATATCAGAAAGATGCAAAAAAGAAGCATGGAAAGGATGATACAGAAAGTTTATTTCAGAATGGTGTTATATTTACTTAGTATCATAAATGTGTTATCATGATCTTTAAGTGACAAATGCTATTTAGCCAGTACTTAATATTGAATGAAAAAATATTTCTTTCCTGAAATTAAAAGCTTTTTTCATAGAGCAAAGTAACACCTGCCTGAGATGCCTGACTAGCAAAATCTGAATCAAAAGCAAGTTTATTCTGTGACCTTTCAGGAATTCTAAATAGAAAAGGAAGTATTATTTTCAACATGCAGACACATTTGCTACAGGCATCTTGAAAAGTCCCTAAGTACCATATGCCAAAGTCTCAACTTTACATTAAAAAACCTTTTATATAAATCTTAACAATTTTATTTAAAAAATGTAAAACAGGATTACATGGTAATCTAGAGGCAGAACTGAATGATAATAGATGCCACGCATTAAAGTCCCCACCCTGAAGATCTTTTCCTATTTTATGAAAATACTGATGCAAAAAGGCAGTGATCAAGAAGCTGAGATCATGATAGATTTCCAGCAACTGTCTTAACTGCAAGTTTTAAACATACATTTGAAGTAAGCAAAACTGCTTGCATTTAAAATGATAAATACTCCATTTTGTCATTCTCTTGGCCATTGATTTATTAAAAAAACTGCCATTTTCCTCTTCTTAGAAGGCTTTCTGGTTCAAAGCCTCTCTGCACAGAGGTAATAGTGAAGTACGTCTCCTTTAAAACCTTGAAGTAGTTATAAGTAAAAATAATGATTTACAGAATACATGAGACTCCATAAGAAATCAAGATGCTAAAGGTATTTATGGTTCCTAATAATTATCCCATGCTGGGGCATTTACAAGTCTGCCAGTAATAAACCTTTTATTATATACGCTAGATCACATAACTGACTAACATTAGAGATTGTTACAGGCCACATAATCTGGTAAATAACCAGAAATATAACCAAATAACCAGAACCAAAGTTCTGCAGAGACAAGAAGGTTGGTCTCAGGCTGGTAATCTGTGTGATTTCTGTTCTGTTTGAAAACTGCTCTGCCACAGGCTTGAATCAAATAGTAAACCTGAAGAAATCACTTTAATTCTCTTGGCCTTGGTGAACGGCAGTAACTTCATTAGCCACATGAGGATTCTGAATATGTAGCTGTTAATATTAAAGTTAAAATTTTAAAGTTGTGAGATGTGCAGAATTGTAATAGCATGGGCCAAGAAAGCACCTAGGATTGGCATAATTGTTATGCTGAAATTTTTCAGGGTTGTGTTTGATTATTCAAACACATAAAGTAGAGCCATCATTGCAGAGGCAGGCCACGCCACACCATAACCTACTATGCTGCACATGAGACAGCAATGTGTCCCTGCAGCCCAGTCAGCCACCCACAGCCCCAGCGATATTAGCAGTGTAGCCAGCAGGTACAAGGAGGGAAGTGATCCTTCCCCTCCGTTTGGCACTTGTAAGATTGCGTCTGGACTACCGTGTCCAGTTTTGGTCTTCTCATTACAAAAGGATACTGTCATTCTGGAGTCAGTCTATGCAAGGGTGACCGAGATGGTCAGGGGGCTGCAGAACATGATGTGTAAGGAGAGGCTGAGAGCTCAGCCTGATCAGCTTGCAGTAGAAAAAAGTAAGAGGAAACTTTGTGGCTGAATACAGCTATGTAATGGGATGATACAGAGAAGATGGAGCTAGACTTTCCTCAGAGGTGCATGGTTATTGGATGAGAAGCAACAGAAATGAGGTGGAATGTGGGAAATTCTGATTACTTATTAGCAATTTGTTTATCGCAAGATAACCACTGCAACAGGTAGCCCAGAGAAGTTGGGTGAACACTGTGCTGTCCTTGGAGGTGTTCAAGACTCCACTGGACACGGCCCTGAACAACCTGGTATCAAACCTGATGTCCTGGAGCAGGGGCTTGGTCTAGATGACATCTGGACATCCCTTCCAACCTAAATTACAATTCTATGACTCTATTGGCGTACTACCATCAACTTTACAATGATTATCACAGTTACAAATCTAAATAAATCTCTTCTCCCTTTTTGGCATTTCTGATACCAGCATATCTTCAAATACCCAGCAAAGTCTTGCCATATGCCCAGCAGAGGGATTTTTCCCTTTTATTCCCATATGAGCCTTGTGCCTCCTGCATAGCTGTTGTTCCCACTCTCTTGGTTCAACTTCGAGTGCTCTGTGTCTGTTGGTGAGTTCAGTAACCAGATAATGTGCTTAAAGTCAAAATACTGCTTAGAAATTTGCACTTGGCAGGCTATCTTAAGCATTGCCAGTGCTTCATGACCTCCGGTCCAGCAGATAGGAGCATCCTTCAGTGTACACTGCATATTGTGGTGCCTCAGTACTGACCATTCCCCCTCGTTCTATGGTAAAAAGTACATTCTAAGGTACAGCAACATTTCAGCCTGAAATGTCTGGGTTGTAATAGCAACTTCATTTAGCACTGACAAGTAGACACAGTACTCCAGGTGTGACGTCATTGCTTGTTAGGCTGCACCTGTAGTATTGTGTCCAGTTCTGGTCTCCACAATTCAAGAAAGACGCTGACAGACTGGGTCCAAAGGAGGGCCACGAAGATGATCAAAGGGCCCTATGAGGAAAGACTGAGGGAGGTCTTTTCTCCTGGGAGAAGAGAAGGCTCAGGGGAACCTCGGCACAGTGTTCCAGTACCTAAAAGGTGGCTACAAAGAAGATGGAGGCTCTCTAGTCACAAGGAGCCACATGGAGAAGACATGGAGCAATGGGCACAAGTTGCACTGGCAGAGGTTTCATCTCTATATAAGAAAGGAATTTTTTACAGCAAAAATAATAATTGGAACAACCTCCCCAGGGACACAGTGGAGTCCCCATCACTGGAGGTTTTCAAGACACGATTGGACAGGGTGCTAAGTAATCTCATCTAGGCTCCGTTTCCCGTGAAATGTTGGACCAGATCATCTTTAAGGTCCACTTCCAGTGTGGGCTGTTCTATGGTTCTACGATTCTGAGTGCAACTCTTTCACCCATTTGTTGTTCTTGGTTGCCACTGCTGCTGTTACCACACTGCACACTTCAGGTCACAATCTAGCAGACCAAAGTTTTTGCCTGTACCATGGACATCCTTCTGCCATACAGTATTTTCAGAACAATAAAAGGAAAAAATCCCACATCCGAGAAGACTGAAGGTGGCATCGTACTGGCACCTTTGCCTTGAGTAATTTGCATAATCAGCAATTCATTGCCAAAGATCTTGGTCTCTTTATCATCTTGTGTAACCCCAGTCATTTGTGAAATCTTTTTTCATTCCACCGTATTTTGTAAAAGGACTGGTGTACAACTAGACAGTGAAACCTGGCTTCCTACTGTACTATTGCTAAGAAATCTGAAATCTTCTGTCGGAAAGGTGACCCCAGCAACATATATTATTGAAGAGAAGCAAAAATTATCAAGAAAAGCTTTTGCCACGTATCTTTCATTTAATCTCGTGTCCTGCACTTTGGACGTATTTTGCTGTCTTCTTTTGGTGGAAACTTGTCTGAATGAAATTTTTTCCTGGTAGATTCTTTTTAATTTTTTATTGGCTATTTCTTCTACCTTGAATAGATATTGAGAAAGAAATAAATTCTCCTTTTTTCTCCTTTTGTGGAAAGTCTTCCACATTTGTGATGGTGTTAGGCCTTTTGCTCCCGAAAACATCTGATTTCAGAGGAATATCAAGGGATAACATCCTACAGTAGGTCTATGAAGACATCTATCTTCCAAACCAGTTTTTGTTCTGCGGTGACTTGTGTATTGATCTTTCCCCTGTGAGGTCCCATAGAGCAGTTCATTATCCCTGACTTACAGAATGTCCATTTCCATGTGGCAATACCTCTGGCTCACAAAAACTGTCTCTGCTTAATGGCAGGAAACAATCATTGTCAATTCGCAGCACTTTTATTTGTTCTTGGCAATCACGCGAGTATTCGCTGACATCCAACACAGGTGACAGCTAGTCCTTGCCATCCAAGAGATGGAAGGGGAGCCTACCTAGATCAGGTTAAAAAATAGCAGGCATCCGCAGGCTCGCCGAGGACAACCGCTTTTGGGTTCATCTCCTGCAATTCCTGTTCAACCCCTGAACTCTCGGGTTCCTGTGAAACGCCTGCGTCCCCCGCGCCGCCAGGCCTGCGCATCCCACCCGCGCAGCCGCCGGCTCCTCCTCGTCACCCCTCTGGTACGTCAGAAGCTGAAAAATTAAACTCCACCATCCTTAACGAAGGCTGGGGGCAGCGCACCCTGCCGCACCCCGCGCGGCCGCCCCAAACCAGCGCGCGAAGGGTGCGTCCCAACCGTCACCGACCGCCCCGCCCCCTCCGCGGGGCCCCGCCTCCTTGTTTATCCCGAGGCCCCTCCCCGCTGGCGCTTCCTTCCTCCTCGCGTCAGCTGGAGGTGGCTGTGACGTCAGGGGTGCCGGCCGCACCTCGCGGGCGGCGGGAGCGGGGCGGGGCGGGAGGAGGAGGAGGAGGAGGAAGCGGAGGGACAACGGACGGGCGGGAGGCGGAGGGGGGCGCCCCCAAGATGGCGGACCAGATCCCGCTGCACCCGGTGCCGCGCAGCACCCAGCGGAGAGCGGCCTATTACACCAGCGCCGCCGCGCCGCAGAGACACAGCAGGTACGGGCAGGGCAGGGCAGGGGCGGCGCGGCGCGGCGGCTCCCCACCACCCCGCCCCCCATCAATAACGGCGGGCGGGGCGGCGTGTGCCCCTCGCCCAGCCCCGTCGCCCTGCGGGGCTCCAGCACCGCCTGCCCGGTGCCCGGCGGGGTGGCGGCCCCCCTTGTAGGCCGAGGGCGGGGGGTGGCGGCAGCCCCCGGCTCTTCCAGGCCTCCGCGGTCCCGGCCGCCCCCCTGGGGGGCGCGTCCCGCCCTCCCCTTCGCCCCGCGGCAGGGCCCGGTCGGGCCGTGGCGGCGGCGGCGGCGGGTGGTGCCGCAGGGCCCCGCGGGAGGAGGGTGCGCTCGGCGGCCTCGGCCCTGCCGCTCCCGGCGCCGGCCCCGCGGCACCCGCGGGTGCGGCCTTCTCTGCCCCCCGGCTCCGCGGGGCGCCCCCGCAGCTCCGCCCAGCCCCGTCCCTGTCAGGAGTTTACTTCCGAGCGGGACGCCCGCGCGGGGCGGCTTGCCTGGGCGTCGTTACTGCGTGTGCTGCAGGGTAGTTACTATGCGTTAGCGGGGAGAGGGTTCTTGAATGTAGGGTTAAAATAACTCCACATTTCTTGGAGTGTGCTATATTGGGGCTTAAGCGATTTGAAGAAGCCAGTTTAAAGGTCTGCCATCAAAATAAGTTTTCAGGCGTTTCTCTGCTTCCCATTATTCCGAATAATTTCTAGGTATACTGTTGTGAGCAAGGAAAAACTGCTCCATGATTTTGATAAGTCCATTGGACAGCACTTTCACAGTGGACAGTTGGTTGTTTGAGGTATTTTTTTTTTCTCTTCTCTTGTTTTTTGTAGAACACTGGTTGTGGACACAAGGACTGGAGGGAGCAGTTGTAGGATCTGAAGTAAATGGACTTTCTAAAAACAGAATAGTTGGTGCCGTTGTTATAATTCAAATACAGTGATAAATCTGTTTAATCATGAATAAAATGCATTTACTTCTTTGCCTGAATGGAATAACTAACAGAAAAGGTGGTTTAAAACTGTGCAAAGCAGTTTAGGCTTAAATTATGGTGTCTTGATTCTTAAATCAGATAAAAATACTTTTTGTGAACATTCATGAGCTTGTAGGACAGTCTGTCATAGTAGCAGTTTTCCCCATCTCGCTAATATTTGCATGTCCAACAGTTTATAGTAGTTTTGTCCTCTGTTTTGAGCTAGGGCGGTGTTACCATCATGCATCCCTATTCCTCAGAGAACTGAAACAGGGAAAGTCCTTTCTGGAATGTGTAAGCTTCTCAGTAGGTGTTGTGCTTTGGAAGAAAAAGGGAAAGGGGAGGATTGTGTAGGCAAAAACTTAGTCTAGACCACGAAAGGTATTGGGTGGTTCTATTTTGTGTTACCCAGCAGTGTTTTGGTGATTTGAAAAATGCTATAGATATGATGGGTTGAATTCATAAATCAGGTAGATATACAGGCTTATTGAAGGTATGTTTGCAGGCAGTAATTAGTTATTTATACAAACTGTTTAAATCTGGCTTTATAAGCAAATTTGGCAAGCTGTAAGGTCTAGCAAGGAACTACTGATTCATTACGGATCTGCTTCTTCCCCTCTGTCTTGTTTGATCAACATCACCCTCCAAAGATTGTGGATTAAATTCCTTTTAGTTTAGATTACATCTTTCAGAGTTAGTCTTTTTCATAATCTATGTTTTGCAAGTGCAGGTGATACGTATTTAACATTGATCCTCCACGCAAATGATTAGCTATGATTTTCATTACTTTTGTTCAACTGCTTTTAGGTTTATAAAACCTCTAAAAGTTGACAGGCATGTTTATTATGTTTCTTTGTTTTGATCACTTGATTAAATAAATTGCTCTTTGGAGCTCTGAGAATTAGAAGAGATATACCAACCTCTTCACTCACTTTAATTCTTTATATTTTTCTTAAGGTGAGTTGAGTAGGTTGGTCATTCTCCTTCAAGAATACAATGCCCTGGATTTGTGAGAGCACCTATTGTGCACTTTGGGAGGTGTCCTGTGGAGCTGCAATAAAAGCATGGGAAAGCTTGTGTAGATTCTACCACAGGAGTCTTGTGTAAAGTCAAAGAGGAAATACGGCAGTGCAGATAGCCGAACTACAACTTGTAAGTCTTATGACTCTAAGCTTGTAATTGAACTACAGCTCCGATGTCTTTATGAGTGATTCATCCTGCTTTTCTAATCTTTATCTTCAACACAGACTTTGAAGAAGCCTTGCATTCCTGTGGAAACTGCAGCAAAGGTCCTGATGTTGCAGATACTTATAATGAAGTGAAGTCACTGAGGTCTCTCATATGCAGAAAGTTATCACATGCACATATACGTGTGGATTTTGCCTGAAAGGGCATACTTCTGAAGATGTCTAGAAACAAACACTGATTAAAATATAATAGAGTTGGTATCTCAGGGTTAATCCAGTACTGTGAGCCCTCAAGAGTCTTTGACTTGCTGTGATTTATTTCTTCAGTGAAGAATTTGCAGTCCTTTGAAAGTCTTATATACAGAACCTTAACTTCAGTCTGGTAGTGTTTTTAATTCAAATTGATTGCCTTGCTACTGTGCAACATCAGTTAATACAACTCATCAGTTGCTAACCTTTAGTGGCCTCAAAGCCAATTTGTAGGATGACTTCTTTTGCTTGAGTTAAGCAGTCTATAGGAGTCTTTGCCAATGGTGCTTTAGCTTGCTTTGCAGTGAGGACAAAGACTTTCTCATTCAGTGTTTGTCCTTAATGTGCTTTTGAGATTATTTTGATAGGCTGATAGCACATATTTTAAAGCTGGAATGCGTTTTTCCCATATACCTAAAGAAACTTTGATGATACATACCTGAGATTGTACACTTCTGTATAAAATTGTAGCCAGTTAAGAACCACAAAATGCCCCGGGATGTAATTCAAATATAAACATGACAAGATTAATGTATTTTATATATTCATTTTGTATATGTTAAGGCCTGTTTAAAAAGATAATTAAAAATACATATTAAATGTTACCTATGGTTCAATGAACATATGTATCCTGTTCTGCTTTTGTTGCTGATGTTTAAGGACAACTTATTTCTTTTACAGTAGAAATTCAGGTTTTATATCTCCTACCATCGTCATCTACCTCAGATGGACAGAGAACTGTTTGTGTGCTACTGTTAGAAACTAGGGAAATCTATCTTGAAGTAAAAGGTTGTTCATCTTCAAAGTATTAAAAAAACCCCCCTTGGTATTGTTTATTATATTCAACTTGAAGAGTTGTAGAAAGCTTGGGGAAAAAGAGGTGATTGATTCAGCACTTGTTTCAGCACTTTGTCTTTCAGCACAAAGTATCTGTTATCTACAGGAAAAATAGATGCTGCTTTTTGTTTACATTGTGAAGGGAAAAGAGAACCAGAGGACATCCAGGATCACCTTAAATGTGCAGTGAGACAACACGTTTGTTCTCATATGTTAGACTTGTGTTTGTCATCATCAGTCCCAGAGTAATCAACTGCTAAACACAGGAAGGAAGTTAATTCTGCTGTGCCTGTGTTGTCATGTGAGGTTGATGGAAGGAAAACAAGAAGCCTGGTGGAATTTTGAAGCTGATAAGGAGTTAAGCAGTAGTCAACCCTCATTTATCCATAAGCAAAATACTTGGTTTGTTCAGGTGTCCTGCGCTTGCTGCTGTCAGCATATGCTTGTATTTGGCCTAATAGGGCTAAGGTGTGAGGTGCTGGGACTCCTGAGCTAGTACCAAAAAAACAGGTCTTACTAGCTGTGTCCATTATTACAGAAATTCAGTTACACTCCAGGTACTTACAAAGGTGATGTCATGAAAAACACTCACTGGAAGGAATCCTCCGGCATGATTATTCATAGTGTGGGTCACAGTGGTATACTTACGAATGACCACACTAGGTGTATTAGGTGGTTGCAGTAGGGCAAGCTGTGGAACAAATCAACTGCTGTTGCTTATCTCTGCGGTTTGCTCACTGATGGAGCAAGTCTGTTTTAAGGCAACTGGCTATACTGTTATTTTTTAATTCTCATTCTATTATGTCATTAGCGAAAAAGAAAATTACATGAGAAGGGAAAAAAAAACCCAAAATGATAGGATAATGTATCCTTTGTCCAGGTAAATGCAGGATACTTCTTGTTTAACATTAACTGGTGGATTGTAGCTTATTTCATGTGAAGTATGTATAATGGAAAAAAAAAATCTATTCTAGGCAAAATGGAATGGAAGTCTGCTGAACTCAAAGTTGGCTGAGAATTCACATGCTTCCCTGATACAAATGTCACACAAATTTTCATATTACATAGAAAGTAATATGATTTAATATAGTATTACTGTTCTGATGCTTTTCATTTAGATGAAAGATGTTCCCAGCAATCCTGGAGTCCTGGTTATGATTTTTCAAGGTGTTTGGCTAGGTTTCACATTGAACCACCAAAAAATAGACATAAAAATGTCAACAGGTAGTGCTAGATGCATGTACAGTAATTGTGTGATTTCTTTAATTTCTGACGTTGTCTGAAGTGAGCTTTGTTAAAATACTTTGATACCTGGTGCCTGCTTTCTGTTGTTTGTTAAAAACACGTGTTTGAGTTCTGAACTACAGTGGGATTTTTATAGTTCAGATATTATTCTTCATACTCCAGTGGCAAATTATATGCCAGGTTTTTGATATTTTAAGTGTAGTAATTAAGAATAAAAACTTCCCTGAATAACTCAATGTTATTTGTTGAGACCGTGTAACAACCAGAGCTAATAGAATTTAACATCTCTTGTAGAATGGTCTTTACAGAAAGCTCATAACTTAGCTGTAAGTGTGCGTCTGGAAAGCCTTGCAAAATGTCTGTAGTTGTTGGAAAAACCAAACATTTATATGTATCAGTAGAGCTTAATTGTTGCATGGGTTGTATGCAGTGATACTTGGTATCTCTTGCAGTTTTTCTAAAATGTTGCTAGTACCTATGAATCTCTTTCCCTGGGTACTTCTGAATGTTTAGAACAAAAGTTCTTGAAATAGCTAGGCAGAGTTTACAGGTTTCACTTTAATCTACTCTTCTCCCCTACACACCTGCTAAGTGAATAGCTCTACGTATTTCATTCTGAAAATGAGTTTGAAAATGACAGATGAATCTGAAGGATTGACAATATTGACATTAATTTGAATTTTAATACAGATTCTGTGATAAAGCATTCTAAAGATGAAACTGAATTTACTTCTGAACATTTAAAACTGCTGTTGCAAAGCGACAGTAATTTCTTCAAACATCTGTTGTTTGACCAGAAGCAATAACTCATCTTGAGTGCACTCACCACGCAAGTGCAGGACAACCAGGGGATCAGGCCCAGCCAGCATGGCTTCATGAAAGGCAGGTCCTGCCTGACGAACCTGATCTCCTTCTATGACCAGGCGACCCGCCTAGTGGATGAGGGAAAGGCTGTGGATGTTATCTACCTGGACTTTAGGAAAGCCTTTGATACTGTCTCCCACAGCATCCTCCTGGAGAATCTGGCGGCTCATGGCTTAGAGGGGTGTACTCTTCGCCGGGTAAAAAACTGGCTGGATGGCTGAGTCCAGAGGGTTCTGGTGAATGGAGCTAAATCCACTTGGCGGCCGGTCACAATTGGTGTTCCCCAGGGCTCAGTTTTGGGACCAGTCTTGTTTAATATCTTTATCAATGATCTGGATGAGGGGATTGAGTTCGCCCTCAGTAAGTTTGCAGATGACACCAAATTGGGCGGGAGTGTCGATCTGCTCGAGGGTAGGAAGGCTCTGCAGAGGGATCTGGACAGGCTGGATTGATGGGCTGAGGCCAATTGTTTGATGCTTAACAAGGCCAAGTGCTGGGTCCTGCACTTGGGTCACAACAACCCCACGCAACACTACAGGCTTGGGGAAGAGTGGCTGGAAAGCTGCCCGATGGAGAAGGACCTGGGGGTGCTGGTTGACAGCCGGCTGAACATGAGCCAGCAGTGTGCCCAGGTGGCCAAGAAGGCCAACAGCATCCTGGCTCGTATCAGAAATAGCATGGCCAGCAGGACTAGGGAAGTGATTGTCCCCCTGTACTCAGCAATGGTGAGGCCACACCTCAAATACTGTGTTCAGTTTTGGGCCCCTCAGTACAAGAAGGACATTGAGGTGCTGGAGTGTGTCCAGAGAAGGGCAATGAAGCTGGTGAAGGGTCTGGAGAACAAGTCTTATGATGAGCAGCTGAGGGAACTGGGGTTGTTTAGCCTGGAGAAGAGGAGGCTGAGGGGAGACCTTATTGCTCTGTACAACTCCCTGAAAGGAGGTTGTAGTCAGGTGGGTGTTGGTCTCTTCTCCCAGGTAACTAGTGATAGGACGAGAGGAAATGGCTTAAAGCTGTGCCAGGGGAGGTTTAGATTGGTTATTAGGAAAAATGTCTTTACGGAAAGTGTGGTCAGGCATTGGAACAGGCTGCCCAGAGAGGTGGTGGAGTCACCATCCCTGGAGGTGTTCAAAAAAACATGTAGGAATGGCACTTTGGGACATGGTTTAGGAGGCCTGGGGGTGTTGGTGGTTGGACTTGGTGATCCTAGAGGTCTTTTCCAACCTTAATGATTCTGTGATTCTATGACTCTAATAAATTGTTTAGTCCAGGAACATAAACTGTAAATGTTTGTTATTTTTTTGTAGAAATAGCATTGTTAATACTGTTCATCCTACTACTCAGGATATGGTCACAGAAACTCCTAGAAGTTAAGCAACTGTGGGACAGTGCAGGAGTGGGTACTGCTTGTTAATTGTCTGCATGTGTGCTGGCACACTTGCATGTGCTTGTGGAGAAAGCTCATAACATCATCCTCGTTCCTACAATGCTTTGTTTAAATCAGAGCCCCTGTCTTGTGTGTTTTGTTTTTTTTTTCCCTCTGTGACACACATACAGAACTGGCAACTAAGTGGACACACTGTTACAGATTAGTCTAACCCACTTCTCTGTAGGACAGAAATTTTCTTTGCTGGAGGTAGCAACTCAGAGTGAGATGTCTTGGTTGTTACTGTAATACCAAAAGCTACATATGTTACAGGTTCAGCCGGTACTTGCCGGAAGTGTCGTGAACTCTGAAGAACCAAAAGTGGTATTCCTGATAAGTATTTTACATTACAGCTACTAATACACAGATGTTGAAGTGCATTGGAAATGAGAACACATTAAAATAAACAGCTGTATGTTATGCTGATATATTCAAATGTTCATTCAAATACACCTCTATCTTTCGTTTTAGCATAAGGAGGAAAGGATCAAATGTGGTGCAAAGAAATCTCTGTAGAACTGTAGTTAGGAGAATTTTTTGTACCATTATGCCATTCTTACAAAGTAGATCAATCATGCATGTCCTTTTGTTCTTTTTACAGGAGAACTATTGTCCCCCTGTTTTTTACCGACTTCACCTGAAATTCGAAGTGTTTGTCTCTTTCACAAAGCAAAACATCTTTTATTTTAATTAAAAAAAAAAAGTCACTGTCTTGCAGGACCTACTGTCCTTTGTCATTAGCCTTTCCTGAATTGTGGTTTTGGACAGAGATTCACCGTTGTTTGGAACTATGTCACGGCATAATTTTTAGGCTGAATCTGAGATGCCATCTCTTAATTCTGATTCTTCCAACAGGGTTGTTTGTGTGGCACCTTTGTACTTGGGATGTTGTATTTCTATAACAGTGGTTGGTTCAAGACTCTTTCAGGTTATGAAGTACCACTAGTTTTTAGAAAAAGTTAACAGTGAATTTTTATCTTTCCTCTCAATGCATATTCTATGCCTGTTATTCACACATTCATATTCCTGGGTTGCATGTTGCTTTGTTTGCTGAAGACTTTATTCGTAGGTTAATACTGCTTGTTGGGACTGGCACCTGGTTTAGGGTAGGTGTAGATTCTGAGATTTTTGCCTGGAGCAAAGGTCAAAGTAGTTTGATGTATAACTTTTAAAAAATGGCCTTGCCATATGTTAATGTTTTCAGAGCTTTTATGCAGTGTGTGTTGTTGTTTCCGTGGCTTTTGCTTTTCAGAGCAATCTTTGATTTAATGATGCAGGTAACTGTACCGCATGCATATAGAGCTGCTCACAATTGCAACTGTAAAATATTTTTATGTACAATGATGCTTTCATTGGTGTCATACCTGAAAAGTAGTTTGTAATACTTTGTCTGCGGGCATAAAATTTGATGCCATAATAACTTTAAGTGATTTTAGTAATTAATTGTAGTTCTTTGACTTGACCATTACTTAGAACTGTGTTTTTGGAAAAAGTTGTCCTTATGGTTTTTTCTGCACTAATAATACTCTGTCACACTAAGATAGGTTTATAGACAGTCATAATCTTTAGCATGATTATTCTTAGTTATCCTGATCTGAAGCATTTTAATCATTAGGCAAAAAAAAGTTTGAGAACTTCAAAGTGCTATTGCAGATGATGCTATCTTTTGCGAAGAGCACACATGACTGCGTGTGCAGTAGAATAAACTTTGTAAATATATTTCTAAGGTGGTTCATGTTTAAGCTCTTATTTTTGCCCTATATTTGCATGCCTTCCTGGTTTGTATCTGTAGTATCTAAATACAGTGATTTGTGTTGCTTGGGCAGGCGTTTGGATTAAGAACAGGGAGAGAAAACAATTGATTGGGCTATAATGTCAATAACAATACCCAGTGACAGTGATAAAGTGGTCCCTTTGTTGTGATCAATGACGTACTCTACTAATTAAAAATAGGGTTCTGGTGAATGTGGATGATGTTTCCTCAGGTCCTGCAGTGTATTTAGGTATTTCTGGTACCTATTCATTAAATACAGAGACTCACTCATCTTGTCATGGATTGAAAAAAAAAACTTTTATTAGGATATGTGTAGCATTTTGTAAGATAAGCGAAGGGGAGTAAGGATGGGTGCCTTTTTTCCTGAAGTCTTCATTATGCAGATCTTCTGAATTTGCTTCATCTGTACACAGCTCTGGTAAGAAAGTGTGAGCTAGGAGAGAGAGAAGGCAAATAGCATTCAGAATATTTGCTTTATTTAAGTGTCTGGTGGAACCTGTAGTTTTACTACCAGTGATTTAAGCAATTTTTGATAAGCTACTGATGAAAGGGAGCTGCTGTGGTAATAACTAGTCTGCTTTTAGACCTTTATCTCAACAGATGTAAGGGTTTTTCCTTTAGTTCTGCATGGCAGAAGACGCCACCTTTTTTTTTTTTATTGTAGTAGTTGATCAAAAATGCTGCCTTGTGTTTTTGCAGAATATCTCTCTGCACTGTTTGTTTAAAAGGCTGGGGACAACTTGATTTATTTGGTCTTACTGCAGTAAATATTGTTAATCTCAGTGACACAGTCAGTAATAAACTTGCCTGCATATGGTAGAAGTACTTTATCCACTGGACAGCAAAACAGACAGAAGGAAAATCATGCACTATGATGGGAGTGTTGTAATATGTTTTTAAAGATCCTGTTATGCAGGGACACAAAAGCAAAGTTAACTATTGAAACTGGATATAAATGTTCATTCAGCTCTACAAATCTTCAGCTTCCTTAAAAGCTGTCCAAGTGTTTGGTTGTGTGGGTTTGGTTTTTTTTTGTTATAATTGTTGGAATACTGTGGTTAGAGTGGTCTTCCATGTAGAGATCTCTGACATACCTGTCCCTGATAATGCATAAATTTGAAATAGGATTATTTTGTGTGTGTATGTATGGTTTGTTTTTGTTTTTTAAGGCCAGGACTTGGATTCAGAGACTAGCACAACTAAAGCTAAATAGGGACAAATAGTGGCAAGCTCTAATCAATTCTAAAAACTTCTGAAATAGTTTTTCTGTGTTTTGGAGGAAGAGGTTAAAGGAAATTCTTTAGATTTTATGCACTTACCTGTAGAAGATTTCTCCATTTTCCACTTCTGTTGTAATCTAGGAACAACATGATTGCTCTGTAGTTTAACTGAATTTACTGCTGTGTAAAGCACTGAGGTGTTTGAAATTAGAGGGAGAAAGTAACTTCCAATCTTCAGAAATGCAGAACAACAGCTGAAAAAAGTAAGTATTCGTAATTTGATTTTTCTCAGGTAGCTTCTAGCAAAGCGATCTGTTTTATGGAGACAATGGATATTTGAATAAGAGGAGCAGTTATATGAAAATATGTTGTATACTTACAAGTATGGGTATGGATGAACATACATTTCTTAATAAATTTTTCCTGCTGCTGTGCAGAGTTTCCTGGGATTTTTTTTTATTTGTAACAAGACAGGATCTGAACAGGTATGTCAGTGATACAGGCAGCCTACAGCAGTTGCTGCTTTGGTATTTTGTCCTTTAAGAAACAATTCTTGCTCTTTATATAAATATGCCTGTCCCTTATTCTTCCTACTGCATCTTTACAGTTTGGCGGTCTCCTTTATCCTCAGACTGGGAAGGTGTTCACCTAGGTTGTTAACCCTTGGAGGAATTACTGGAGGTAGAGCAGGATATGTCTAAGAGAGATTGTGCTCTCAATCACAATTCTTTGTGATTTGGGAAGCTGTGGTATCTAAAACCTATCTTTTAGATATGGGAAGCTACTCCTTCAGTCTTTCCTCTGCCCATGACCAGAAGCAGAGGGAGTCCTGTGGCTGGCAGCAGCCACTGAGCCAAATCGCTAGTGCTTGGTGGGATGGGACATGGTCACAGTGGCAAGCAGTGGTAGCTCAATTGCCAGTAACTGGTCTTTCTCAGCTTTTCTACTCAGATGCTCAGCTGGAACTTTTTCCACTGCTGCCTTCCTTCCATGCCACTCTGCATCTCACAGCTGTCTCCTATGTCCAATTCCTGTGTAGACTTGTGGCCACACATTCCTTTTTCTTCCCTCACTAGGTTTGAGAAATACTGCTTTAAGACATCAGCTTTGTTTTTTCTTCTTGTGAATTATGGTATATAGCACAAGTGATAGGTGACAAGGAAATGGTATTTATGCAATATCTGACACAGTGCTTCTATCCTACCTGGGTCTTTTAAGCAGGCAGATAGAAAAATCCGTCATAGATCCTGCTTCTGCATTTGTGGAATAAAACCAGAAAAACATGCAGTCATGATTGCCCTGCCCCTTGCCCCTTCCTGCTGCACCCTTGAACATTGCTCTTGTAGGACAATGGAAAGCTGGCAGAAAATACAGAAATAATTATGGATCTAAATAGGTAGTCAGATTAGATTTAAATGAATTAAAATGGTTTCCATTACCACTTACGGCACTCATGGAACTCTGCAGCCTCATCTACTCTGGCAAACACCCATCAAAGTGGAATGATGTAGGTACAGGTGACTTGAGGCATCATTTTCACAGCAGATGTTTATATCAAAATTTCACTTAAAGGTATTTATTGTACATGATTTCCTTTCACTTGAATCTTTTAAATGATATTGCTAATAGTAGTCAGATTTTGTTGAAAGTTGTTTAATATTAATGTTCCTTTTTCCTTAGGAAACCATATTTTTTGTCAAGATAGTTGTCTTCATACCTGATTTAGTAGCACTCATGCTGAGAGTTTTGATGTCTTCACTCTGGCTTCTCTATTCATGTTGCTTTCAGTGCTTCCCAATTTTAATAAAAGTTTCTAGGATTATACTTAATTGATTTGTCACTCAAGGAAAATCAGCACTTCAAGCAATTAAGTGCAGAAAAATACCAGGTAACAAAGACATAAAGATTTTTGTCCCCATCCTAGTTATGAAAAATCCATTATTCATTATCTTATTGTTTTTAAATACTGAAGTACAATTTTCCAACACAATAGCAAAATTGCTTTTGAAACAGAATAAATTGCTTGCCAGTTCAGAGGCTGTATTTTGAAGTCAGGATTACTAAACATGATAGTGCTTATGCTCATTATCTTCACTGCTTGGTGAAGCTCTGTATTTAAAAGTGCAAACCTTGATACTGACTGTGAAAAAAATATTTGTTTACAATATAACCGCAAAAAAACCTTGAAGAAATTATGATTAGGACATCAATATACTCTGCAAGTATTACCACATTTACAAGAGTAGATTTAAATATTATGCATGTTAGTGAATGTGTTTCTCAGCCAAGTCTGTCTCCTATAATACTCTTGCATTAGCATGTTCCTCCAAGAGAGACTTAAACCATGTTTGCTGTGTTACCTTTGTATATAAAGGATGTTGTTTTCTGAATCACATACTTGTTAACTTTGTACAGAAGTAAAAGGGATCTGTTACTTTAAAATATCTTGCTGTATACTCCAATACAGCTAGCAGATTGTGATTTCACTGGTTGGTGTTACAAATAGACTATTAATTGTTTGGATGTCTGAAAGCAAAACACAATGCAACGGAAAGCTCTATGTTAAAACTGTGATAATGTAATTTGCAAATTTAACCAGGAGACCTTATAAAAGCATTGAATGTGAATCTATTTAAACACAGGCCTGTCTTACTGGAAGTCTTAGCATAAAGTAATGTCTTAAGTTTTTTTCTAAGCAGTGGTTTTATTGTCAAGTGTTAAAATTAGTCTATTCTGAGAGTAATCCATATAATTTAGTATAATATACATGTTAACCTGTAATAACTGCTCTGTTTTGGGGAGAGAATTTTTTGTGTAGTGTTTTTTCTTAATGACCATTGATATTAATGGGAATGGTAAACATTGCCAGATTGCCATATTAAACTAAACATCAGATTAAGCTTTTGCAAGCAGTGTTGTTTGTGAAGATCAAGTTTTTCATGTTTGTTTTAAACTTTATTTTCTTTTTTTTTTTTTGAAGTGGGCACTGGTGGTAACAAATCTGAATGCATTTTTCATGCCATCTTTTCATATGACTAAATTTCTGGGAACTCGTAACTTTTAACAAAGTATGCAGTTTTTTAGTTTGAAGTTACGTTTTCTGCAGTGTGGTTGTGCTTTTGCATCATTTGAAACAGATGAAGATTTTTCTTCTCAAGGTCTAGTGTGCTTAAGGTTTCAGTACTCGGTTGACTTGCAGCCAGCGGGAATGGGGGATGTGTGTGTTTATTATTATTCCTAGTTATGCATTATTTTCTAATCTGGTCTGAACACATAGTTAACATCCCTTAATGATGTCCCATACCAAGTGATTCAAAGGAGGTTGCAGAAATCAGGGCATCACCTGCCAACCAAAACAGGAAGTGTCTAGCTAATGACTGGTTAACCAGTAGTGGATTTGGGGTTGTTTTTTTCTCTCCTTCCTTATTAGATCTTCCTTCTTAAACAGGACTGGACCCAGTATTGACCCTTGGGGTACACCACTAGCTACTGGCCTCCAACTAGACTTTGCACCACTGATGAACACACTCTGGGTCTTGCCATTCAGCCAGTTTTCAGTCCACCTTGCTGTCTGCTCATCCAGCCCCTGCATTGACAGCTTGTCTATGAGGACTTTATGGGAGACAGTATCAAAGGCCTTAGTGAAGTCCAGGTAGACACAATCCACTGCTCTTGCTTCATCTACCAGGCCAGTTATTTCCTCGTAGAGGTTTATCAAGTTGGTCAAGCATGACTTCCCCTTGGTGAAGCCATGCTGACTACTCCTGATGATTTTCTTGTCCTTCGTATGCCTTGAAATGGTTTCCAGGATGAACTGCTTCATGGCCTTCCCAGGGATCATGGTGAGACTGAGAGGCCTGTAGTTCCCTGGGTCCTCCTTCCTGCCCTTCTTGAAGATAGGAGTGTTATTTGCTTTCCTCCAGTCACTTCTCCCAGTTGCCATGATTGATCAAGGATTATCGAAAGTGGCCTCACAATGACATCTGCCAGCTCCCTGGGTGCATCCCATCAGGCCCCATAGGCTTATATATATCCAGTTTGCTTAAGTGTTCCCTGACCTTATCGTCATCTTCCTTGCCCTGGTCTTTCCCCCTGCTCTCTGAGAACTGGGACTCCTGAAAGCCAGTCTTGCTAGTAAAGACTGAGGCAGAGAAGTCATTCAGTACCTCAGCATTTTCCATGTCCTGTGTAAACAGATACCCTGTCTCATTCAGCAATGAGCCCACGTTATCCTTAGTATTCCTTTTGTCACCTGTGTACTTACAGACTTCTTGTCTTTTACATCCCTGCCAGATTCAATTCCATTTGGGCTATAGCTTTCCTAGCTTTGTCCCTGGATGCTTGGACAATGTTTTTGTGTTCCTCCCAGGTTACCCATCCTTATTTCTACTCTCTTTGCTCTTCCTTTTTGTGTCTGGGTTTGGACAGGAGCTCCTTGTTCATCTGGTCAGGCCTCCTGCCATTTTTGCCCAACTTCCTATTCATTGGGATAGAACTCTCTTGAGCTTGGAGGGAGCTGATCCTTGAATACTAACCAGGACTTTGGCCCCTCTTCCCTCCAAGACCTTATCCCATGGGACTTTCCCAAGCAGTTCCTGAAGAGGCCAAATGTGTTCTGCTGAAGTCCAGGGTTGTGAACTTGCTTGCCATCCTCCTCCCTGCCCTCCAGATCCTGAACTCCACCATCTCATGGCCACTGCAGCCAAGGCTGTGTTTGACCCTCACATCCCCAGTGAGGCCCTCCTTGCTTGGTGAGTATGAGGTCCAGCAGAGCACCTCTCCTTGTTGGCTCCTCTAGTTACTCAGAGGAGGAAGTTGTTGTCAAAGCACTGCAGGACCCTTCAGGACTACTTATGTCCTTTTCTGTTGTCCCTCCAGCAGATATCAGGGTGGTGGGAGGTCCCCCATGAAGACCAGGGCCTGTGAACATGAGGCTGCTTCTATCTGTCTGTAAAAGGCCTCGCTCATCTGTGCGTTCTTTGTGTTCAGGCGGTCTGTAGCAGACACCCGCTATGTCGCCTTTACCTGTTCTGTCTTTGATCCTAACCCAGAAGCTCTCAGTTGGCTCCTTATCCATCCCCAGGCAGAGCTCCATGCACTCCAGCTGCTCTCTCACATAAAGGGAATGGATTTTTGGTTTTCTTAATTGCTATTTTTATATAGATTGTTTTTAGTTTGCTGTGGGGAAAATGGGACAGTCCCAGGACACACATTGTAAGAGGTGACTATATAATACAGCTTCATAAAAATTGAACTTACTTATTCTGTGCCAAACACTCATAATTTTTGGTGACTCAATCCTTATTCTTGTGGTTTTTTTTTGTTTTGTTTTCTGTTCCCCCCACTCCCCGAGTTCTAGCAATTATTCTTGCACTGGGAGTAGTGAAGAATAATTTCAAGGTAGATAAATTACATATTACACAAAGAGTAGACTGATGATAGTCTACTAGTCTTCTGAACTGTAAAGTATTTGAGAAATTTTAAAAATACATATGTAGAATATCTTTTGGTTTATTCTGGTCAGATACTTTTTTCATCAGCTGTTCCTATTTAAAGACTGCTTAATTACCATTACTGATAGTGTCAAGTAATATTTTTATATTTTTAAAAGTTTTTGCTTTTGTGTTCAATTTGATACATTTTCCACGTATTTTGTAAAGCATTTGTGCAGCCAGCTTTTCTGACCATTTCGTTTATCTTTGGTATTGTGCATTTTTATTGAGTAGGGTTATTGTATGTGTTATTGCATACAAGTAGGTGACCTTTGCTTGATTATAATGTTTAATTCGTTTTAAAATTTTCTTCTAATTAATATCCTTATTAGTCCTTTTAATAGTCTGTGAAAGGAAACCTGAGTAATAGTGCAGTTTCTTTCAATTATCTTCCCAATGGTGTAAAAACATGAACTGAATAAGTTAATCAATTTACATGCACTTAAGGGAATTTTCATATCGAATATTCCAGTATTTTGTCTTGGCATAAAAAGCATTCCAGAAATGTAAAATTAAAGTGGAGAATAGTTTCTGGGGAGGAAGGGACCACTGTTAGTTTAGTGGTTTTTTTCCATAGGTCCCACAAGCAAACCTGTTTTGACTCACTGAATATTTTTGTGTAGAATGATAAAAGTGTAACTATAATGTTTTAGTAATTAAATAAAACTAAGATACTGATGAGTTGCATAGCAAGTGTGACTCAAATAGAGGCCTGCACACACAGGAATAGACATCAGGAAAATAAGCTGAAGAAGCTCAGTGGAATCTAAAGTCTGTACTTCCATGAAGACTCAGTCATTTGGATCTGCTATGAACTTTGCCAATTAAATTCTGTTTAAAATAATCTTATAAAGAATCCTCTGAAAAGTATGAAGTTGCAGCTCTGTATGTACAAATTATATAAGAAACAATTTCCGTAGAATCATTTATGCTATGATTGGCAATGATTGCATGCCTTTTAGCTGTATTACATATTTTTAACTCAAATCAGAATTTCTTGTTGATGTGTTAGCACAAATACATGAGAAGTTTAGATGAAAATATCTGTCTAATAAAATTCCATATGGCAAAAAATAACTTGTTACTTTAAGAGATTCCCTGGTAATAAAAAAAATTATGTATTGGCTATATTTTTAGTGTTTTTATTTCTTTT
Organism: Morus bassanus; assembly: GCA_031468815.1. Classification (NCBI taxonomy): domain Eukaryota; kingdom Metazoa; phylum Chordata; class Aves; order Suliformes; family Sulidae; genus Morus; species Morus bassanus. The sequence continues at coordinate 65,198,528 of CM062567.1, read as the reverse complement.
TGCCAGGTACCAGGTGGAAGATGAGTCCTCTCATTTGGATGAAATGCCTCTAATGATGTCAGAAGAAGGCTTTGAAAATGATGAGAGTGATTACCATACTCTGCCAAGAGCCAGAATTTCTCAGAGAAGAAGAGGCTTAGAATGGTTTATCTGTGGTGGCTGGAAGTTCCTTTGCACTAGGTTTGTTGCATACCAGTACTTTTTATTTAACTATTAAACGAATTAAGTAAATAGTAAGTGTATTGTGTGATATGTGTAGAGTATGGGAACACAATATTTTGCTTGTCACGTACCTTTTGATTGCTTCGCCTGCATTTTCCTTACTAGGACATTACCAGCAGTTAATAAAAGAAGTTCTGAAGAGCTGCTGCTGTGCAATTCTCCTCTGCTGACTTGCAAGAAAAGGAGAGTCCTTTAAGAGATTTTATTTATTTCCTCAACTGAATGTGGATACAATAAAGAGTCCATTCAGTTTTGTATTTATACCTAGGGGCATTTTAATCATATTAGTGTTTTCTGTAACAGAACATCATAGCAGATAATATTCATTTTTCATGGAAAAAATAAAATCTCTAAAAAAGAAGACAGCCACCAGATACTAGCAGAAGCTTGAAATTTCAGTAGGATACTCCCACAAGAAAGGTGCAGACATCCGCTTAGATGAGATGCGGAAAATTAGCTGGAAGGGAAGGTGAATCCCATGGTATCTTACCTACTTGTCCAGTCAGGCTGGATAAAAACGTCACCTGAGTGAGTATGTAAATATCCGCTGTGGTGATAGGGAGGCTTTTTCTGGGCTGTGAGCACTACTTAAGGTTTGTTCAGGGATGTGCAGTCAGTGTTAAGTTATTCTTTTTGATGGTTTCTCATTATAAAAAAAACTTTATGAATTTTTGCTGGGGCCCACAAAATACTAGAGTTTTTGAAATGCCTAGTTGCAGTTCATAAAGTTGCCGAGGATCATGCAAAAGATCATACTGGAAACCTGGAGGCTACTATATTGTCATACATGCAGTTATTACTTACACTGTGTAGTAGAATGAGTTACACTGGGTTTTTTTGTGTGGTGTAAAGTATCAGTTCGGGATAGAACTGGGTGTTGATGCCTTCACACCTGAAATGGAGAGGAACATGTGAGAAAACAATTTTCATGTGTGTTGATGCTGGATTATACTGTTATGCAAACAACTGAAACTTATTTCCAGAAGGCAAACTGCTTTCTTTTAAGTGTAATGTGAGACTAAAAATGGCATAGCAGTCTGAAACCTGTTCAGTTGAATAGAATTAAAAATTTCACCCTGTTTTTATGGAAATTAGTATCTCATACTTGAGACTGGGTGAGGCTGAAATCTCAGCTTCCGCATCCAGAATTTCCTTTTGTGCTTTAAACTAAATTGTAAATTTCTCAAAGCTGTGACAGAAAGATGAACACAATAAAAGAGTAGGCATCTGTCTGGAGCCGAGCTCAGGGGCCCCTGATTTCTTTTGGGTTCTCAGTGAAACTCTTGTGTTTGTATTCAAGATCACTTGTTGCAAACAAACAAAACCCCCCATATCCACTAGGTTTGTTTTGGTTTTGTGTTGTTTTTTTTTGTCTGTCTTGCATTGTTAGGATTAGTCTCATTTTTGTGAGAGGAAGTTTTCCATCTCTTACTTTGCAGCTTTAGAATTTTGTATTTTATAGATTTTTGTTGCTACATCACAAACTGTTACTGTTTAGTTGAAAAAGTTTCACCCTTTTGGCAGGAGCAAATATGGAAGGTTTGACAAAGTTCACTGTACATTAAGATTGATTTTGTAAAAATCCTTTATTCAGCTTTTAACTTCTGTTTAGACAATAGACTTGTTGATTGGAACTGAATGGCATGGACTTTATTTGCAAATCGGCAACTCTTTTTACATTTTTTTACATTTGCAAGAAGAAAATCATAATTAAATGTTGTCTTTGATTTTGAACAAACTGAAGACTTAATTCAACCAATATAACTTTTAACTTCAGAAACTGCTTATTTCTTGCTTTCATAGCACAGTTAAAAGAAAACTTTGTGATATAGCAGCTGTTTTGTGGCTGTAATCATTTCCCCTTTAACTTACAAATTCTCTTCAAGCTTGTGAAATTATAATGCACATAGATCAATACTCTGGAGTTCTTTGGGCTGGATTGATTTCTTTCTCATGAGATTTACATTCCACTTGTTATCAAAAAACACTTTGTCCCTATGAAAATGGTGCCATTGAATGGCATTTCCATATGAAGTGAAGGGGATATCAAATGCTCGGATTAATTTGGGCTCTAAGATGGCCTGTACGCTTTCAATTAATCTGCAACGCATTTGTTATGCAGAAGCATGGGAAAATGCTGATCTTTTAAGAATGACATGACCACTGTGTTGCTTTTGGCCTGATTACTGAAGCTACCTGTTGAGTACAATAATTACAGTATGTTTTCTTTGCAGAACTAGTTTCTGCTACTTAAAACCTAATAAGGAAAAGCTGACCCTTGCAGACAATATAGAGCTTTTATATTATCTTTCCATTCTGATGAAAATCCTGTTTTGTGAAAGATACTGGCAGTTAAGCTTGTAGGATAAAAGTAATGAAAAGAGAAAATAAAAAAAGCCTTTATTGTTAGAGCTGCAGAGTCAGTTGAGACTTTTACTTTAGCTTTTGACTTGGAGAGATACGCTCTATTTATAAAAAAGTTAAGGGTTCTTATTTAACAATTACTCCAGGTTGGTTTTTTTTTAATATGGCATCAGTTACTAATATGAAGACTGTAGTTATTGTTCCTTCAAATAAAAAAAAAAGTACATTAGGAAGCAGATTGTTAAAAAGCCATTTAATAGATAGACCTTAAAGTTCTTTTATCAATCAGTTCATTTCTTCATATATACTATCTGTTGTATTGAAATAGACAGCATGGCTTATAGCTAGCTTAAGAAAAAAAGCTTTCTGTGCGTATGTTGAATTTTCTAGGCAAGGGCATTTGAAATAAATGCTTAAATCAATAAACAAGAACGTGATTTTTAATCACTGAATCCATAACAAGGTGTGGTTTTACATTAAAAATTTCAGGAAAATCTAAAGTGTCTTGAGCATGCTAAATTTTACATTATGTTTTTAGGATATCTGAAGCTCAGGGAATGCTATTCTGACTTATCTCCTGATGTTTGTTTCACACAAATTTAGTGGGTACAAAAAGCCCATGAAAGGGACTATACCCTTGCACAAAAATAACTTCTGTATTGGGGAATGTTAATTTGAGAACAGATTAAATATCTGTTGGGTGTTGATAACCCAAGTTTCAAAAATATCGGGTAGACTTCATAATTCTTAAAAATCTGAATTAATGTGAATTGATTAGGATTTCTGGGGCCAGCGTGTCCACCTCTTATTCTTCCTGTCATATAACAGTGATTACTGCTGAGACTGTAAATGGCAGAATCTAACTGAATTTTACTTTTAAGGTAGTAAAAATCATCTGAACCATTACAATACTGATTTGGGCATAACTTGTAATATTTCCATCATCTGAGATTTTCTTGCATCTGAGAACTTGAGTGTTGTTAGCTCTGTGTTGGTCAAATCCCCTTTATCAAAGGTATCACAGTTGTTTCCCAGTCAGACATCATTCTTTGGTCTGTACTTTATGGCATTTGCTAAACTAATGCTCATTATGGCATCTGTTTCAGCTTCTCTGTTGATCTGAAATGGAAAAAGTAGCTTCAAGAAGGGGAAACTCTGTGGCAAGGAAGGCAGTATAATTCAGTTGCTTTAGTCAAATGTTTAATTTTAGCAATAGGAAAGTCCTCAGTGTCTGAGGAGATTATTCTACAAAAGAGACTGTGCCTAGTCAAATGATCAGTCAGTTTTTGAACTCAAACTGTAAACAGATTTAAGCAGTACAAGATTTCAAAGCCTGTCAGAAAATTTCTGTCTATGGGCTTGTAGACAGAAGCTGTCATGCTTGTTCACTTTCCTCGGAAAAATTATTTTCCTTGGAACTTTTTTGCTACAGATCTGTCTTGACACTTCCTACTATACAGCTAAGCTGTCTCTTCCGTTCGTATTGTTCTCTCCACCCCCTCTGCCGTGGAAATTAGTGTGTTTAAAGTTTTAATTCCATGAGCAGTTTTATCAAGTGTAAATCCAAGCTGGCACTGAGTGGAATCATTCCACCTTCTCCTGCAAGCATGTAGCCTGTGTTGTTTCAACTATTTTTACGTTTTTATAGATTTTAAAGATCGGGATGGATCTAACTGAAAATAGTCCCCCTTTTTATTCTGTGTTAGTTTACAGCTGGATCAATTTGCGGGTCCTGTTTACCCGTGCAGTTGCATGAGTAGTTGTCAGCACAAGGGAAGGGGCAAGAATCCACACCTCTGTTATGGGAGGAGGGTGGTCCTAGCCATTTCAGCAGCAGCAGGATAGATTCACAGCCATTCTGATTGTGGAACCATGACATACTGTCATGGTTTTAGCTGGGATAGTTGATTTTCTTCACTGTAGCTAGCATAGTGCTGTGTTTTAGACTTGGTATGTAAATAATGTTGATAACACCCTGGTGTTTTAGTTGTTGCTGGGTAGTGTTTACACTAGTCAAGGACTTTGTAGCTTCCCATGCTCTGCTAGGTGCACAAGAAGCTGGGAGGGGAGGGGATACAACCAGGAGAGCTGATTCGAATTGGCCAGAGGGTATTCCATATCATGTGACGTCATGCCCAGTATATTAACTGGGGGGAATTGGCTGGGGGAGGCAGCGATCACGGCTCGGGGACTGGCAGCGTCGGTCGGCGGGTGGTGAGCGGTTGCAGCACTTGTTCAGTTTTGGTTTTGTTTTTTTTTTTTCCCCTCTCCTTCTAGTGTTTCATCTCTCTCTCGCTCATTATTTTCCTTTTCATTATATTAGTATTATTGCTGTTTTATTCTAATTATTAAACTGTTCTTGTCTCAACCCACGAGTTTTCTTACTTTGGCCCTTCCGATTCTCTCCCCCATCCCAGAAGGGTGGGGGAGTGAGCGAGCGGCTGTGTGGTGCTTAGTTGCTGACCAGGGCTAAACCACAACAGTCCTTTTTGGCGCCCAACGTGGGGCACGAAGGGTTTGAGATAATAACAGTTGCTGGTCACAGCATTGATTCATCTGTTCTCGATATTAGTAGTCAGACCTACACCATGCTGATTTTGAAGTACATGTTAAAGATTGGCATTGGGTTTTGTAGTTTGCTGTGCTCTGCAGTGGTTAGAGATGTTTTGCCTAGGAGATTTGTTATTAAAACACTGGCCTTGAGTTTTATCGGTTATTTGGGTCTTGCATGGAAGCCGTTACTGTACTTTGGCTACCACCTCATGGAGACAATTAGCAATTATACCTCCTCCTCTGAGAGGTTCTTTATGGAGGAAATACAGAATGGCACCTTAGCTACCATCTTCTGTAATGTCTCCTCCTTCATTACAACAACTTTTCAGTATCTTGAACATCCTTGGGTAGTTAAGATACATCTGTTGATATACCTATGGCAGATTGTTTCGGTTTTGTCTAAGGTTAATAAGCAATTCAAGAATATCATCCAGAGATCTGCCCCAAGGCTCGATAATTATGGGTGGCAGGGTATGTGGGATAGTATGGGCAAATGCCTGAGACGGTGGGCACCCCCAGTGTTTTGGGACTTCACCCCTGAACAAGTGCAGAATCCTGAAAAATTAGTAGAATATTTGGAGGAAGTATGCTGTCACCCTAGCAATTCCAGAGAGATACAAATCATTGCAATGTGTTGGGGCCTGGCCCATGCCTACCGAGCCCTATTCAACAGTATTCAGTACCACCAAGGAAAAATGACAGGCCCTGCGGCTACTCCAAGCCCAACAACAAGCACTGTGGCCCCTCAAACCCTCACAACAGGCGCTGCAGCAGCTCCAAGCCCAGCGACAAGCACTGTGGCCCCTCAAACCCCCACAACAGGCTCTGCAGCAGCTTCAAGCCCGACGACAGGCACTGTGACCACTCAAACACCCATGACGGACACTGAAGCTGAATCAGAGAATCAACCCGTGCCAGTATCAGTTGCCCCTATACGAAAGAAGAAATCTTCGAAGAGAATGTCAACTCGTTTAGAAAAGGATGATGGAGAAGCAGCGCCATTAATAAGAGAGGAGAAGGAAGAGGAAGAACTCGTACAAGAGACGGAAACTACCCGATCCCTATCCTTAAGTGAGCTGCGAGATATACGAAAAGATTTCGGCCGTCATGTAGGTGAGCATGTTGTCACCTGGCTGCTCTGATGCTGGGATAACGGGGCCAGTAGCCTGGAATTAGAGGGTAAGGAAGCCAAACAACTGGGATCCCTTTCTAGGGACGGGGGCATTGACAAAGCAATTGGAAAAGGGACACAAGGCCTCAGCCTCTGGAGGCGACTCCTGTCTGCTGTGAAAGAAAGGTATCCCTTCAAGGAAGATGTTATATATCGCCCTGGAAAATGGACCACCATGGAGAAAGGTATCCAGTACCTGAGGGAATTAGCTGTGCTTGAGGTGATTTATGGTGACGTGGATAGTGAACAGTCATCCAAAGATCCAGATGAAGCGCAGTGCACACGACCTATGTGGCAGAAGTTTGTACGGAGCGCACCATCATCCCATGTAAACTCCCTGGCAGTAATGTCCTGGAAAGATGAAGAGGCACCAACGGTAGAGGATGTGATTGATAAACTCCGGGATTATGAAGCACATGTCTCTTCCTCCCTCGTCTCAGCTGTGGAGAAATTGTCCCGGGAGGTCCAGCAAATCAAAGAAGATATGTCCTACTCCCTACCTGTACGGACCAGTATCTCGGCCATTAGGAGGAAGCGTCCTTCTGCTCAAGAGAGAAGATACACACCATGGGGCACCCTATGGTTTTACCTGCGTGACCATGGAGAGGACATGAGGAAGTGGGATGGAAAACCTACCTCGACCCTGGAGGCACGGGTACGTGAGTTGCAAGGAAAAACAACCACTCAAGGGGGGACCTCCAGGAGAGTTGCTGCTCCAGTTTCCAGTAGGCAGTTCCCCAGACAGAGGAGTAGAAGCGCTGATTCTATCCGTGATCTTAATAGGGAGACTTCTGATTCCCATTCACAAGAAGTGGGTTGCGAATTCTGCAATTGGAATTAGAGGGGCCCTGCCTCCAGCCAGGTGGAGGAAAGGGACAACTGGGTTTACTGGACTGTGTGGATCCGATGGCCTGGCACATCTGACCCACAGGAGTATAAGGCTCTAGTGGACACCGGTGCACAGTGCACCCTAATGCCATCAAACTATGTAGGGGCAGAACCCATTTGTATTGCTGGAGTGACAGGGGGATCCCAAGAGCTAACTGTATTGGAGGCTGAAGTGAGCCTAACTGGGAATGAGTGGCAAAAGCACCCCATTGTGACTGGCCCAGAGGCTCCGTGCATCCTTGGCATAGACTACCTCAGGAGAGGGTATTTCAAGGACCCAAAAGGGTACAGGTGGGCTTTCGGTATAGCTGCCTTGGAGACGGAGGAAATTAAACAGCTGTCTACTTTGCCCGGTCTTTTGAAGGACCCTTCTGTTGTGGGGTTGCTGAGGGTCAAAGAACAACAGGTGCCAATTGCCACCACAACAGTGCACCGGCGGCAATACCGCACCAACCGAGACTCCCTGATTCCCATCCATGAGCTCATTCGGTGACTGGAGAGCCAAGGAGTGATCAGTAAGACCCGTTCACCCTTTAACAGTCCCATATGGCCAGTGCGGAAGTCTAATGGGGAGTGGAGACTAACAGTAGACTATCGTGGCCTGAACGAAGTCACTCCGCCACTGAGTGCTGCCGTGCCGGACATGCTAGAACTTCAATACGAACTGGAGTCAAAGGTAGCCAAGTGGTATGCCACAATTGATATCGCTAATGCATTCTTCTCAATCCCTTTGGCAGCAGAGTGCAGGCCACAGTTTGCTTTCACTTGGAGGGGTGTCCAGTACACCTGGAATCAACTGCCCCAGGGGTGGAAACACAGCCCTACCATTTGCCATGGACTGATCCATACTGCACTGGAACAGGGTGGAGCTCCGGAACACCTTCAGTACATTGATGACATCATCGTGTGGGGCAACACAGCAGAAGATGTTTTTGAGAAAGGGAAGAAAATAGTCCAAATCCTTCTGAAGGCTGGTTTTGCCATAAAACAAAGTAAAGTGAAGGGACCCGCACAGGAGATTCAGTTTTTGGGAATAAAATGGCAAGATGGATGTCGGCAGATCCCAATGGATGTGATCAACAAAATAACCGCCATGTCTCCACCAACCAGCAAAAAGGAAACACAAGCTTTTTTTAGGCGTTGTGGGTTTTTGGAGAATGCATATTCCAAATTACAGTCTGATTGTAAGCCCTCTCTATCAAGTGACCCGGAAGAAGAATGATTTCAAATGGGGCCCTGAGCAACGACAGGCCTTTGAACAGATAAAGCAGGAGATAGTTCATGCAGTAGCCCTTGGGCCAGTCCGAGCAGGACAAGACGTAAAAAACGTGCTCTACACTGCAGCCGGGGAGAATGGCCCTACCTGGAGTCTCTGGCAGAAAGCACCAGGGGAGACCCGAGGTCGGCCCCTAGGGTTCTGGAGTCGGGGATACAGAGGGTCCGAAGCGCACTACACTCCAACTGAAAAAGAGATATTGGCAGCATATGAAGGGGTTCGAGCTGCTTCAGGAGTGATCGGTACTGAAGCACAGCTCCTCCTGGCACCTCGACTGCCGGTGCTGGGCTGGATGTTCAAAGGGAGGGTCCCCTCTACACATCCCGCAACTGATGCTACATGGAGTAAGTGGGTCGCACTGATCACCCAACGGGCTCGAATAGGAAACCCCAGTCGCCCAGGAATCTTGGAAGTAATCATGGACTGGCCAGAAGGCAAAGATTTTGGAATATCACCAGAGGAGGAGGTGACACGTGCTGAAGAGGCCCCACTGTATAACAAACTGCCAGAAAATGAGAAGCAATATGCCCTGTTCACTGATGGGTCCTGTCGTCTGGTGGGAAAGCATCGGAGATGGAAGGCTGCTGTATGGAGTCCTATACGGCAAGTCGCAGAAACTGCTGAAGGAGAAGGTGAATCAAGTCAGTTTGCAGAAGTAAAGGCCATCCAGCTGGCTTTAGACATTGCTGAACGAGAAAAATGGCCAGTGCTCTATCTTCATACTGACTCATGGATGGTGGCAAATGCCCTGTGGGGGTGGTTACAGCAATGGAAGCAGAACAACTGGCAGCACAGAGGCAAACCCATCTGGGCTGCTGCATTGTGGCAAGATATTGCTGCCCGGGTGGAGAACCTGGTTGTGAAGGTACGTCATGTGGATGCTCATGTTCCCAAGAGTCGGGCCACTGAAGAACATCAGAACAACCAACAGGTGGATCAGGCTGCTAAGATTGAAGTGGCTCAAGTAGATCTAGACTGGCAACATAAAGGTGAACTATTTATAGCTCGGTGGGCCCACGACACCTCAGGCCATCAGGGAAGAGATGCAACATACAGATGGGCTCGTGACCGAGGGGTGGACTTGACCATGGACACTATTGCACAGGTCATCCATGAATGTGAAACATGCGCTGCAATCAAGCAAGCCAAGCGGGTAAAGCCTCTGCGGTATGGAGGACGATGGTTGAAGTATAAATATGGGGAGGCCTGGCAGATTGATTATATCACACTGCCACAAACCCGCCAAGGCAAACGCCATGTGCTTACAATGGTGGAAGCAACCACCGGATGGCTGGAAACATATCCCGTGCCTCATGCCACCGCCCGGAACACTATCCTGGGCCTTGAAAAACAAGTTTTATGGCGACATGGCACCCCAGAAAGAATTGAGTCAGACAACGGGACTCATTTCCGAAATAACCTCATAGACACCTGGGCCAAAGAGCATGGCATTGAGTGGGTGTATCACATCCCCTATCATGCACCAGCCTCTGGGAAAATTGAACGATACAATGGACTGTTAAAGACTACACTGAGAGCAATGGGGGGTGGGACATTCAAACACTGGGATACACATTTAGCAAAAGCCACCTGGTTAGTCAACACTAGGGGATCTGCCAATCGAGCTGGGCCTGCCCAGTCAGAACTCTTACGTACTGTGGAAGGGGGTAAAGTCCCTGTAGTGCATGTAAAAAATATGCTGGGGAAAACCGTCTGGGTTATTCCTGTCTCAGGCAAAGGCAAACCCATTCGTGGGATTGCTTTTGCTCGAGGACCTGGGTGCACTTGGTGGGTAATGCGGGAGGATGGAGGAGTTCGATGTGTGCCTCAAGGGGATTTGATTTTGGGTGAAAATAGCCAATGAACTGAACGGTATGCTGTTAATTGCTATATGATATTGTATGTCATCACTCCTATGGTTGCTATATGCTGTATCGATGGTATCATAGTAAGAATTTCCAAAATTAATGAAGAATGAACTTTGATTGAACCAAACAACGTGTAGCGGTGGTGGGACAAAGACTGGCTTCAGCATGCAACAATCCAACACCACGCAGACCATCTCTCTGGCCTTGAAAGACTATTACGGTAGATGGAGCCCAAAGTTAGGGACTGAATGAACTCAATGGACATGTGTGGACCCTCTACAGATGTTCTACAGGGATGATCCATAGACTACAGGAATGATAAATGATATCTACGTATGTCATCAAAGGATGGGGAGGCGGGTGGTGGTTATTGAGGTCATATTGGATAGTATGAGACCTGAGCATGACGTAAATGGTATAGAATAAGGGGTGGATACTGTCATGGTTTTAGCTGGGATAGTTGATTTTCTTCACTGTAGCTAGCATAGTGCTGTGTTTTAGACTTGGTATGCAAATAATGTTGATAACACCCTGGTGTTTTAGTTGTTGCTGGGTAGTGTTTACACTAGTCAAGGACTTTGTAGCTTCCCATGCTCTGCTAGGTGCACAAGAAGCCGGGAGGGGAGGGGATACAACCAGGAGAGCTGATTCGAATTGGCCAGAGGGTATTCCATATCATGTGACGTCATGCCCAGTATATTAACTGGGGGGAATTGGCTGGGGGAGGCAGCGATCACGGCTCGGGGACCGGCAGCGTCGGTCGGCGGGTGGTGAGCGGTTGCAGCACTTGTTGTTCAGTTTTGGTTTTGGTTTTTTTTTTTTCCCCTCTCCTTCTAGTGTTTCATCTCTCTCTCGCTCATTATTTTCCTTTTCATTATATTAGTATTATTGCTGTTTTATTCTAATTATTAAACTGTTCTTGTCTCAACCCACGAGTTTTCTTACTTTGGCCCTTCCGATTCTCTCCCCCATCCCAGAAGGGTGGGGGAGTGAGCAAGCGGCTGTGTGGTGCTTAGTTGCTGACCGGGGCTAAACCACAACACATAGAAAGACTGCTGTTCATTTTGCTTTAAAGATAAATTTAAGTAATGACCAGGGTAACTTGATTTTTCTGACTGTATGTTACTAAATAGCAGGGCTGAATTTTGAATGTTGAACTAATACTGTTATTTTTACAATAGAATAATTCTTTGTCACTATTTAAAAGAGATGGGTAAAGGTTGCTGAATGGGCTTATATTTGTAACAAAAATAAAATGCATGTTTATATAGGATCAAACCAAATTGATGTCCATCCCATAGTGAAAGCTTTGAAATCTTAAGAATCTAGCATTTAAAATTGAAGTGTTTTAAATGTCAGCTTGTGAGTATTGGTGTAGTGGTATTTCCATAACAAAGTCAATGTTACTTTGAATGATTTTACTATTGCATAACTTAGTTTTCTCTAAAAAGAGCCTGCAACTTTGAATTCCATTTGTTCTTTGGCAAAATTAGTTTGTAATAGGCCTGGGATAATGTAGGCTATAGACAAGAACATTTTAAGTGGGACTGTGGTGATGTAAGCTATCAGCCTTCCTTCCCTGCATATTTGTGTGTATCATGACTCTGTAATTGTGGAAAAACAGACTAGGAGAGGTCCTTAAGGGGTCATCCAGTCGATTCCTTGCCTGTACAGGATGAATTACACTTATCACTTATGTCTGATCTAACCAGATCTAAGAGACCTGCAGTAGTAGCAATTCCAGCCTCCTTAAGTGTTTCTTTCCACCCTAGTTGTTAGAAGCATTTACTCAATGTCTGTGCCCCCTGCCCTTATTTATTTGCCACAGTTGAAGTCCATCATTACTTAATCATGGTGAACCTAGAGAGTAATTGTCCTCTTCCTCTTTGCAGCTGTTTTTTACATACTTGAAACCATATTAGGTTCACACTTGACATTCTCTGAACAACTGTTTCTTTCGATGTACCTAGTAGACAAGCCTGCCCTGCTTTCTAGACCTGTAATTGTTTTGTTGCTCTTGCATGTGGTCTTTGCTTTCCCAATAGGCATGTTTGAAATTTGGTATTCAGAATGGTATTGTAAGCCAGGTGAGATCTTGCTAGCACTGGATTGAGGAAAAGGAATACATTCATGACTTGCTAGCATTATGGCTGTCCACACTGACCAGATATATGCCTTTTTTTTGCACATGTATATCATTCTTGTGCAGCAACAATCCTTCTCTTCTGAGCTGCCATCTACTAAGCCTTTTCCAATTCGGTATTTGCGTAGTTGATTATTTTTGTGTAAACGTACTGTGTTGCACTTTTGCTTGTTTAACTACGTTCTACCTTTTCCAGGTAGTTTTTCCAATCTGTCAAGACAGCTTTGAAATCTAATCTCCTCCATGTACTCCTGTCTCTTTTAGCTTTTTGTTGTCTGAAAAAATGAAATATTTGATAATCACCCATTAAGTTCTAGATAAAGCTTTGCAGAACTTCACTGAAATTATTTTGGTTTTATAACAAGCTACTCTGCAATTATGATTTTTCCAAATGTGTCAGTTCCAAGAATATGTTCCTTTTACTTTTCTTAGAAGAAATATCTTGTGAGCTAAGTTTTATTAGAGACATAGAATCATAGAATGATTTGGGTTGGAAGAGACCTTTAAAGATAGTCTAGTCAACCTTCCTGTCCATGGGCAGGGACATCTTTCACTAATCAGGGTTCTCAAAGCGCCCCAGGAATTGAGAGGGCATGTACTTTCAAGCAGTAGTGCATCTGGTTCTTCTCAGAGGGAAATTAGTTCCATTTTAGAAGTTGCTCTTGACATGTCAGTGTTGGTTATGGTTTTCTGTTTTCTTTCAGGTGCGTACAATTACATACAAAATAGGTTGACTATACAGAATTCAACCAGGAAACAATGCTGAGGTGGCTGGATCCTAATTTCCCCCTCCTGTTCTCATCAAAATCCTTTCTCTTGGTTTGAATACAATTTATAAGAGCTTCCTAATGGTTACTTTTTTTTTCTGCATCAAAAAGATTGTCAGTATATTCAAAAACCTCACTGGAAAATGTGTCACTTTCCTTCACCTTCAGCTTCACCTGCTGATGTAGCTGAAATCCACTGTGACCAGCTAGGTCTGTGTTTTGGCTGCAGGAGTTGCTCACGGAAGGCCTGTCTGCTCAGTCTCCCTGATTCTCTTGCCTAAAACAGACTCCCAACATGATTAAGGCACTTCCCCCCAGTATTAAAAAATGCAGATAAATTCTCCTTTAACGTACGGGATTGTAAAATGAGTATATACGTATGGCAAACCTGTGGGGTTTTTTTCACGCTACCAGTTCTTTCTAAACCATCTGTACTCATCTGCATTAATAATCTGCCCCTGTGGACAGTCCTAGCAAGTCATAGGCTGATTATATTACGTAAATTGAGTCACATCCATGTTTGTTTCTTGTTTTACTGTTGTAAGTAGTTTGCTGAGCCTCAGTGGCATCATTCTTTTTGCCAGCCCTTTGTTCCTACTATGTTGTGATCTCATCCCATCATTCCTGTCCTTGTCCAAATTGCAGTTGTTTAAAGGTGGCTCGGAGCTGTATTTATCTCATTGCTCATAGTTTAAGCCCTCTTCAGTACATTTGTAAGCTGGTTAGGCAAGGGTGCTCTTCATTTCTACTGTGAACTGAAGTGCATTTACATCATTGATTTTTTTGGTTGAAAACATCTGACTGTGGCATTAGGTATGCTTCCCTGTTATGTCTGCTATAGGCAGTCTTAGGGAGGAAACTATGATGTACAAATTATGTGGTAATTGTATACAAAGCTGTTGAAATTTTTCTAACTAACAGAAGTATTATTTCCTCTTTAATCACTAGCATAATTTGAGTATCAGTAATACAAGTTAAAGAGTTTAGCCAAAGGACTGTAAGGTATGATGGATGAGTTAATTATTTAACGGTGGGAGGATTTAGTCACTGCTAATGCAGACTTGTATTAACTAGAAATTTTTTGAACCTGTGTCAGAGTAAGGTGTAGTGAAACTTGTTGTTATTTTGTTAGGATTTCCTGTAAAGAATGTGCAAGTGTTTATATAAGTATACGTCTGAATGAGTGGAGTACTGTGTAATTGCCCTAAATAGTACAAGTCAACATCATGCTTGCTTATTTAGATGTGGCAAAAATTTTTAAGCCTGCTTTTCTTAGGTATTTGCCTTTAGGCTTCCAGGTTTGGAAATAGTAATCACATATAGTAAATTTTTAGTTTTAAAGTAAACATTTTTTTTTCTTTTCAGTTGTTCTGATTGGCTCATAAACATTTGCCGAAGAAAGAAAGAATTGAAGGCTCGCACAGTGTGGCTCGGGTGTCCTGAAAAGTGTGAAGAAAAATACCCCAAAAATGCCATAAAAAATCAAAAATACAACATCTTTACATTTATACCTGGGGTAAGGCTACTAATCATTTTTTTTGTGTTGGGCTGACTATGTTTTATGGTGTTTTTTGATGATTCTGTGAAGATTTACTTTATTTGCCCAGATTCTTCTTTTTTGAAGTGAAGAAATCTGTGTCTTCAGTTAAACTTGATGGTTGAGTGTAAGGCTGATTTATTTTTTCTAAATTGTTTTGTTTTCAAAGGGATATTTAATAAAGAAGTGCAGTATGTATAATTGAGTGATTGGAATTCAGTGAAGAACCCGCTTGAGATGGGTTTCCTTGCACTTTTCTATTCATCATCAGAAATTTGTAATCCTCTTTTTAAATCCACTTTTGAAAACTTTTCTGCACAGTCAGTTGTGAAAATACTACAAAGCACTGACTTCAACTGAGAATTAAATAGTTGAAAATTACAATGTACTCCCATAGATATTTTCTCATACTCCCTGCCACTGAAAGCATAATAAATAATGTATTCTGAAACAGGCAACTCCTTAAAGGACAAAAACTCCCATCGCTTCAATTTATATGATAACAAGTAAGGCCTAGTTTTGTAAACTAGTACTTTTCAGAGTTGTATTTCTTCTTGCAGTTTTAAAAATGGTGATGTCCTTTGGGTTTTGAATGCCATTCTCCGGACAATACTTTTGTTGTGGAGTAGAAGGGGTTTTTTTGGTCACTTTTTTCTGAGAGGCTATATTGCATCTTAATTTCATTTTTTTTGCCTGTAACATTCACAGTGTATATGAAGACAAAAGAGACATTACAGCTTTGTCTAGTTCATACTTTTAAAAAAATTTGTTGTTATAGTGAAATACAGCAATAGAGAAGACAACTTTTGAAGCTTCGGTAGTTAAGACCTAAAAATGCATGCTGCTGTGATATTATAAATTTTACTAATACGCTTTTACTCGTACCGTCCAAGAGTCCTGTGTCCTGTTGCAAAAACTGAATGTCTTCTACATTTGAATACAGACATGCTTTGTCTTAAATTTTTTATTTAAGTGATCATGCTGGATTATAAGAATATTGATTCTACTCTTCTGGCCTTTTTGGTCCAATGACTGGCAGGTGCTTTCTAATACATTTCTTTATTAAAACAAAAAAAATTAATGCCTTTGTAATTAAGACTGATCTCCTGTCAAAGAAATAAAATGTCAGTTATCACAGGTGGATAAAATATTCTCATCTCTATTGAACGAAGTAAATGTTTTCTTCTGAAGTTTAAATTATTAAATACACTGAAATAGGCTAAGCCACATGCTTTCCTAAAGGTCACAAAATTCGTGAAGCATATAGTAAGCCATTGATTATTGTGACTAGAAATCTGCAGTGTAGATTACAAATCCTAAACTAGATTCATGTTTCCTATAGGGATCAGCCATAGCTTGCAATTACCTGTTGAGAGAGAGAATGTTTGTTCTTTTTTGATCTTTTGAAAATCTTGGGCTTTACAGTATAGGCAGAATCAGATGTTTATTTTGGTGGTAGTATTTGGAAACTCAGCAGTAATTTCAAAATGAAGTGAGACCCTTAATGTAAAGCCCAACAGTTGGTGAAAATAAAATGTTTCTAAATTTTAATTTTAGACATAAATTAACACTTTTCACTGATTAGAAATACTGTGTAGCTATCTGGTTTTTATGCCATTCCACTAGAAGTAATTTGTAGGGAACATAGTTGTATTGGTTCCAAACCCATAAATGTAACTGTCATAAATATTGGCTTCAATCACTTACCCTGGTTGAAATTTTCATCATGTGAAGTTTTGTCTTCTGTTTAGAGTTGTATCTTTTTTAATATTGCAGCTGGCAATGTGTAATATTCAATGATTTCATATCAAAATACAACCTTAAAATAATGTTTAGACTAATAGAATTTTACTTACTGGCTAAAAGAGCTGTAACATTTCTAAAATATCACCTAATTTCTTAACATTTTTATAAAATACTTACTGCTTCTATCTCTAAACTGGATTGTTCAACTTCAGTTTACTATTTCATATACATCTTGGTACAGCTGCTTAGGAATTTTTTATAAATTTCCATGAAGAATATCTTCTGTGATGGGCAGATTTTTAAGATGCCTCTCCCTGAACTTCAAAGCAGTAGTCTATTTTTTTTTTATCAGTTTTATGTAACTGGAGACTTTTCAGTTTGCATAACTAGACTGAAGTGTTTAGCTTTGTATTGAGTGATCTGTCAGTGGTCTGCAAGGATTCAAAAGACTTGTAGGAAGGTGCTTTTTTACCTCCCACCTTCTCCTGCAAGATGGGTCCTCTTGCAGATCTGCACCTCCCAAAGTAATATGTGACTTTTCTTTGACCTGGTTTATCAAGTCTTTGTAAACAGTTAAACATACTGCTAGAAATGAGTATGAGCTTCATCAATATTAACATAAGGTACAGGTTCAAGCTGAACTAGTTTCATTTTGGAAGAGTGCTCTAACTTTCTTTGCAACTTTAAATTTGACTTTTTTTGCTCTACAGTTTTGTTGGTAACCGGTAGAATAGAATTCCATGCTTTTGAAAAATCTTCTGATTTTAGGCTGCTTAGGTAGCCTTTAACTGAATAGTAATGTAGCACTCTTGTGATTCTGAGGTATTGCTACTTCGTTGTGCCTGCCAGAAAGACACTTTGAAATGAACTTCCCTGAATATTTTTCACTAGGGCATAGGTTTTTACATAATTAAGTAATAATGTTGGACTGATAAGAGCAATAAATATCTGTCCAATAACTTTGATTTTCATGCAGATGTCATTGTAATATTAATTGAATTGTAAGACTAAAAGATGGAGATGCTCTTTAAATGTGGCTTTTTGATCCATTTTGAATCTTTTAGCTTTGAAACAATTGATTATCCATTTTCTCAAGTCTCAGTGTTCGAAGTTGCAGTAGCCACTTCTCATCCTCCTGCTGGAGGTCCCATGTTATCCTGGCCTACTAAAGAGATATGTGAACTTTTTGAAGATTCAAAATTCTATAAAATGAATAATGTTCTTAGCATTATAATTATAACTAAAGCAATGTTGAGAACATGCATTTGCTGAAGTAGTGCTTTTAATTACCAAAGGAATCTCTGCATCTGTCATTCATTTGGAATATGGGACAATTCATTCTGTGATAAGGTTACTGTGTCTTCACTTAAAACTTGGACAATTATTTTGGAGTTTAGACCAAACCTTTGATTTATTAATAAGTATATACTATGTACCCATATTGCAAAATAATCTTTTGAGAAATTTACTGCTGAGCATTTCTTCTAAATTACCTCAAAAGCCCATGTTATTCTGTTACAAATTTTTTGTAGTTTAAACTTTCTAAAAACTTAAACTGATTGTTTTTGTAAAAAGCTTGTCTTCCTATGGAAACTGAAGAATACTGCCTTATTCTGAGATTTCCACACGAAAGCCATTTGGAAAGAGAGCGGTGTTGCTTACCCTTACTCACTGGATCTTTTCTGTAGTGTTCGTTTCATCTTCCTAAACAACATTTATTCTTGAACATTGAGTAGTTTCACTGTTTTTAAGAACAGTGGGAAATGGTAATTTTGAAGGAGTGCATCTGACCTGATGGTAGCCTTTGTTCCTTTGAGAACCGAAGGACTTGAGAAAGAAGGCAGATGAGTTGTAGAGTTTCAACCCCTGCAAGAGGGGAAACCATTGGCTGTGTTGAGGAGAGAGTGTGCCGAGGGAATGTGGTGAACAAAAGTAAGGAGGAGTTCGTATATACCGCTTCCTGTACGTGCTGCAGACAGGGCTGAAGTTTTAGGGTATTCTCACAGTGATGCAGAGCAGCATGGTATAACCTGCTCAGTTTTGTTACTCTGTGGAAGTTCAAATGACAAAGGCTAGGATAATATTTTTGTAAATGGTTTCTGTTCATTTGATGCCAATGCTTTTTTTAATCATTCTTATTTAAGGCCAGGATATGAAAATTTTTAAGACAAAAAGACATTGTGAGACAGATAAAACAGAATTTAAGTATCGGTACTTAGGGAAAAATTAAGATTTACTTTTAATGCTGTATTTTTAGGAAGAAATGTTTTAGCAGTTAAATGAAAACTTAATGTAAGCAATGAAAGTTCAGATACTCACAAACTTATTTTGCTTTTTTTATTGATACTATAAAATTTTTTTCCAAAAACTGCTTTTAAGTCATAAACATAAAGGTAACTATTGTGGCTATAAAACTATTGCAAGATGCTTCTACAAACATCTGAATTCTGTTTACTGTTAAAATTTCAGAGTAAATATTTGCACGGTGATCTTGATATATATTTAATATTTGTAAAGATTGAGTTCATGTAGTCCAGTTTTCAAAATACCAAAAATACAGCAAATTGCTTTTTCAGAGTGAAGAGTCATTAATATCAAAGGATTTTTCTCAACAAAAATAGCAGTATAATAATCGAATAACTTACAGTGCATGAAGGAGTTTGAGTTATATAGCATATTGTGCTATATAGTACTATAATAGTACCATATACAGTAGTATGCCATATAATGGTTTTGTATCTACTAACATGAAAAAGTGAATTTGATGTACATTATGGGTACAAAATTTAAGACATTTATCTCTTTTGTGTTTTTCATTTTTAGGTTTTATATGAACAGTTCAAGTTTTTCTTGAATCTCTATTTTCTCGTCGTGTCCTGCTCACAGTTTGTACCAGCATTGAAAATAGGCTACCTGTACACGTACTGGGCTCCTCTGGTAAATAGAAAAATACTATTAACTAGAAGTTTTGGTTTTTTAATTTCAGATGAAAAGTTCACATATACTTATATTTCATAAATTTGTGTCAGGTAAACTACAGTGATTAAAGTAGATAACAGAAGTAAAGTGCTTATTTGAAATTACAGTATTTTACAGCAGATACTCCAGAAGCTGTTGTTTGATAGCCCTCCCTTCTGCCTGCTTACCACACTCCTGCCCCACAGGCTGGAGGTCGTTTTTGTTAACCAGCTAGTCTGAGTGAGTAGTGCTCCCTTCTGGCTGCTGGTCATTTGAGAGGTTTAGAAAAAAAAACCAAAAAAACCTCCAGCTAGTAGAGAACCTTATTTGGTAACACAGGTAATTTGTGTGTTAAATTTCTTTCAGTTTATTGTTATTTACTCACTATTTTATGTTTTCAGGCTAGGTCAGAATTGAAATCATAATTTTTTTGCATTCCTTCTCTATCGGTTTTGATCATGTCTTTTTTTTTTTTTTTTTTTTTTTTTTAAACAAAAACTGAGATCTAATATTTTAAGCCATGGATAAAGCAGCGGGAAAATGTGTCTTGAAAAAAAGTTATTAATTAAAAATGCTCTTCTTAATTGATTGCCCTGCCAGTTGCACTGGCTTCCTTTCAATATGTCTTTTTATTATTGAGCCCTCTGCGGTATTTTCTTGGGAAACTGTTCAAACCAGTTGCTTCTGACTCAGGTTTCCTAAGGTTTGAAAATTGTATTCTCTTCAGAGGAGGCCCTTTTGGTAGTCTGCCAGCTATATTCCAATGGTTTGGAATTTGTTTCTTGTTTGTAACCAGATTATTATCTTTTCTTTCATCTTCCTCCTGGCCCTCCACCCCAGGTTTAAAAGCAAGGCAGGAAGAACAAATACTTTCTTTTCTAAATTTATAAAAAAATGGTATTTTTCAGTAGCATTTATTCACAGTGGTATTCAAGAGGAACAGTGACATGCTGACTGCTTGAATAAAGGTCGCTCTTAACAAGTCAATAGAGTAAATATTCTGGATTGATTTTCATTGTTTTAATTGTTGCAACATGTGTCCTTTTAAGTATTGATAAATGGAGAGACTGTCCTGGAGGTTCTTCACACCTCTATTTCCGGACAACTTTTGGCTTCTGCTGCAACAAAAAACACTTGCAAGACAGAAAGCTTGTTCAACAGTGGGATTTGAAATGGATATTTACAAAGGTCTTTGTCACTGACCCGTTAAGAAAAGACAGAAGTCAGCCTTGTCTGGAAGTTGGTCTCTTCACAGTGAAGTCCTGTGTACAGCTCTATATGTTAGTGGAGTTGTAAGGAAAAAAATCACTTAGCATCTCAGCCCATCTCATCCCTGCCCAAAGAAGGGAGAAAGCACTGTTTTGCAAACACTGGTAATCTGTTCTGTATAGACGTGTTTGTCTTATTCAAGGGTATTTTGAATTATGTTTCCCAGTTTTTACATACAGCTTGAAAATACAATATCTGTTAGTGCCAGTGGTACCGTGGTACCCTTTTTTTGCTAAATTCACTTGTTTCTACTTGAATAGCTTTTCTACTAATGATTAACCTCCAGGTAAAAGAGATTAACTGAATGTTGAGTAAGGCTCAGTATGTATGATGCAAAAATAAAACGTTTAAGTCAGACTCATTGAGCTGTCTTTGTTGCTTAACAGATGAGTTTGGTTTTCTTTGGAAAGCATGTAACTGCTGATGAATTTTCAGTAATAATCAGAGGAGTAGCTATGACTTGGCTTGTATTTTTTCTCAGGATTTTAAAGGGAAAGAAAAATTGTTCAGCCTTATACTTAAGACCAACTGAATAGAAGTTGACTATGTGCTAGAAGGTTTTGGGGGTTGGTTTTTTTTTTTGGTGGGGGGTTTGCTATTGAAAAGGAGAATTCTCGTCAAGACTCCTTTAGGAAAACTCTACACCTTCAATCTTTTCTTATTGCTAGGAGGTTAGGGAAAGGTTGGCAAGCGGTTGGATTTCTGCAAGAAAAGAAGTCTAATGGTATAAATTTTTTTCATCTGCAGAAGGAAAGTATTGGTGGGTGTCTGAAGCTAGATAAATAATCTAGAATGTTATCTGTTGGAGGACTTGTGAATATTTGATTTTTTTAACCATTTTATAGTAATGATAAGATCCCTTTACTGTTGGAAATTTTATTTCCCTTTCACTAGTGGAGAAAGACTGAGCACTTGAATTTAAGAAGCCAGAAGACCATACCTGAGGAGGTTTGGAAAGGGAGACAGGAAACTCTTATGTGCTTATCCCTGAACTGTTCTGTATTCTTTTTAGCTTACCATCTTTTGTGGCCGGAGACCATCTTAGTTGCATGTAGTGCACTCTGCGCTTCCAGCAGAAGCTGTAGTGGCACTATCCTGTGAAAGTAGCAGCCAAAGCATTTAGACACTTAGTTTTTCAGAACAAACTTTCTTTGTCAATATTTGTGACATATTGGTAAGTAACTATATTTAAGATGGCAAAATTAATTAAACTAGCCATCCATTTACCTTTTCATTTGTGTCTGTTAGGAAGAAGGCAGTGAAGTCAAAATTAGAATTGGAGACTTCTTAAATTTTTGGTACAGCCCTACAATTTGTGGAAGATAGGGAAATATGCTTATTGAACTACAAAGGCTGTCTTTAGTTCACCGAAAGCATTTTAATTTTTTAAATTTAAAATTATATCTAAATTACATGTATTTGGAGATGTAGTTATTCTAATTATATTTGTACAATGTACAAGTATGATTTTCCTTTTTTTTTTGGACTAAACCAAGATGATACTTTAACAGATTGAAGAAAACACTAAAATCCAAATAAGAAAAAAAGTAAATATTCTAAGCACATGTTCTTACTCTGTATAGTGTTCTTACTTGTGTATTTCTAGTCTAGCACTTTGAGAATTCTGAATTGCATAATTATATCTTTAACAGGGATTTGTTTTGACGGTCACGGTGGCACGGGAAGCTGTTGACGAATTTCGACGTTACAAGAGAGACAAGGAGATGAACTCACAGTTATATAGCAAGCTGACAGTACGAGGTTAGCAAAACCATTTCTATAAATCCTTCAAATATTTCATCTTTTTCTTATCTATACATTTACAGACTTTCAGTTCAAAGAAATAACTAATAATCTCAAGCTGCACTATTCAGTGATACTGAACTAAGTGTTTGATTTCCCTCAGATAAATACGACTGTTAAACTTGATCTGTTTAAGAAGTGGTGTAAATCTTGTGTTGTTTGTAAAGGAAAGGTGTATGTATATAATTGTATATATTTTTGAAGCATTCTGCTGTTTAATACTGTTACTTCAAAGTGCAGTTCTCCTCTGAAATTGATACCGAACAGTAACTCAGCAACACTGTCAACTATGTATCAAGTGTATATAGGAAATAAGGGATTAGTAACTGAAGAAATACGATCTAGTTAAAATTCACTAGAGCCTTTCAAACTTGGCGGATATATTTGTGCTTAAGAAAAGGAAGAAGTATCGTGAGTCATCTTCAGTGTCAAAAATACTGATTTCAGTTTTTGCATATGATTTGAAGTCTATATGATCATGCAATAGGAACAGCCAATTTTCTTTCCAGAAATTAATAAAAGGAGAAATCACAGTTATGACTTTTTTTGGACTCAAAACCTTTGACAGTTTTTCATGAAGACTTTTAAGGAAATGAAGCACTTCAGCTGTGAAGTGACGATTAAATTTGGTAGGATATTGTAAATTTTATACGTGGGCATAAGAGAAAAAACTACACACTCCTCTCCACTTTTATGTTGCTTAGCACATTTTACTGTTTAGATTCAGAACAGAGTGCCACATAGAAAGGTGTCAAAAAATAATGAATAGCCTATTATCAAGTCAAACTGTAATGAATAACCTTACAAAACAACATGACCTTGCTATTACCCTCAAAAGTTATTTTGCTACAATATCCTGGGAAGTCTCTGTTAAGGATTTTCCTTGGCATAAAAGTTCTATAAAGTGGAAAGTTGTTAAGGAATGTGAGGTTGTGTCTCAAGCAGGTAGAGTATATGGCATACATTGTGCTAAGTGTAAATTCTGTTCACTAATTCCCAACATACACTTGACTGCACTTTTTAGTATACCTTGGTGAATATCTTCTGAGAGTCATGAGGTTACTCTTACCTCACCAGATCTGCGACTCTTTAATTAGAAACTAAACTCTTGGAGTAAGCTCTGGATAATATTCTCTCAAGAAAAAAATGGATGAAAAGCTTGTAATGTTCTGTCTGAAATCTTACCCCATTTTTTAAAGTAATTGGAAGGTAAGTAAACAGACAACAGTCTCATTAGTGATGACGTAACCTGGCAGCTGAGAGGAATTTATACTGCTTCCTCACAGTATAGAGACTTGCATTGTTTTCTGGAGTTTGTGTACAGAAAAGAGCAACTGTAGGGAGTATTTGCCTATAGTTCTTCTCTTCCTTGTCAGCCTGAAATAGCTTTATCAACATTTAGACATACCACTGTGGAAATTTGCAAATGGGATAGCTATCATTTAACCCAAGTGGTTGCATTGCTGGCCTCCAGATCTTTACAGTCTTTGATACAATCTATAAAGAAATGGCCTCTTAATGGGTTTTCTTTCAAAGTTGTAAATTAACCTGCTAGTTGGTTTATTCTGTTTTTAGATCTGTTATGGGAGGTCACTGAACACTCACCTTTGAAGTAGATAGTACAATCCTACCCTATTCAGCAATAGTGTTAGTAATCTGAAATTCTTAGTTCTGGAAGCACATGTATTGTTTATGGTTACCAGTGTGATGTAAGTATCAAGACTGTCATTTGCTGTTTTAAGAGCTAAGTTTGGTGCCTTTTGTGCTTCTTCTTCACTTAATTTGTTTAGAGTTACTATAGGAGTTTCTGGTAAATTGTTAGGCATTTCAGCAGCATTTAAGTAGAAGTTTTGGAATCCTGATTTCCTCTTTCCCAGCTCATGAAATATTTCATGAGGTTATGTGTATTTGAGAAACTTTTCATTTTGTGGTTTCTCCTAGAAATAAGCAAGTTGTCAAAATTGGATTTGGTCACCTTGACACACCTGTTTTCTAGATATGGAGTAGAGATTTAAAAAGAGTATGGAATAGTATATAGGTAAAGCCCAGCAGTTATGTCAGGAACTGACACGTAGAGACCAGTGATTTGTTCAAAAGAAGTCTTAAAAATTCCCTTTTTAAAAAAAAAAGATATCAGCTTTTACCCACAAATGTGTATGTCTATTTTAACTTTCAGGTTTTAGTGTAAGTTCCATCATGAATTCATACTTGGTTTTTGTTCTGTTTTGTGATTTTTTTTTTGAAGACCGTGATATTCTACAGAAGTAAAGATTCAAGATCTCTGCTAACAATAAACTCTGAATCCCATGTTGACAGTGGTGTGATCGATGAACTAGCAATGTTTTGAGCTACGGCCAATTTTAAGAATGAAGACATTGTTGCAGTCCCCACTTAAAATTAAGCTGTATTAAAAATTGCCACAAACACATATATAAAATAATGAATAGATGATAAATTGCACCTTTTTCATAGTATAGAGTCCTTTCATAATAAGGCATTCTGAAATGAAAGGTATTTTGAGGCAAAAAATGGGACTTCCTGCTATGATAAAATTAGACCAAGATTTTTACAGGTTTTGAGAAGGACTTAGGTATTTTTCTTTGCAAATTAGTAAAGTCAAGTACTAATTTCTGCAAACTATTTTTATAAATAACTTGCAATATAATCTACCTAATTTTTCATATTGGCAGTACTCTTCAAGTGGAAAAATTCAGTTAGGCTTACTATACCAGCCTACAGGCTTATGGTTTGGAGAAAGAAGGCTTTGTTACTTGTGAATGAACAAACTTGATACTGATTTAATTAAAAGCCTGACAATCGATGCCATTCTTAAGAGTCACTTTTCAGAGTGGAACTGCACTTCATACTGCCCTAACATCTTTTTTTTTTTTCCTGGTGATTTTATGACTTGTGTAGGTTTTAGAGTCTTTTTTTTGAAATAGGTATTTTCCATCTCAAGGATGGAGAAACTGACATAGAGAGGTTAAGCAGGTTGCATTTGCTCAAATAGGACAGTAGGAAAACTTAAAGTTAGCAAGGTTCAGTGTTACTGTTGGTTTAATTGTACCAATTATGGAAGATAAAAATGTGAATTTAATCACTTCCAGTTAGATGTTTTGCAAAATTGTTTGTTTACTATAGGGAAACTAAAGTATTTGTAGCAAGAGGAGCTACTGGGACTTGTGATTAATTACTTGTATAAAGATAGTGTGGGTAGGCTGATTTGTAAGTTAAAATCTTTTTATACAGTGTTGCAGTAGATGAAAATCAGGAAGTCTTTGACTACCTAGCAGTGTTGACTTTCTGTGGAGTCATTCTTAGCCTCAGGAATCCCTAAACAGGTAAAACATGTGAATGTTGTCTTACGACCTGCATGTTGCTAGTGTAAGAAGTACCAACTTTTTGAAGGTGGTGGATTCGCATTAGTGACTCTTGAAGGCTTAGAATTTCTTTTTAGTAAATTAAGACCTTGAATAAGTATTTGTTCTAATCAGTAAGTCTTAGCTATTTTTATAATAATGAGCTGTTCTGAGCAGGAAATGAAGGGAAAATAGGACATCTGTTTTAAGTATTACTTAACTGTACGTAGGTAGCAACAGCCAGCTTAATGTCCATAGGCTAATTCTTGTCGATGAGATTTCCAGTGTTACGCAGTTTTCTATTTGTCATGTAACATGGCAAAGCTCAGTCTTCAGTCATCCCTTGGTGAATTTGCTATGTGTAACTTTGCACTTGTCAGGAAGGTGAACCTGCCACATGTGAAGCTTGAATAGTTTCTACTTTTTCAGCCCTTTGTGGCAAGCGATGAAACATGCAAATTAGTACATGTATTGAATTTTTTTGTGAGCAAGTCAATTAACTGTACCCGTCTCCATGTCTTTCATGTGAATCTTTTCCCTTGTATACTTTCCTAGATTATGGTATTGAATCTCTTAAATTGTTCAGTGTATGATGCATTCAGCTGTCTTAATCTTTTTATTGAGGTGTTTGTTGCAAAATCTACTTTCCTTTTTTGCATTTTAAAGTCTGCAAATCCTTAATAGACAGTTTTCGGTCAGTATGCAAGTTAAAGTTGGAGGGAGGAAGAGTATCTGCCTGTAGGATTGAAATTATATTGCTATTGAAGATCCTGTCAATTTAATTGCTTTTTCTGCTTCAGAGCAGCTCACCTGTGTGTCCTTTTGTAGAGCAGAAATTGCAATGGAAAAAATTTTAGACCTGTGTACGCAGGTTTGGGAGGACTTCTGTTTTACTTTTCTAAGGAACTGTTATACTTCTGGTGCAGCTTCTTGTATTGTGCAGTTAGGTATGACCAGTTAAGTGCCTATGAAAAAACGCTGCTATTCTGCAGAAGAATCACATCAAGTTCATAAACAGGCTATTACCAGATATAAGCTGCCAAAAGCCAACTGGATAATAAAATTGTAAAGCAATTTTAACTCTTTGTCCCTTTCCATTCTTGAAGTTGGCAGTCCTGCCCTGAACCTTTCCTAGTTAGGTTTGCCCATGCAGTGTTACTGAAGTTTTGAAGAAAAAAGATCAAGAAGGAAAGAACTGACTATAACAGTGGCAACTGCGAGTTGCAGAAGAGGCATGCATCTGTCACTTCATCTCAGGATGTTTAACAAGGTTTTTGAAAGTGTTGCAGAACTCTCTCTCGCTTTGCAACCCACAAAGCAAAAGAAAAAATGAATGTCAGAAGAGGTGAGATTAATGAAAAAATTCCATCCAGGCTTCAAATATGAAAGACTTATGTCTTTGCTGTATCTTTAAAGAATGGATAACAATATCCTTAAAGATCCACTAAGAATATAGTGAACTGTGTGAAATTGATATTTTCTCGATAACTGCTATACATAAGAAGAGAACAAAATGAGAAAGCTAGTATGTTTCCTTTAAAATTGGAGAATTGAGAAGTCTGAGAGCTACAGTGATTTGAATTTTTTTTTTACTTTTGAACTTCTGTTTATGTAGTGGGAGCGGCTCTGTTCCTAAAGTGCCACTTTACTGAGTTTATATCTCAATTGACCTTTTTTTAAATTGCAAAATGGTCTCTGTCAAGAGGCAGTCAGTTTTCAATCATTTATACCTATGTTATGTGCAACTTCAAAATAAGATGTTTGTCAGAATGTCTTGATTATTGTAATGTTATTCTTTTGCAGTTATTTGAAATCTGTATTGAAATGTCTTACAACATTAGAATTTCAACTCTTCAAGAACAGGTCAACCTACTTTTTAAAAAGCATGGCATTTTAAAAAAAAACAACATTTCTGAATCTAGAGGTATAACATTAGGTCTTTATTGCTTGTAATATTTCAAACCTACTGACAATTTCATTCCGGGTATTTAGAGCATTTGGAACAGATAAATTTTTAAAGAATTGTATCAATTTAATCTAGCTGATTAGGAAAGCAGTAAGCAACAGCAGATACAGAACTTGACATTTTAATATAAGAAAGAATTTCAAAAAGAGGCTGGAAGAGAGGAAATGTCAAGGGGACTGTTTGCTTCCACATTTTTGCAGCATCTGGGAGATTGGGTAAGAAAGAATGAAAGCTTTCCATTTCACCCAAGAGGAGATAGTACACAGAGGAGAGGAGCTAGGAAGCTTCTCTCTAGAGTCTTATATTGGTGATTAAAGACTAACTTCAGTTCGCTATTTAAGATGGAGTTTGAAAGAAGGACCTATGGACAGCACTTGCACTGAAAGATCAGTGTCCTCCCACCACCTGCCAATCTCACCCTGCCTCCCCCAGCTCCCCATTATATTGTGTATACTCTGATTATGCTGACAACTCAGGCTAATATGTCAGGTAAAACTTTCATATGGTCTATACTTGACTCCTTTCATTCAAGAGTTTTGTATTTATGGGTTAGCAACAAGCTCTGTTACCAACTCCAGAAGCAGTCCTTCAGACAGTACTCAAGGTACCATGGGTAAGATGTAATAGCAAATTAAAAAGAATTTGAAAATGTTACTCTCAGAAGCTACTGTTCTTTCAGGAGTGTCTGCACTCAGATAGTAGAGACACTTTTTAATAAAAAGAAACGAAGTAGTTTCTGATATAGTATATACCCCCATTTTGTTTACTTAATTTCTTAAATTTTTATGTGAAATACTTGTTAGCACATATGAGATATTTATTAGTTTTTCAAATCATTGCAATTCATTTCAAAAGCTTTATTCATGGCAGTATAATGAATTACTACAGACACATTTCAGTGTTCCAGTTCTGCATAATTCTATATGTTGCTTTAGGCGAAAGCCTTGTGCCTTGGTGGACTATAAAGTCTGGATGCGCAGCCACTTCTGACAGCTTTGGACTTTTTATTGGTAATTACACAGATGGTGAAGACTGTTTTGCTACAGAAATGTTTTTAGAGAAAAAATAGTTTGCAGAAATAATTTATGCAGTGAATAACTTTCAGTGTCTTTTTTTTTCTCTAAATGCATCTTCACTAAGATGTAGTATTGCATTATTTTAATGTTCTCTGAAATGGTATCTAATGATTCTCATTTTTGCTAGTCTAAAGGAAAGCGTTGAGTTTTCAAAATTTTAAGCCACTTTTCGAATTACTGCCACATTTTACCATTTAGGTTTTAATGGAATATGTCCTGCCATTCAGATGCGTTGTAGAATTGATGGTCTTGCATGTCACAGGCCACTTCCTTCTGTGTGAGGATATACAGGATGCTCTAACAAGACATGTTAGTGTGTAATAAAGACAGTATTCTGTAGTGTTATACTATAAGCCACCTAGAAAATAGTCTGATAAGGAAACTTTTCCATTCACAATGCAAAATTTCCAGGATTGTTAGACTGCATACAAGCAAAGGTGCACTGTGGGTTCCTGTTGGCGTACTTGGCACCAGGAGTCTTTGCTTTTTGTCTGCCCTACATCATGCTGCAAATCAATGTTCTACCTTGTTTTGTCTTCTGAGGCTTAGTGTCTTTTGATCTCTACTGTAGATGCTGTTAAAACATGACTGTGGAAAATGCAGTTGTTTAAGTTGATAAAATTGCTAGTAGTTGCATTTGATTAGTATCTCTGAATGGTTTTGGTCATACATGACTGCGTAGGTGGCGTAGATCTGAGCCTTAATGCAGCTGGTACTAGGATTTTTGTGGCTGTTATTACTCTAATCAGTTGATTGACTTGGTTGTCACACTGATAAACTGATGAAATTTGTTAGTGGAGGAATTGAAAACAGAATATGAAATGCTATCCTTTTGGTAAAACTAACAGACTTAGAAAGCAAAGTAAACATGCTGATGTTTTTCTGGTATATGCTATTCACTTCTAGCCAAAGCTTGAGAATTTATAAAGAGAATTCACAGGCTTGTACAGTTAAGCAGACTAATTATGTTGATTTGGTATCAGACTGTTCTTTTAGTGGTTGAGCTTTAGTATTAGTTACTTTAGATTAAAAAAAAAAAATATAAAATTGTTGAGAGATTGACACTAAGTATCAATAGGTATCTTGAAAATCCTGTGGAGAACTGCTAGTGTTTCTTGCTACAGCTTTTTATACCTTGGTTGTCTTGCTACTCCCTTCATCCCCACAAAGGTATTATGGCAGAGTTAGGAGTCAGACTGAAGATACAATTTATTTCATATTTGGGGGCAGAGGCAGAAGGTGGTTTTGGCAACTGAAAAATTGAACTGGTGTAAAAGATAATTATCAATAACAAAGACTGGCTTTCAGAAATAACTTTGCAGACAAGCCAAACAAGTTATGATTTTCCTGTGACATTACATTATTTAGAAGTGCTAATATCATGGAAAATGTGTTAAAAATTAGCCACAGGAATACATTTATTGACTGAATTAAACATAAAACAACTGTTACTTTTGCATGAAATGCAATTTTAAAGAGCAAGTACTGAAACTAATTACTCATAACATGAATCTTACTACCTTTGACTAAATGCGCATGTAAGTATAAGGAATTTTTTGAGGTTAACTACTTGATCTCTTTTCATTGAGAGTTATGATGAGGTGGTCTCATGGATTTGTAATGTAGTTTAGTTTTTGTTTTATACTTAGTATAACCTTGAGAGATGCTAGAATGTGCATTGACAAATCTACTATTCATAATACCTTTGATTAAACTCCGCACTGATTGCTGCTCATTCTGTGCTTTTGTAGGTCTTCTGTTCTAATTAATTCAGTCTGATTTTTATTTAGAACCCTAGCACCCTACCATGTTTTGACATACTTGTCATCTGATGCCTGCTGATCAGATACCTGCTGCTTGGAATCATGATAGTGTTTCTGATGGGAAAAATTATTCCATATGGGTGCGTGTTTCAGCTTTTCAGGCTGTGTAAATACGTATGTGTTTATATCCTGAGTTAACAAGTTCTGAATTTATCACCTGTTGTTATATCTTGGAAGAGGATATCCATATGTCATGACTTGTTTGTCTACAAGATTTTTTTGTTTTGGTTTTTTTTAACTCAGGAAAGCAAATTTTCTGGAATTGTAGCAGGGATCCGGGACTAGAACTCCTGAATTCTAACAAGCTCAACAATAACTCATTTTGGGCAGTAGCTTAACCTCTCTGTCTCAGTTTTCAGTCCATCAAATAAGAATGTTAAAATTTAAGTCTTACAAATATTAATAACCTACAGAACATACAGGAATTAAATTGGTACGTGGCTGTGTATATTTTTGAATGAGTTGTTCACAGCAGTTACTGAATGGGCAGCTCTAGAGAATGAAAAACCTCTATTTCAGCTTTTGATATTTTAATTTTCTAAAGTGAAATCTTCAGGCATTTCTTCTGACTTTAGAGAGACTTACCTCTTTTCCACTGTAATTGCCAACAAGTGTCAGATAGTGCCAATTACATCAGTAACTTTAGTGGCCAAGCAAAGCTACCTGTTGGTAACTGAGCTGTGACTAACAACTCCTGTGTGAGAATGCTCCATGACTGTAAGCCTAACAACTCTTGACTTGTCAGAAATAGAAATGCTGTCTAGTAGGAGATATGAAAGACTCCTTTTTCCAATTTTACAACTCTGTTAGTGATGCTATAGATCAGACTTGAGCATCTTCTGTACATTTTTTTTTTCCCTCTAATACTTTAACACTAGCTAACTGGTTACAAATCTAGACTTTTTTAACCAGTGAATTATTTATTCAAACAGATCAAACCTATTTATTAATATGTTCATCAGAGATCCGCTTTGTATAAATTGTAACATTTTCACCAAACAGTAACGTCTTTAAGTATAACTTGCATTCTAGGATTTATATTCTTGTGACTCTCTAATGTCTGCCTACGTTGATTACATTTCTTCTTTTTTTTAAGGTAAAGTGCAAGTTAAGAGTTCAGACATACAAGTTGGAGACCTCATCATAGTGGAAAAGGTTGATACTTTTTAAATATATTTTAGAGACTAAAGATTATTAACGTGCTAATTATCTTCTGAAGAAAGGTATATTGAGGTACTTATCTGTGAAGTACTAACTAGCTAGTATTTTAGTCTTATTTGAGAATCTTCAAGGAAGTCTATTTTTGGATTAATTATAAGTTTAATTGAATGTAAGCATTTATGTTTCATGAATTGGTATATGCTTAAATTTATGTAGTGAAGGGAATGGAATTATTGAATTAAATTCTCTGGCCTGTGCTGTGGTGAATGTTCTAAGCTGTCTGATTACTGATACCTTCCTTCTGATGCTCATATCAGTGCTTTTCTATGTCTGAAACCTTCAAGGATAAGTTTTATTTATATATAAATATATAAAAATATATTTATATTATATAATTATAATATGTATATAATATTGTATTATATATAATTAAATAATATAAAAGTTTGCATATTTTTAAAAAGGAGGAAAAGTTTTCCAGTTTGATTGCAAATGGTGAGTGAGAGCTGTGAACTTTTTCCCCCCTCTATGTTAGTATTAAAATAAAAACCGTGTTGCTTATTTCAGTTGGCTTTCTGGGATACTGAGAAATTACTGTTGAAAGTCAACTTAATTTTCTTGTCAGAGGAAACTATTTTTACTTAAGTTCATTCTGGAAAGGTGACTCACTTTCTGGGTGCCAGCAAGTTATTCCCATCATGCTTTGTATTAGAGAGCTAATCTGTGGAGATGCTGGAAGGAGGCCCCTCAGGTTGAAGCTTGTATCTACAGCTTTGTTTGAAGTGCTGTATGGCAAGTTGCAGTTTGGCAGAGTAATACTTAGTGGAACCTAGTCACTGACTAGACTTTTCTAAACGTCTCGGTGGTTTTACTCCTATTTAGTGGAGTAAATGACTTTTGATAAAAGAAAATGCTTCAGCAAATATGCCCTTCTGATACATTTTGCTTTCTTATTTGTTAACACATCTCCTTTTACTTCAGGAATTTGGAACAAATTGTTAGCGGATAGAGATTCTTTTCTTTTTTCAGCCATTTGTAAGAAACCCCTCTTCTGTTTCTCTTGGATAACTTCTGTTTCCTTCTTTTCTGTTTCTTCTGTAGTCCAAAGAAAGAACAACACAGCCAAGTTGCATCTCGTTTGCTGCTCTCAGCTTAAAATATATCTGTTTTCGTGTAGTTTGTACCATTTCTTGCCTTTTTTTTTCTTTTGTCTGCTCTCTATACCTGATATCTTTTTGGGCCTGTCTGAGCAGTATATACTAGTGTAGACAAGATTAGCACTAATATGTCTGGCCTTTACATCTGTTTTGCCTTACCCCTTGCTATCTTAGAGTGCAGGTGGAGTCAGCTTGCAGCTGCTCACTTGTGCCTATTCCAGATCTTCTAGGAGACTGAGATATTTGCTTTGATTTTTATCAGGAAACGTTTTAGGGCATTCTTATTCTCTAAACCTGGAATTAATTATTATAGAGCGTAGGGAAGACTCTAGTGGCTACATAGGTAATCTGCCTTCCCTGAAATTTACTGAGATCCATCAGTCTGTTGAATTATGCTAGAATTTGGGAAGACTGGAATTACTTTGGGGATCAGTCTGACTTGCATGAGGTAGGTCATTAGCATCTATTTCAGCGTTATTTGCAGCAGCTTACAGATCATATGTTGTGAGTACCTGAAGTTTCTAATGAAAAAAAGTAATGTTTAAGGATTTAGGGAAATAATAAGTAGAGTTCTTTTTGATGAAGATTTTACTCAGGTATCTCAGTAAGATGGATATAATTGTTTGAATGTTCTATTTCAGCTTCAAGCTCCCTCCTGCCCCAGCAGAGCTTTTTTCCTTTTGGCCTAGGTGGGGGTGCCTTCAGACTAATGAAACTAAATGTTTTCTGGTTCTACTGAGAAGTGTATTTTGTTGGAGCAAGCAGTTTTCAATTTCAGAGTATGACTCTTAAGCCAAAGAACCAGTCGGATGTGAAATGTTCAATTGCTCACTCTAATGGCAAAGGAACAAGTTAACATTGTATTTGACTGGAAGATGCATCAACAGCATTTCTGCAGTGAAATTAATGACTCATTTGAGCTGAAGATCCATATGGTAACTAGTGACTGCATCACAAATACTAACAACTTAAGTGAAAGGGTCTTCTGTATTTAAATCTTGAATATCCTCTGATTATTGTCTTTTTTTTAAATAAGCTTGATTAATTTCAAAGTAGCTCTAAGTGACTGCAATGTGCTTTATACAGTTTAGTTCAAAGTAATACATCCATTGTTTCAACTGAAAATTTTGTAGTGCACTAATACTAGCGCAGGAAGAGGCCTGAACAGAAGAAAATACTGCCCGTTTTGACAAGCTAAAAGAAATTTGTACATGTTAGCTGAAAAATGGTCCCCTGCCTCTAACAGATGTGCTACTTCCTAGATGTTCCCCTTGCTTGGGTTAAGATAGGTGTTTAGCTTCCAATAGGAGTACAGGTGTGCATAGTGTTCCTGAGTAAGACAATTGAAGAGATGAGTTGATGAGTTCAGATATTATTTAGACACTGTAGCTTATTGACAGTGTGGAATACATTTTGGAGATGTAAAGAGGGCATAAAACATAGTAACACATTTAGTTATTATTAACACATTTACTTAATAACATTTAATAATAACAACACATAATAGTGTTTTAAAACATGTGGAACAGTAATGCTTTATTTTAAAACTTTGAGAGCTTTTGGATCTGTAAAGGGACACAATTGTTTTTTCTTAATCTCAGGTGTAAAGTGAAATTAATCCAGTATTTGAAAGGATTGTAGTTAATGCTACTATGCAGTATTGCACAGCATGCAAATGCAAGAAGGCAACTGGGAAGTGCCGCTTCCATTTATAACTGAGAAGCATGCAGGGATATTTTAATCAAGTACATGGTTCATTACATGAATGGAGAAGAAAGGACAGTAAATGCAAAATTCTGAGGGTCTGTAAATATGGGCAGTTTTAGGGGAATTGGGAGACTGACTAGGGAGCTGGAGAAGCTTACGTAAATAGCAATTTTGTTATAATAACATGAGAAAAATGAAAAAGTAATTTGAAGGTTATTTAAAAAAGGTATTTTTCAAGTGAGTATTGTAGCCTGTGTTGCAGGAAAGTGTAAGTGTGTTTGTGGGTTTCCTTGTTTTCCAGTCTGGCTAGTATTTCTGATGGCATGGAGTTAGCCGTGGGAATCCAGAAGCTGGGGAAGTACTTACCTTGTGTTCACCATTGTCTTGCCATAGCTAGATCTCTAGGAATGAATCTGTAAGTCTGCAGCATAGACAAACACTGAGAGAAATGGAAGCCCTCCTTTTCTGGAGCTCTAATTCTGCCCAAACATAAGCAAAACAATGTATTCAAGTCATTTTCATGATTCATGTATTCAAATTTCAATATATATCAATAAACATATCTAGCTTCATCTCCATGGTAATTGAGATTACATAGTTACTTCATGGGTTTCTGAATGCTTGAAGTTGTATGTGTTGGCATTTTAACTTGTTCCACTTTGATAAATACGACGAGAGGGCTAACATGATTGACATATTGCTGGTGTTCGTCTGTGACAATGTACAACAGAACTTAATTTTCTCCATAATGAGGTGTTAAAGAGTTTTGTAGCATACTTGCCATCTGTTTCTGTGTAGTCACTCTTTTATAGTGACTAGTCTTTGCAGGGGGATCTTTGCTCTCCAGTGTCAGCACTAATAGTGACAATGTTTTTGGTAACTGGTACTCATGTGGTACCTTTCTGCCCACTTCCAAAATATGGAAAAACCTGATGAACAGCTATTGTAATTATTTATGTAATATTATATATATCGAAAAATGATAATGTCAATCTTAAACCAAAACCACAACAGTATTTTTCCACCCCTGAGGGAGAAAGTAAAGACAAAACAGTCTCTAGCCTTTCCTACATGGAAAGATATATTCAAATATGTTAATGCAGAAAAGCTTACATTATTTCAGAGGAAAGAAAAACAAGCAGAGAGAACACAATTAAAAGACATGAAATAAAGATGCATTTTTTCTATTAAAATGTGAAAATGATCATGTGACTAATATGATTGTAGCCTACATCTTCCTCAAGGAGGGTAGCAGAGGGGGAGGTGCTGATCTCTCTCTGGGGACCAGCGATAGGACACGAGAAAATTGAATGAAGCTGCGTCAGGGGAAGTTCAAGTTGGACATTAGGAAAAAGCTCTTCACTGGGAGGGTGGTTGGTCACTGGAGCAGGCTCCCCAGGGAAGTGGTCATGGCACCAAGCCTGTCAGAGTTCAAGGAGTGCCTGGATGATGCTCTTAGTCAAATAGTTTAGTTTTTGGTAACCCTGTGAAGAGCAGGGACGTGGACTCAATGATCCTTATGGGTCCCTTCCAACTTGAGATATTCTATGATTCTACCCAATTTTGTCAGGCATAAAGACTTGAATCTTGGATAGCAAGTACCAAGTGAATGTTTCACTGAATGTGAAACATGTGTTCTTCATTGAAGTTGGTAATGATTTGTAAAAACCTGATACCTCATTTGGATTTTTAGAATTTCCATTTAATTCAGTATTAGATCATTTGACTGTTATTTTTGCAAAATTTTTGAGCATTGGTCAGGTGTTGTAGCTTGTTTACAAGTAACTGGAAGTTTGTAGACATGAAGCCAGTAACCTGAAACTTGTGTAATGGATTTATGTCAGAGCTGGCAGGGAAGCTGCAAAAATGTATAGCTAATCTATATGAAGACTGGATATCTGTTTAATTGTTATTGTCGTTTAAGGAAAGATTTATTTAATTTTGAAGTTGCATTTTCCCTTTCCTCTTTTTTCTTTCCTCTAATAAGTGCATAATATATATTAAGATAAATTTTTTTACTGCAGTTTTTTCCAAATGTGAATATGAGATATTCCTGGCTGAATCTGGGCTCATGATGGAAAATAAATTTCACTACATGTTTAATTATTTTCTGTGATAAGGCAAGATTCCAAAAAATGCTGTACTAGCTACACTGGCAGGTGAGCAGCCTCTTCAAGGTGAATACTGTTGACATACAGACAAGCACATGAATTTTTAACTCTTTGTGCTTTTACAAATGGAATTGCTGCAAATCAGGAAGTATCCGTGCATGAAAATGCATAATTTTAAGGTATGAGGAGGGTTTTTTGCTAACCATATAGGATTTTTAGGTAAACCAGAATATGCATCTATTTTCTGGCGTTTCCAAACTTGCTTGTTTTCCAAGCATCTTGTTTGCTTGAGATGGTACTATTTCTGCAGCCCTTCATGGCCCCTCTATACTGAACTTCCCATCAATAGAGCATACATTTGCAGTTGCTTCTGGTCCCACTTCTGAATCAGTGTCCCTGAGAGTATGTTACAGGGAGTGGCAAGAGGTACCTTCCTCCCAGAGATTTAGAGAGTTTACGTCATCTTATTTTGGAAGCTGAGCCCATATAACACAGGATCTGGCAGTCGACTCTGACAGACCTATTCAGATCACACCATTCCAAATGGCACTGCTGTGGCTCCATGCTGATCTTGGGAAGGTTTCTTTAGAGGAATGGAAAACTTTGCCTACAGTATCCAGGATGTTTTGTGGTCAGAAATAATATTGCTATATGAGTGTGGCTTCTCAAGAACTAAGGCATATGTTAGTGTACAGCATTATTTATGGGAAAAAGCATCAGCTTTTTCAGTGGTGTTGTCTGGTGTAAATACATATTTACATACACAAGTGAGTGAATTTTTTTCACTCTCTGAACTGATTTTTAAGGATAGTCAGGGATAGTATTTTGAAGGTCTGACACACTTAAGTGTCATGCAAAGCAGTGTTTAATTATCTTGATGGATGCATTTTGAGTTGTTTTATTGGAGGGGACTGTAAGTGTGCATACTTGTAAGATTTTTCTTTTGACATGCAGTGATGAAGGGGAAGTGCTGCCTTCAAAAAAAGTTAAAGGTAGAGGGTTAAAAATGAGAAACTGCATGTCTGGTTTCAAATCAAACCAGTTTGAGAATGCTGAGGTTCCTTCTGTACATAGCAGTGTTGTGTCCTTAAATGTTGAGATGGAGGACTGGCTTGACTCAAATGAACAAAAATAGCCCTCCATGTTTGTGTTGATTCTTCTAGGAGGTTTCTGGAGTTGTTTGCTGTGGTCTGGGCTATTGCCTGGATTCCTTCTGGGATAAGTATGTTCAGAGCTGCTACATGCTGAATGCACTTGAATTTCATGGAAAGATAATTTTGAACCTATTATGTTTTCCTTTGATAGTTACATTTTTGTAATAACCCATAGAATTTGTGTCTTCCACTTTGATACAAAGTATTGTGACTAGGATTACCCTTAAAATTTACAGGCAGGATTCAGTATCCTGCATTCAGTATGTGAGATGTTCCGTTGCTTAACTGAAGTTTTCAGGTTAGCTTGACCCCATCTTTATTGCTTTTTCTTCTGTATAAAATAACTAACCAGTTTTCTGTAGCTGAGTTTATGCACAAAATAGAGCCACAATTGAATTATTATTGCTGTATTAATTTTGTAGTTCGATTATAATTGAAGTGTGAAATAGGGAATAATTGTGTAGTTTTGAAATGCTCATATACTGAACATGCTTCTTAACTTTTTATATTGAGTAAATTCAGTCATGTTTTTAAGGCTGAAAACTATGAGGTTCATATATGCCATGTGGTGGGCTTTGTCAGCTACATTTATTTTCTTTTCCACTGAAGCAGGCAATTGAGCTCTTAAAAAATAAAAGATGAGCCTTAGTTACGCAGTGGCTTTCAAGGCAATATCAACCAAGTAGAATAGGAAAACCTTTAATTTATTCTCAAATGGAGGTACTTTCTATGTGAAAAATATTTGTGCGTTATATCCTCTTAACAAGTAATCTGAAATGAATATTAAGAAATATTTTTAGCAGGAAAGTAGTAAAGCCATTGCTAATCAGCTGAGATTTCTTGATTGGTTAAAGGTAGTTTGTAAATGAAGTGCAGATGAATCTTTGTGTTTAGCTTCAGTATCAAACAGTACAACATGTGGCATACTGGCCAGAAGTTGTGATCAAAGAAACTGCAATTCATTATGGTATCTTTTGTCATTGCTCTGTCCACTCTTCACTCTGGTCCCTGTCATCTTAGTCTGTCGCTCTTTTCTTTTCCAGTCCTGTATCTCTTTCAGGTTTTGACATATTAGTTATTTTTACTTTCCCCAGTTTTTCATTCTTAAACCCTGTGTTGGCAATGTGTAACTGGTGCCGATAGATGCCTTGTGAACAAGCGGTGGGAGAGCTAAAGATTTGGGTAGTCATGTAGAACATAGCATGAGTGTGGGAGGGCAGTATTGTTCATTTTGTTTAATCTGCGAAAGCTTAGAATGGCCTTTCTGTGGTCAACAAAAAATTGAAAATGTGATTTGATACAGGTAGTTCTGTCTTGAAAGGGAAATGGCAGAATAGGTGTGCAGATGCATCTGAATGAGCATATGGCTCTATGCCTTAGATACTGGGGAAGAAATTCTATTTGTTTTTGTCTTTTAAAGGAGATGTTTATAGATATGTGAACTAGGAAAATGCTGTTCCCTGACTTGCTGTTTCTTCTGTGTGTGTTTGTGTGTCTTGGGAGAGAGGCAAATACTTGGTGACCATAATGTTTGCAACTTGAGTGCCAAGACAGATGCTTTAAATTTCACTGTTTATTATGCCGATTGTCAGAGGTTTGCTCAGTGAAATTATTTTAAAAAATATTTCAGTTAGATATTTATATTCTTGAACTACTGTTTTTAGTCACGAAAATGTAAATCTGTTGTAGTTCTTCAGGTATTTGATTCGCTCATAAAGAGCATTCTGAAAGGATTAGCTGTTGTTTGCTTATTGTATAATTTTTCGAAAATATTGATTTCTGAATTGTAAATGCTGAATGTAAAGTACTGTGAGAAATCCTATCTTAATTGAGTTTCAATCCAAGTGTGACCTTTTGGTGATAGATCTTGCTGGACATTTGATTGGAATTAACTTTTTTCACTACTTACAAAAAATACCTTTTTTTTTGTTTTTCCCCTCAGAACCAACGAATCCCATCTGACATGGTGTTTCTCAGAACATCGGAAAAAACTGGTATGTTTTGATGACTCAGATTGGTTACATGATAAGTTTGTGGTTGCAGTAAAATTTTAGATTCAGCATTGTGGCCAATTTGAAGTGGTCAAATAGGTTGATGGTAGGAGATCTACCTTCATCAGATTAATGGGACAGGGTCTATATGTGAGAAATACAGTATGCTTGGGTTGTAAAACAGGAGAAGTCTTATTATGGATGTGAGACCTTTATAGATATGTTCCCCTAAATGGATGATTTTTATGAATTGTTGTAACAAAATGTTTAGCTAAAGTAAATATTAAGACTATATTTAAAAGACTGTACTTGTTTAATATGATTTGACAGTATTTTAAATGATTTAGACTAATTGTTATCTTGCAACATTTAAATGTAATCTGATTGTATTTTAGTTATTAAATTGAACTGAAATCCGAACCTACTGATATGTGACTTAAAATAATTTTTTAAAATCTATTACAATGATCTAAAAACCTGAAATAACTCAACTTTTACTTAGAAATAATACTGTCTTTTTGGTCAGTCAAAAAAAAAAAAAACCCAAGAATTTTCTTGAGAGGAGAAAAAAAAAGGATGACTTCTTAGCTCTGTTTCTCTTCACATGGTGATAGGGGTGTACTCTTAATCTTTGAGGAACAAATATCTCCTTTATAGGAACCCTATAAATTATAGCTGTTTTGATTAAAGTTTAGGAATTACTATTGGATGCCCCCCGTATAACTCAAATAAGTTTCCCTCCTTTATATTACCATTTCTCTTCAGATCCTGAAGAACTGTCTGATATTTGTCAAACAGCACTAAATTTCACAAAGCTAATAGCTGTGGTATTGGTAAACCCTGTATTAGTGGCACTTGGTATTTTACTGTGGCACTATCATATATTTCAGGTAAAAGGCTAAATTTGCAGAGATCATTTGCAAGAGAAGACAAAAATATTTCTGATAGCCTACAGAACACTACTAGAGCTATATATTTGCTAAAAGAAGAAGAAATTAATGTATGGTTTCTGTGTCTTGCTAATGATTTTCAACTGCTGATCAGATGCGCTAGATATTCTATAACTGGTCTGCACTGACAAAGCTTCTTAAGAGTCTGTATATAATCTCCATCTTGGTTAACCACTCTCTGGTCCAGGATACGTGGGCTTTTCTCTTTATTCCCTCCCACAGTACCACATTTTATTGAAATGCATAATGCTTCTGACAACTCAAATCTTTTGGATCCAGCATGATTATAGAAGGATTGGTAATGTTTCTGTTTGGGCTACTCACAATGTCATCTTTTCCTACTGATTGAAAAACTGTTCCAGCTGAAATCACAGCTCCTAGAAAAATAGAAAGTAGGAGAACTTCTGTACCTATAGAAGAATTACTTTTAAAGTAGGCTACTTGCATGCAACGTGTAAGTGGTAGAAGGACAATGTGTGTTGATCCAAAATTTTCCTAGCCTTTACTAGCTATGTTGGATTAGGTGTTACATATCTAGGCATTTGGAAGCAATCATCAGCCACTCCAGCAGGGGTATTTATCAGCTGTAATTTCGTTAAGTGATGTGCACACAGAAATGTGTAGGGAACTTAACAGCTAACACTGTGCAGTATTTGCTGCTGTAGAAGCATCAAGAACTGTTTGTCTGGTGAGAGCTAGCTTGCTGTCCTTAACTGGGATCCTTGCATTGGAACTGCTGGAATAAATGAACAAGAACTATATGAGACAGTTGCCTAGCTTGCAATAAACTAAGTTCTTAAATTATGTTTTGCACACCTGCACTATAGCACGTTTTCTCCCTGTTAATTTTTAAATTCCTGGTTTCTGTTTGTGAGGTTATAAGACACTGTGTAGACTTCCTTCCCTGTAGTAATATTAGTTGAAGACTGGGGCACAGGTATGATTGTCAATGAAAAATACAGGCCAGAAATGCATCTGCACAGGATACCTCTGGGTCTTGATTGGAATATATATGAATAGTTAATCTTGAAAGACCACAGTTAATATAAGTGAAACTATCTCTTTTTCAAGATATAGATGTGGGGAGGGAGACAGGGTGAACCCCTATGTCAGAGATGTGTGAAGAAAAACATTTTTGAAAGTTAAATTCATCAAGTCTACTTCAGTGTTCAGTATTTAAGTCTACTTCAGTCAGCTTCCTTAGAACGCCATAATTAAAATTTTCCTGTAAGAAGCTCCATTAATTTGCTGTCTAGAAAATAAAGTTAATTATTTTATCTTGTAACAATAGACTTTCCATAATTGCTATTAAAAAAATGCTTGAGCGCTTTGAAAGAGTTGTGTACCTATGATGTAAGTGTTCATTATAATGTCAAGTCAGTAAAGAGCAAATTGAGTGAAATCTTCCCAGAATTCTGATATAAATTATTTTATATATGCTTCTGCTACACATGGAATGTGATTGTTTTTACACTGAAAATGCACTTTCTATAAGCATGCAACAGGTTAACTAGTTATATTGGTGTTGCACTTCTTTAAAAACACAAAACAAAAAAAAAAATCTGAACTTCAAGCATATGGCAGTAATTGTTTTTTGACTAAAGAGTGAACACTTATATCTGTAATTGTTTCTTCCTGGATGTTGCAGTTTTGACTGATTTATGGTTTAATTTATAGTTGATACTTTAAGTACTTTGTAAAACACATTAGTTTTTTGCATATTTTCATGTTCTGTATGTAATTTTATCTTCTGTGCAATAAACCAGTTTAACTGTAACTTGTTACTATATATCTATGAAGAGTCAAGTGAAGAATTTGAATTAATCTTAAAATCCAGCCCACCCTCTAAGCTTCTTCTGGGGCAAAGTACTATTTTCCAACTTCAATATTTATACTACATATTAATGTAGTCTGCAGCACTGCGATATCCTGTATCTTCAGTCAAAAAAGAAGCCGTTTGAGTTACAAATGGGTAGTTTACAAAGTTCAGTCTAAAACTATTCTGGTTTCTTTTCACACCAGCGTGGTACCATGGAAGAAATGAGATGGTGGTGTGTGCTTGTTTTCCTCCCCTTCTACTTCCCACCCACCCCCCAAAATGCACTTTTAGGCATGTTGAGTTTTTTAGGATACTTCTAACTCTACATAGCAGAAGCTGAATTTCAGGGAATCAAGTTTATTTTGATAAAACTGAATTCTTATTAATGTATTTTTTTAATCGGATACATTGTCTTTTACATAGAATGATATCTTCCGATTATCCGATATAATGACTTGATGCTAATTGTGTACCTATATCTAATTTCTAAGATTCTTATGATTTTTTAAGCAGATTTTCAGAAAAGTTAGTCTAAAGACTAATGTAGGTAGGTATTTGTTTTGTATTCATGCTTGACAGTCCATAACATTGGTATTCCTCTCTCTCATGAATGGAGGCAGCTAGATGGCTGTTTGTTTAGAGTTAGGATTACTTCCTGGAGAGATGGAGCAGGTTGCAATCACTCGTCATATGTGAGTTCTGCTGCTGCTGTCAGGCTCCCCATATAACAAGGTTTCCACAGGATCTTCATTGGCTTCCAAAGTGAAAAAGGAAAAAAAAAAAGAGAGCAAAAAACTCTGGAATAATATCTTAGGTTTATATATATTTAAAAAGGGGAGGGGGGGAAGGTTAAGGTTGAGTCTTGGTTTTGCTCATTACATATGGCAGAGATGACAAGCAATTTGGAAGATTTGTCCCCTTTATCAGCCTTCCACCAAATTAAAGGAAATGTTCATGCTGAGCCAGCTGCAAAAGATGGTTTAAAGGTTATTTTCATTTGGTGTATAAGCAGGCATCATGCCAAAAACAACTGACTACCTTAGTGGAAGGCTGTTATGCAAATGTAGGCAAGATCTGTGTTACACCAACAGAAAGCTGCTTTACTGAAATTAAGCTAGATCCTAAGTGGCCTTTAACATATTTTTCAGGTTCTTTTTTAAATTGCTTGGCATGCTCTCTACATTTTGTTTGTCTATATGCCATCTCAATCATAGATCAAAATCTATACAGGGCATTCCAGACAGCATTGTATAACTATAATTGTCCACAGGAACTGCCAACTGAAGCAGGTGTTAATGACTTCAGCATTATGGGAGTACTATCAAAGATATTATGTTTGTAAAAGCCAAGAAAGATCTCAAAGATAAACTCTTTCTCTAAGCTAAAATCCTTGTCCTCCACCTTGGTTGTGCCTTGTGTTGGTACCTTGGTTGTGCCTTGGTTCAGTGACCAGCTTCTGATCCAGGTCAGGTATTCCTATGCTAACACACAAAGGTGTTCTGACATGAACTGGAACTGGTCCTTCATGAAAATCTGGTGCGTGTCTTTATAAGACTTGGTATTTCTGGAATGTTTGTGCTGTGTTAACTTTCAAATGTGAAATTCTGAGAGGAACACAAATTTTGTAGGGTGGCTACAGTGTCAAAAAAGAATGAATGAAACTTATTTTTTTTTCCCTTCAAACTTTTCATTTACCCATATCCAGTAACCTCAGATTATTATTATTCATAGGGCAAAAGCTGGCATATGCAGTGGCTGGTTCTGAGCTAAGCACATGTTCATTTTTGCTATCAGTTTTTGCTAGGCCCTAGAACAGATGACTTCTGGAGCTAACAGCTTGGCTTTTCTCTTGTTCATGTGGCTCTTTCATCCTCTCATTTTTCATAA
This sequence comes from Morus bassanus, assembly GCA_031468815.1. Taxonomy (NCBI): domain Eukaryota; kingdom Metazoa; phylum Chordata; class Aves; order Suliformes; family Sulidae; genus Morus; species Morus bassanus. Next base: position 65,153,802 of record CM062567.1, on the reverse strand, counting down.
AAATTCAAGGAACTTCAAATCCTTGAGATCTTTGGTCTGCCATACTTGGTTGAAATTGGCCACAATTTAAAAGTTACTGGGAGAAGGATGGCATGGCTGAATAGTATTGTATGTGGAAATAGGGCTAAATGGGCTATTTGCTAAAGCCTCTGCAGCTGGAAGAGCCAAGGGATAACTAGCTTTTGGGCTTGTGACATGCTCCATAGATGCTAGGACTGTGAAGAGTTGTTTGTATTCTGTGCTACTGCTATCTATTTAGGCCTATGACAGACTAATCACAACACTGTTACGACGCTGCTTTTTGTTAGTAACTTTTTAGGATGATAAGAATTGATTAGTCTTATGTAAACCCTTCTTTTTGTTCCTGAGGTCCCCCTTGTCACAGGTAATGCTTTGAAAAGTGGAGCTGGGTTTTCTGTTCAGCCTTTTCTGGAAGGAATTGAACTTCCAAAGGGTGAAGTAGAAGTGCTTTTACTGGTCTACTTCAACTTTCCTGACCATGGTATTTGAACCTTGTACATCTGTCTCTTGCACAGAGTTAGAATTTTTGGCAGAGAGAGTAACAGCCACTGCTTCTGGAAAAAAGTAGTTTTCCCAAGAGTCAGAGTACTGCATTAAGATATTCCTCTTCTAACAAACTTGTGAAGGTTTGTAAAAAATGTAAAGGTAGAAGTCTAGTAAAATAAGGTCCACAAATGCATTTTAATACATCAGCTGTGATAGACTTCTAAGCAGCTACCAAATTGGCAAAAGATTATTTTTTTTGTTTTGTTAGAGGTGATACTCTGGAGAGAGCAAGTCCTACTGGCCAATCATTTCCACTGCTGTCAAGCATGCTGTCATGCACAAATCATCATCATAAAACAATTTGGTTTACTGTATGTCTTTAAATCCAGTGTATAGTAATTTACTGGTGTGGACCTTCCAAAATACTGTATGTCTACCACTACAGCTGTGCAATGGAAGCAATAGGGTAATGGGAAATCATTTACAAATTCTTATAATCCTTTGATTGTGAAGAACCTTAATTCCTTGCAAGGTAATGCCAGTTGCACAATTGTTATATCTGGTATTTTCCAGGCCTGTATTACGTTGTTTTGGTCTTACCTATGTGAGTACTGTACATGGTATCGCAGAATGGTTGAGGTTGGAAGGGATCTCTAGGTGTCATCTGGTCCAACACCACCGCTCAAGCAGGGCCACCTAGAACTGGTTGGCCAGGGCCATGTCCAGACAGCTTTTGAATATCTCCAAGGAAGGAAATCCCACAGCCTCTCTGTGCAATCTTGCCAGTGCTCCATTATCCTCACAGTTAAAAAATAATAATTCTTGTTTCCTGACATTCAGAGGGAACCTCCTGTGTTTCAGTTTGCACCCATTGCCTCTGGTCCTGTCACTGGGCACCCCTGAAAAGAGCCTGGCTCAGTCTTTGCACCCTCCCTCCAGGTAATTATAGATGTTAATAGGATCCTCCCTGAGACTTGTCTTCTCCAGGATGAGCAGTCCCAGTTCTCTCAGACTTTCCTCATATGTGAGATGCTCCAGTCCATCATCTTCATGGCCCTCTGTTGGACCTTCTCCAATATGCCCATATCACTCTTGTACTGGGGACCCCAGAACTGGACTCAGGACTCCAGATGTGGCCTCACCAGTGCTGAGCAGAGCGGGAGGATCACCTCCCTCAGCCTGCTGGCAGTACTTTGCCTTACACAGCCCAGGATACCAGTAGCCTCTGCTGCAAGGGCATGTTGCTGGCTCATAGTAAACTTGGTGTTCACCAGGATGCCCAGGTCCTTTTCTGCCAAGCTTCTTTCCAGCTTGGTGGCCGCCAGCACATACTGATGTGTGGGGTTGTTCCTTGCCAGGTGCAGGATTTTGCACCATTTCTTGTTGAACTTTGAGGTTCTTGTCAGACCATTTCTCTAGCCTGTCGAGGTCCCTCCCATCAAGATCAGTTTCTTGAATTTCATTTATGAAAATCCTTAAAAATGGTATATTTATTCAGGCATAAATTACTAGTCACAAACATGTTTGCTCTTTTTGTTACAATTCTGAAAAATATAATCTCATTTGTGTTAAAATTTGTAGTTGAGAGTTTTCAGGATTCTTTACTTGTAATTACTTTAACAACAATGGTATCAGTAAAATGTGGGAATAAAACAAGAAAATCATTTTTCTTTTGAGGCTTTGTAGCAATTCATTTCTGTTGCAATATAACTGTCTTGGATGTGATAGTTTTTTAACATGTTAACCATTTTACTGGCATAAACTATGCAATGCAAGTACGGGCTAAGTCGTCATTCATGTAGCTTGATTCGCTGTTGGAAGCAGCTCTGAGTAAACTAGTAAAGGCTTATACCAGAGTCTACCTTCTCAAACAAAGTCTGCTAATCAAAGGAAAGAGTTATTTTGAAAATGATGTTCTTAAGCATTTCTCCACAGACAGAGAGCGTTGTGCTGGCAAGTGTGTTTTACTTGTTTAAAACGTCTGGTTTTGTAGATCTGAAAATGCAAGTATTAGTAGAACGTTTGTGTCTTAATACAAAAACCCAAACTCACTGCAAGCAAAAAATATAATAAAGGTGATGCAAGGAGTGTGTATTTATTCTGGAAAGTTAGGAATAAGTGTTCTACAAACAACTTAATTGTCTGGGCCCCGGTCTGTTCTGGAACTTCAGGTATTTGAAAATCAAACCAGAGGAAAAAATGTCAGTTTGGAATTCAGTTGTGCAACTGATGTCGCTTTTTATCTCTTTATAAAACCAACTACTGCAGAATAATAAGGCTGAAGGAGTTGCATTTGTCACACATTCTGGAATTTTCTATCATGTTTAGAAAACAAGCGTTATAAATGCTACCTGTCTGGGAACTAAAATGCTTTGAAAATCTATTGCTATAGAGAATGATAAATGACTAGAGTTAGGTTTTGCACATACGGCCAGATAAAAGTTTATCTTCAGGGCATGAGTAGCTGCCAACAATCTGTCCAAACTGCTTTAATCTCTTTCTATACTTAAGTTCCTATTCTGTTTTTAACATTTGATTTAACTTGGGCTTGAAATGTTTTGGTATCTACTTTAAGCCATGGAGTAATACTGATTCTGTGATCAGCTACTTGTTTAAGATATAGTTAGATACTACGAGTGTTATGTGGTGGAAGGAGGAGGTCTCAGCAGGCATTAAGCTCCTAATTGTATTAGTCTAGATTATTGATGTAAAATTACACAATAAAATGTTATTAGAAGACATGATCATATATAGCATTCTGTAATTCTTTTAGTTTCTGTGCATACTTGGGTGACTAGCACAATGCACATATTTCACTAGATTTGCAGCAAAATAAGCAGTAACAAAGAAATTTACTATTTATTTATTGTTCGTATTAAAAAAAAAAGACTAGTAAGAGTCGAAAAAGTTGATCTGTAAGGAGGCTGTGTATTGTGTTAGGAATAAATTTGCCTATTCCCACTCTCCAGCAATAATGCATTTCCCCAGAATTTCATGGCATTTGGTGGCTTGGCTGGAGTAGCAGTCTGAATATCTTGAAATCCCAAACAATTCCCCCAGTTTTGGGAAACGGCTTAGAAAAGCTGACAGTGAGACTCATCAAAGCGGATCTCAGAGGCAGGGCAAGTCAGGCAAACAAACTATATGTATATAATTGAGAGACTATGGATATGTTGTCGAAGGCTTTGAAAATAAAAGACAAAGAAATTACTCTTGCAGAAGTTAGGTTCAAGAATTCCTTGGCAGAAGCAGTTTATAATGTTTCCTGTAAAGTATCTGTTCATAAGATTGATGCCACGCATTATGGTTTTTTTAAAGATACTGTCACCTTTTTCTTCTGTTAGATTGTTTAATTTGGGGGCGAGGTGGGGGTGGGTGGGTGTTCCTCTCTTACCTAACAGCTTTATTAGGCAAGCTGTTAACATTAACTTGATAATTCTTTGAAATGATTGGAAAATGTCTCTTGGAGGTCTTAATCTTCATTATGAAAAAGGAATTTCTACATAGCCTATAAACTTCTGATTATTAGGTCTAGTGAGGAGTGATCTTGCAGTAGTTTTAAAGTTCTCTCACTAAAAATGTAGAAATGATTCTCAAACCAATCTTAATGTATTAATAAGGAAAGGATGGCTTGCAAATGTTAATCTGATTCTGACTTTCATATGGGACTTGAGGTGTGTGGCTGGCTGGAGTTGGAATGGAAGCTTGTGTAGACCTGAACTACCTTAGTTTAGCAGCTCTCCTTCCAGTGGTGGAAAACCTAACGTGGAGCAACCTGCCTTGTAAGGAGTACGCAGTTGAGGAGGGCCCTGGGTTCTCCATACAAGTGCTATGGCCCATGTTGCCATGCTGTCATTGCTCCTGGTACCTGCGAAGGGTAAATGAAATTTAGCTCAGACATTTAACTTCCTCAGTTACAGTTCTGATTGCAAGTGTCCATGTAGCTTTACACAGCCTTCCTCTGTCTGTCAAGTAAAAAGAAACTGGAAAAAATAGAAATCATCTGCTTTTTGCTGTAATGAAGTCCAGTGATAAATCTTTGCAGCTGGGTCTGTTGCTTCTTTCCAGGCTCCTGTTTGGTAAAGGAGAATGTGCTTTACCCTGCTAAATTTTTAACCAAAGATTTATCCTCTTGTTCTTCACATGCCTGTTGTAATCTGATGGCTTTGTCAGCTCCTTTGACTTGTACTTTTCTGTGTTTAAGCTTTATGAGATACCAAGGCTTTGATTCCTGCTCCTCCTGACTTAGTTAATTGTATGCCCTTCAAGTTGATTACTCTTGCTGCTGCTAAAATCTTCAAGACTAAACATGCTTTCAGTGGGTTCTGGTATATTTGGCCATACACTTTTCTCAACCTCCTCTATTTGCTTGTGAGCTCTGCTTTCATCAAGACAGAAAAAGCTCCTTAAGTGAGCTACTAGCACTCTTCTTTGAGGTGTATATGCATATGTATTTTTTGTATTATGGTCTTTAGAAATACATAAGTGCATTAGGGAGGTTGATGGGGAGAGCGAGTTCTGCTGTGCTGTCAGAGTTCTCAAATCAGGGAGTCTGATTAGTCAATATTCTTAAAATATTTTGAATGTTTTGAGACTTTAACTGTGGCACCAATGTTGTTGTGTACTTTGCATTAGGATCAGAAAATTGATTTAGATTTTTCTACTGAAATTTAAGCCAAGAAATAAGGAAAGCTAGTTAAAAAGTGCTAATTTCTGATTCCATTTCTGTTATGATAGGCAGCAATTTAATGATTGTCCTGTATAATATAATTATGGCATATCTGACTGTAAGAAGGATCCTACTGAATCTTTAAGCAAACATGCAGTACTTGCACTTAGAATAATTCTAATAATACATTTTAAATAAGAATCAACTTCCCAATTGTAAACCAGAATGTTTTCCTGCAAGAGCCAAATGAGTACTATGTGTTAAGGACAGATAAATGGAAAATGCTAGCTGAACTCAGTACTTATACTAGAATAATGATTCAAATAATAAGATATCAAAATGGATGGTGTTTATGGAATTTAGACAATTTTCCTGTTTTAGTGGGGCTTTAAAATGGTTTGCAGTAGAGCCACTTTTGTGTTAAAAGACTGTAACCTCTGGTTGCAAAAGGTCATCCCTTTTATCTATCCAGGTGTGCAGCACATTTTGTATCAAAGTAGTCTGTAATCTCAGTGAAATTAACTTGCTGTAGTACGTTACACTAGGTCAGTTTTTTTCCTACTGTGTTACAATTACTTCTTCTGGAAAATATTTTCATACTTGATCCATTTGAAGGAAGATGTACCATCTACTGCTTGTTGAGAAACATGCTTCTAATACTAATGTATGTAGTAAATATGACTAATGTTCAACATGTGAGCAAAACTGGTTTACAAATAAATGAGCAAGACTGAAAATATTCTCAAGATTCTTGGATTTTAATCAGGTTATGTGTTTGGATCATTCATGGGACAGATCACCATTGTTTATTCCAGTTTTAAATGTTAAAAACAACTTGAACAGCAGACTAAGCAAATGCATAAACAGGGAGTAGTGTCAGTGAAAAATATCCTGGTCATTGTATAAAATGTAACGGTAAAGCTGACATCTGCCAAGTACAGTACTGATTTTCATACCATTATGAAGTGGTGTTCTGGCCTCTTTCACCTTTTTTTGATCTGAAAAGCGAGAACTTTTTCAGTGTTCTAAGCATTTTGTATGGCAGATTTTTTGATTTAGTCATTAAACTGAAGACGTAAATAATTCACATTATCTTTTTTCTGTATCACTGGGATTCTCCAAAAAGAGATTACTAGTATACATCAGAACAACATTGGAGCAAAGTGGTGCATCAAATCCTACTAAATGGAAAAGATAAATTAATGCTTCAGAGTATCCTTCTGTATATCTCAAAATAATATAAATCAGTAAGTTAAAATTCGAGAATGTGAATATAAATGTAGATTTTTTTTAACTTGGGTCATTGTTTGCTAGATAAAAGAGAATTCCATAATGTTTTTAATAAAAATAGAGATAAAAATTCCTAAAGTGTACTGAATCAATATAGCAATTCAAAAAAGATGCAGTGTGATCAAGCTTGGATTAAAAGCATCTGTGTACATGTCAATAAGGAACTGTGATGTGTTTGGGAGTATCATATTGACTGTGTATTAATACTTGGTATCCTATAAGACCATCAGCTGATTGTTTAGAATGTAAATGAATCTGTTGATGGATTCAGTGACTGATGGCTTCAATTCCAATTAATCAATTGCTTCATCGGTTTCTTAATTCAGATCAAACATCTCAAGTGCACACAGTTCTTTCATGGTCTTAAGAGAAATTAATGATTTAAAACTAATTTAATCAGTCTTGTATAAATGCCACTACATTTTTTAATTGCATCCTGTGTGATAGCATTGTAGCTTAAATGTATGGGATGTTTCAGGTATCTTGGGTTTTTTTTCCTCCTTAGAAGCTATCATAATTGAAAGCTTCTTGTTATAGTGGTAAATGAAACTCTGTACTCCAACATGTCATCTTGGTGCTGCTATTCATCTTGTCATCAGTTTAAAATTTTCATGCACATAGTCACTTAAGTAATATAAATGGTTTAAAAATTAAGTTGTTCGTAAATGATCTGGTGTTAGCTGTGTGAAGTCAAAGACCATTTTTCTTTTGTTGGGTATATTCTAGTAACCCATCTCTTTCAATTCTTTTGACTTAAAGCAGGAAGGCTGGTAATATTACCAGACAATATATAGCTCTTTATGACACCAGTTTCATGTGCCCGGTTTCCCAGTGAGCCATCAATTAAATCATCAACACTTGATGCAGGCTCTTCACTGTGACACTTACACCAGTTGATCTTAATTTGATTGCCGTTAAAACCTTCCTTTCCTGACAACTGTTGTCAATTATACAAAATAAAATCAAGTATTCATAAGTAGGCTGTAATAGGATATAGGCAGACAGATTTAATAATTCAGTTTTGCTGAGGCTTGAAAGGCATTAGTTGTAGCTGTTGTTCTCATTTGTAAAAAATTCATTGGATACAGCTTTTGAGAGAGAAGGCAGACATAATTTCATTTATTTAGATTTGACTGAGAAGAAGCCAGACCTGTAGTGGTGGTTTAGCATTATCTCTGTTTAAGAATAACTGACATGAATTCTTATCAGTTACATATTATAGAAAGTAAATGTAATTTAATTGTACGGGGTTTTTTAGATTAAGTGCACACAATCTATGGTTGTTTTTTGATAATATATCTGTAATGGAGTGTGGAATTCAACCCTGCATTTATGCAGACAAAACAATACCTTTTCAAGACTGGGGTGCTTCATCTTTAATATGCTTGTAAAATATGCATATTGCTGCATATCTGCTATATACAACTAAATTCTAGTTGCTTCCTTCTGATGCATCTTCAGCACACTATAATGTTAAAATGTGTGCTATGGCGTATTTGAATTATACCTATAAATTTTCTTTAGTGCTTACTGGCAAGTCTCTTTTTTTTAAGCTTGCTGATATTTGGCAAAAAATTTGCAAGCAGAAATCTGTTAACTTTAATGTTCTCCAAGAGAAAGTTAAATATGGTTTTCAGAACTTCTGTGTTGTTGATTGCCTTCTTATATACTATTCTTTACTGTGTATACTGACGTTTGTAACAAATACCATGTGTGGGTTGACTGTTAAGGCTCTGTGGAAGGGATTTGAATGTACTTGTGAAATCTAAAAATGGAAATATTTTTAAAAATAATTTCACTTGTAAAATGCTGATTAAATAAGTGTAGTTGAAGACAAGATCTGCTGTAAGTGATTGCTCAGAGCAAGACCAGAAAAAGTGAAGGACAGATGTGTGGAAGTATTTTTATAACGATGTGTCATTCACTTTGTCGTTTTTTTAATATTAGTCAGAATAAGTTATTCCTTAGGTTTTTTTCACCTGAATTCAGAATCCTCTCTCTTCCGTCTCATCTCATGACTTAGAGCTTCTTTCTCAGATCCTTCTTCCAGGCTGGGAACTGGGAGTGGGGAAATTAAAATTAAGTTCTGGATAAAGGGCAAGTGGGATAGTTCAGTTTCTTATGGCAAGAAAACCATCTTAATTTCTCATGTTGCTATTAGTCAAGAAACCTGGCCAGTCCTGGAAAGCAAGTGCTTTAAGTATTAGTGTACTTTCCCACCTTCTGTTTGTAAAAACAAAACCAGTAGACTTCATGATCAGGGAGGAAGCTCTGTCTTTTCATGATGCCACTCTACCTAAATTTTTCCTTGCCATTTTCAGAATCTGATTTGCAGGGAATTTCCATGAGTTGATGCATGCATTTTGAGGTACTTGGATTCAATTTTCCAGTCTTGGATTATTCAAGAGTATTATTGCCTAACAAAGAACATACAGCCATACTTGTGTAACTGGTAGGATATTCTGCTTCTGTCTAATTATTTTAGGACGCTATTTTAGGACACTACTAAGAAAAGTTCTCTTGCAGTCTCCTACTGAAGAGCCTTTGCCTAAAACATCTCTGAAAGAACAATGTGTAATACACAGGAATGTATGTAATACACAGGAGATGCTACAAATGGCACACAGTTTTGTTTCTGCAGCAAACTAAACCAACTTATCTAGAGTAGCTGAGATTTTCTTTCCACAGTTATAGCAAATACTAAATCTCGATGTAATTCACATCATTTGAATGATTTTTTTGTTTGTTTCTTCATTATAGCCTTCCATGAAAAGCAGGTGATGCAATTTTATATAGAATAATTTAAATTATTTTCTTTTTGCAAAATGGATTGTTCTTAATCTGTCAATACTGCTATTTTGAGGTTCTTGTGTTAACTACACTTTCTTTAGAAGCTACTTGGTAAACAGGCTGAATACAGGCTTGAAATAAACAGGCTTGAAAACAAGCTAATTTTTTTAAGGAGAAATTATTAATCTTTCTGCTTATCAGAAACAACAACCTTTCCAAATGAAATAAAACAGGAATAAATAATTTAATTAATACACAACAATTTTTCTCTTCTGAGTGACTTATTTTAAAAACCCTGTAAGCTAGAATATATTCAAGAAAATAGGTAACATCCTAAGTAATAGCTTGTTTGCAGAAGCCTGTATTAAAATGTTAAAAACTGTAATTAATACTCAGAAGTGTGTATATTAAAATAAAATTTAAGTACTTGGTGGTAGCACAAGTTTATGTGCATTACTATAATTTTGGGAAATTAAAGATATCTACACATAAAGAAATTAATGCATAAAATATGAATAGCGAGTTTGGTACTATAAGAAATAGAAGGTTTGGCTATCTGATGATGATGCATAGTATTAATTGAGAGAAAGCTTAAGATATAATTGGTTTTGACTTCATTAAGAAGCTTCCCTTTCTGGTTTGGGGGGTGTGTGTTTATCTTTTTTTTTTCTCCTTCTCACTTTTTTTTTAAGTTTAAGGCTAAAATATGACCAGCATTTTCGACACACAACCTGTATTTAGTTTGAAAATTTTTGTTCAGGGCCTTTTTCTTCAGGATTTCTGAGGTAGGCAGGCCCACAGAAGAGGTCACTGATGCACATGTAAGTGTAAACCATTCTCAGAAGCATTTGACATGTACATGTCCTGCATGTATGTTCTGAATAAAGCCTTAAGTCCAGCACACACTGAGTAAGGAGGATTCTTCCTGCTTACTCTGTATTGAACACAGTATCTTTGTTAGACAAATCTAGGCCAGGCATATCATAGCACTAAATTAGTGCCTTTATAGATGAGTTTTTGTATCTCTATTTCAAAACACCATAAAAGCTACTGAAATAAATGTTATTTTTTGTTCGATATTCTATTAACAGACAAAATAGCCTTAAAAAAGATGTTTTTTTATCTATAGTATCTCAAATAACCATAAACAAGTCTGTTAATAATTAGCAATATATACTTATATTTTGAAGTTAGATACTTCAGGTTCTTAAAAAAGGTTTTCATCATTTGTGTTGCAGGTGCTGCTTTTCCACAGGAAAGCAATCTTAGGGTAAATTCTGGATAGGCCTCAAAGAGTTGAGCTTTTGCTAACACACAAAGAATGGGATTGTAGTCCTAGGACCTCCCTAAGCATACAAGTTTCACAGTTTTCAACTGAAATGGTTTTAAAAATCACTTTAGTTGCACCTGGACAGCACCGTGCATGGACATGCTCTAAATTGATTTATGCCTGTCTTCAACTGATTAGGTTAAATGAATATTACATACTTGTAAATTATTTTAAATGTGCTCATGTGAAGTTTGCGCCACTTTTGATAGAGGATTAAACTCTTTAAACATAGTGTAATTTATTTAAATCAACCCATAAATTCTAATTCAGATCCTTCCAAAATTTTCCCCATGAAGACAGAAATAAGTCAGACATTCACAATGTTCAACTTTGTCTGTGAATCTTGAATGACTGTGTATTGTTATGGGAAATGAGCATCTGAGTGCCCTCACTGTGTAAAGTAAAAAAGTTTAATTTTATTTATTCTCCTTTATATGTGGTCTTAAGAAAATTTCTTATGTTCAGTGTGGAATGTCTTTCTCTTTTTTTTTTATAGACAGCTATGCTTTGATTGGTAAATATTTAAAATACTTCATGACTTTTCCTTTAAGCAGCACAAAACTTTAAAAAAACAAACAAACAAAAAAAAACCCAAAAAACCCAAAACAAACCCAAACTGATTCTTTTTGTGCTCTAAATGAATTGTCAGGTTCAAGAGTTATCACTGAATTCAGGGGGAATGGCAATTCTTGACATTTGTATAGATGTTTTTTTCCTGGAAAGTCATATTCAGGTTAGAAATGTAAGAGATTTTTAACACTAACTTAAAGCATTCTGTTAAAGTATGTAACACAATTTTTGACCACATTTGGGTTTTGGTTGAGTTTTTTTTGTTTTGTTTTGCTGGGTGTTTTGTTTTGTTTTTGTTTTGTTTTTTTTAAATTTTGTGATTGGGTTGGGAGGGGGCAGGGCTACCAAACATTTCTAAATGGAGCAGTAACAATAGCTATTTTTTCAGAAGACTTTGATGTTTAGATGTTTTATGTACTGCCGACTCAAATACTTTCCAAAGGTAAAGTATGTGTGACTTCCATGCAATACACAGTGAGGAATATTTAGTTTTTCACAGGTCCAAGGGCTTGGTAGGGGCGAAGAGTTGGTTTTGTACATTGTTTCTAATTACATGTTTAATGTCCCATGTTTATAGCTTAGTTAAGCCAGGTTTAAAATCAGTATCTCATAGTATAATTAAAATTACTTAGTCAAATCTGCTGCAGTATTTGTGGTAGAGAAGAGGATTGTATTGTTTTAGTTTTGCTGTTGTGATCACTATTGAAAGCTGACTTGGCAGAAAGCAGTCCTTTTCTGGATAAAAGGGAAACAGGCTATGAGATAAGTTATTGATGAAATTAACTGCTGAAGTGGAGAGGAAATGCAGCTGGCCAATACATGTCATAGTGTGAGCTCTATTAAATGAATATATGTGCAGTCAACCATTCACAGGAGCCACACTGGTCTTGAACTGCATTGATCTATAGTATAATTCTAAATGAAATTGATGGAAGAGAGCAACCATTGACAGGAAGGGTAAAGAGAACCATGAAATGTCTTGTATAGGAAAAGTATGATGGAAAGTAGGCTCATCTATACCATGGATAGAAACTGTGGTGAAACCGTGTTATTTCTAGGTGTTCCTAGGTACCTCACCCTTAACTATAATGCAATGTTTGTCACTGGACACTTCAAAAAGTGTTTTATAGTATTTTATTTTAGAAGAAAATCTGTAAACAATCCTGTCAAAACTTAAAATCAGCTTTTCAAGAACTTTAGATACAACTTTGCAGTTTGCAGCTCTGAGCTTTGGGAGAAATTTAGTTGTGATAATGTGTTCTGAGAGCTGTTAATATTAACATTTTAAAGATTTGTTTACTTACTATGCACTTAATATAAATACAGCTGTTACATGAAGTCTTGTAAGCTTCTTTCAGGAGTGTTGTGCAAAAATGCTACCTTCTAGTCAGATATAATTTCAGGTGGCTTCTCTCTCAAGCATGTCCTTTCAGACTGTTAGCTCATTGAACTGCTTAATTTACAGGCCTTGATGAATAAAACATTGGGTTCTGTTAGGTTTTACTTACATCAGAGTCCACGTGTCCTATAAAAGAATCTTTCTTAATTTTGTGTTCACTGGTAGGTATCCATTCTTGATGTATTGCCTGTTAGATTCAAAACTTGTAGCACATTGTCTTCTTCTCTGTGTAAGACTCAAACCTGCATAAACTCCTTTGCCAGTTTCCTTCTGTTTAGTTGCTACTATATCACTTCTAGTGATGAAACTGCTTTGTTTTTATTGGATTGGTTGAAATACAGAAGGAATTATGGGTATATATGCATGTATGTCTGTACACATTGTTTGAAATTTACAGATAACTAGAAAAATCTATTTTTATTTCACACCCATAGCACACAGTAACAATAGTGTATACAGTTGTTAGGCTGTAGAATAGTGGAATTTGTAATTATTACTTCAGAAATATTTAAGGTTTCTTTAGTGTAGCAGTTGTGAAGAGTATTGCTAAAATTCTACCACCTTTTTCAAAGGCTTCAAACTAGGTGGGAATTGTACCTAATTGTATATGGCTTTTAATAGATGTGCAATGTTTGTGTGCAGTCTTATTTGAATCTTACATTAGTGACCTACGTAATACTCCAGACGATAATACCCATCAAACTAGTTATTGGGGCGGGGGGAGGCTCTGCACTGGTCTCAATTTTCTGTTTCTTGAATGCTAGTCTTCTGTCTGTAAAGCATACTGATTCTCTTCAGTATGTATTAGTCTGTATCTTGAGCTTCCCTTGTATCTTAAGTATTGTGCATGTGTTGACAAGCTTCTTTAGCCTTGGATCCTTGACAATTACAGGTGATTCTGAATAATTTCTTTTAAGTATAATGCATTGGGACCCATATTGTTTTGAATGGTATCCACGTTAAAGATTTATTTTAAAATATTTTTTTCAGAGAAGCCATGAGACTATGAGCAGTGGAAGTTTGTGATGTCATACCAGCGAAGAGACAAAAATCACAGGCATCAGTTCATTATTCTATTGTGTTGGAATTGTACAAGTGACACAATTCTAAAAAGAAAAAAAAAACAACCTCTTTCAACTTCAACCAGTGAAGTTGTATGTCTTGCTGATAACACTTGGAAACCTGTTTAGAAACTATTAAGAAACCTGTAAAAGGATTCTCACCCCCCCTACCCATTCATAAACAGGAATATTGTTAATTTTATCAGAAAAATTGTGCTATTGTGGGATATCTGGAGCATTTCTGGAAGAATGCACACAGACATTCCAAAATATGAATCCTTTTATATGTAGCACGTTTATTTAAAAAATGTTGTAAATTGCTTTATTTTCACTCTTCTAAATTTTTTAACCCAAACTGAATTTTTGAGATAAAAAAAAATAGTTTGTCTCTTTATAACTTCAAGGTTCGTGTTTCATTCGAACTGACCAGCTCGATGGAGAAACAGACTGGAAACTGAAGGTTGCTGTCAGTTGCACACAAAGATTGCCAGCTTTGGGGGTAAGCATTTTATCTGTTTGCTTAAGATATCTCCCATGTATGCATATGTATCTCTTATCTAAGAGATTGTTACAATTATTGTAAAATATCTGTTACCACAGTCTTAGTTTTTGCAATAAATAGGAGATAGATATTCCACTGAATGCTGAATAAGAAGTTGGTTATGCAAATATTCTTGGTTTGATATTGAAAAGAAACCAAGACAGAATTGGATTTTTATCTTTCAACTTAGCAGTTCTCATTGTGGTCCCCACTGAGTTCCGTGCTCCGCAGAAGCTTATTGTAGTTGTAGTGTTTTCAACCAAGTGTTATACTGCAACTGCAAGTCATTCTTGCCTCAGGAACTGTTGCTTTAGTCACTAACTTGTAAGCTTGGGAAACAGCAGTCTGCTCTTGGAAGGTAAAGTGCTTTTTTTTTTTTTTTTTTCAAGATGCTTTCTAGTCTGACTAGGTGCAATGTGCAAATTCTTGCAAGGAGGGCTCTCTAAGAGTTGCCTGAATGTGTGTATTTTATCAGTGCATATATGTTATGTCACAGGTAACTATTAAAATTTTGAGAAAGAGGTGTGTGTATATATATATATTCAAAACAGACACATCTGCAAGAATGTATGTAGAATTGTATAAATGCCTCTTAACGAGAAGCTGAGTTGTGTCCCGTGGACTAGGGAAGCTTGCTATTTTACAAGAAAGTTGGCTTGGTATTAAGAGACTTCCTCTGAAAACACACTGAAGTTACAAGCTTGTGGAAATTTACCTGTACAGAATTTCTGGTGTTTTGATACTAAACCCTTAAGTGTTTTTATTAAAGGCAAACATACCTTAAGAAGACTGTTCACATGCCACCTCAATAGAAAAAGTGTTAGATTATCTGCCAGGTCTTAGCAGGACTTGTGCAATTATCCTTCTAGAATTACAGAGTTGCTGCCACACTGAAATTAGCAAAAGGAGATTTTTTTTCCTGTGTTCGTAGTGCTCTGACTACTGGCTTCACATGTGACAGGAGGAGGAAAAAACAGCTAGGTTTGAACTTAGAGGATTGGGAACAAGGGATGGAACTGAAGGTTGGTCATGCCAGACATAGATGCCAAGTCAGGCTCCAATATGGGAGTTCTGGTGCAAGAACAGACCTCAAGTATTCTGTAAACTGCAGTTGAACTTACTGTTTACAGTAATGCCTCTCCTGTAGGTTATTACCATTTAATCATTGGCCTTTCTTGTTTCTGATTAAAAAAAAAATCATGTCCACATTTGAGACAGATGCATTCATTTGACTAAAATCCAGTCAATTTTCTATCTTGATTTTTTTTTTAAATTATGTAGTGCTTTTCAGATAGTTATAGCTGTGTCCAACTTAGCTATTATTTTTTATTTCTATTGTTTTGGAAGCATCACTGACTGCACTTGGCAAATACAACTCTTCGTGTGGAGCACTGCCTCTTTGAGTTCTGTTTGCTCATTATAATTTTGGTGTTCTGAGCTTGGAAATTTCTGTGTTCTGAGCTTTGGTCTTCTGAGGCTGACAAAATCTGGAGTAAATTCAGTGTAAAGGTTTCTCTACGTGTTATCTTTTTTTTCTTTTTTTTCTTTTTTTTTTTTTCTTTTTCAGAAAAAACCCAAATCCATGTCTGAAGTTTTGCTTCCTTGCTAGGAAGAAATAGACCTGGTAGAGCAGGGAATTGTTATACTCTAACTTTTATATTATGTTCTTTGTTAAACAAAAAAATCAATTATCAATAGACTTAAAAAATAAATTGTTAAGTATCTATGGAGATAGTATAAATTTATGGTTAAAACTGCATTTCATTTGAAAGAAGTAAATGTTTGTATTGTAGTTGTTTACAGTGGAAAATATATCAAAAATGTTGGGGAGTCTATATTTGAATGGTAGGACATGCAGCCTCAACTTCTTGCAGAAGTGAAGGTTTGCTTCAGGTGGTGGTTGTTTTGGGCATGTAGGGGAGGGAAAGGCAAGGTGTCACCAAGAAATTATTCATGTCTCTTGGAAACAGTATACAAGAGTCAATTGTACATTACAGTAACCATTTCTTCCTTAGTTGTTTCCACTTACTGCTATTAACCTAGCACTAACCCCCGACTGATCTGTGCTTCTTTCAAGATTTTTATATTCTCCTTCTTAGCTGTAGGTGACAAGCTGAGTTGTGTCATCAGGTGCAGTTAATCAAGCAGCTATGTACACCTAACAAACCTTCCCTGGCTACCAGCAGCAAATGGAAGCCGCCAAGCAGCTGATGTGCCTCTGCCCTTTCTCGCATCATACAGTTATTGGTGGTTAACCGTGCTAGCCAAGACTTTGTCTGCATTAAGCTGACATGTCATCCTGAAGTAACTGACACTGGGTATAATACTTCCTGCCAACTAAACTGAACTATCTCCCAGTTTCTATACTGTGTGGTTTTATCAAACCATTGACACTTGGTGGTTCTTTAATGAGGTAATTTTAAATGGCTGCTTCCCAGCTGGTCTTAGACCATTTGCTGTGGTCATGTCATATATCTGCTTCACTCCTAAGCCCCATCTTTGTGAATTACTCTGGGGAAATGATAGCCTAATGTGCCCAGATGTAAACACTTTTCAGGGGGTCCCCACATCCTTTACAGAAGATAATGCTCAGTGCACATCCCAGAAGGCTGTTTCCATTACTGTGGAAAGCACGCTGGTATTTCTTTAATTTCTGCAGAGACACTTTTGCCTTTACTGGGATGGCAATAACATGCAACAGTGTCAGCCACCTAAAGAAACTCTGTGGATGAACAACTTCAGAAGATTAGTATGAAGCTCTAAGCAGGCTGTGAATTTTAAACTAACAAAAAATGGTGTTATGGAATTATTTTATTCTAAGCCTAATTTTTGTAGTTCCGAATAGTCATAAGCTGTATCTATATCTAGGCCCTACCTGTATTCCTTTTTTTTTAAAGTTAAATTAAAATGCAGTGAGCAGAATTATTTCTTTGTAGGTACAGTAAAAATAATGGTTTTGGAAAAAAGTTAAGAGTAAAAATAGAATACATGCTTTAAACATTTAGGGGTAGTTTTTAACACCCTTTGAAACTTTACACCCAACTTATCTAAAAAGAGATGCTTAAAAAATATAGTTGAGGTTTTCTCAGCAAACAGTGTTCAAGCTCTCTTGTACACACGGTGGAAAAAATTTGAAGCAATTTGGTTAAAAGTAAAGATCATTTGAGAAATCCATTTCAAGTAGACTTTTTCTCACCCTAGGCTTCTACAGTATCCTCTGTTGCTGAATACTTCTCTTAATAAAACTGAAAAGTCAGGCAAGTTGCTTTCCAGATATTAACTTTAAAATGTCTGTTGCTTTGTAAAACATCCCTATGCTTTGTTTCTGTTCCTGACTTGAAAAACCACTATTTCACAGTGATTATCTCGCAAACCTGTGCAGTGTGGAATAGGGGCATATACTTTTTGATAGGCTTAAAGTTACTTTTGCAGAAACTTGTTGGGGTTTGAATCAATCTGGCAAAGGACTGAGCTTTGTGCTCTGGTTTGGGGTCAACTTTGGTTTCCTTTCATCTACAAAATATTAGGAGAATTGGGGAATGGTCCTTACCTCTGCTAAAAGAAGCTGTTGGGATGTGATCCTCTGTTCATTCTGTTTGCATTATGTGCTGCACAAGGAAGGCAGTGCATCATATTTGCCCCCAAAATAACTGATGTGGTGAAAATAAGACACTTAAGGGAACATCTACCTAAATGTTTTGCTTTTTTAAATCAAGCCGTTAATGAAAACTGTTTTGCTTTAAGGAATTCTGGCAAATCGACCTTCCCAAATACCAGATCATTCATACCTGGTGGTTTCTAGCCATTCTGTGAGATACTATCAAACATTGCCGCTTCCGCAGGTAGCATGTTACTAACATTCTTCTAATGTGCCCGCTTTAGTGTACCTAGGGTGGTAAGGTGTGAATGCGGGAGGGGCACTGCCCTGCTGTGTGGCATGTTGTGGTTGTCACCTGCTGGGTGGCTGTTGGCAGAGCCCCGCCCTGCCCCACCCCACCCTGCCCCGCCCTCTGCCTCACCCTGCTCTGCCCCCACCACTGACTGTGGGCCAGCCCTGGCCTGGGGAGGAGCCGTCGTAGGTTTTTTTGTGATAATTCACAAAGCGAATTTTGTACCAGTTGAAAGACACAGTGAAGAAAATGAGTAGAGCACAGTATGTTCTGTGCCTACAAAGAATTACGTCGAGAACTAGAAGTTCTATTAGTCCTGCCTGTTTCAAAGACACGAAGCTTGCGTTTTAATTCAGTACTGCCTTTAAACTGGATTGAAGACTCATATTTGTGTGGGTGGCTACAGAAAAGGGTTAGATTTCTGAGGTTAACTTTATATATAGTTTATGATAAACCTGCAGGGGGTCCGTTCACAAGGAGAACCTCTTCAGAGGGGCATGCATGGGGGTGTGGGGTGCAGTCTCTGAGGTTCGGCATTTTGCCCTTGCTGTCTCTGGGCTGGTGTTCTGGGATTTTGCTCTAACAGGTGAAATAGTTTCAGCTAACTTCCTGTCTCAAAAAGCAGTTGTTCGCTGCAGTAGTGCTTTTTCTGGCTTCCAGGGACTCTCCACATGTAAAGCAACACCTGTTGCAGTGTCTCCTCTGTGTGCTTGCAGTGTGTTTTCAAAGCTGAGGCTTATGGTTCATATTTACATATTAAAATGCATTTTTAATAATTTAAGAGAATGCATGCAAGTTGAGCATAAAATAGGCTATAAACAACTTCATCATGTGTCTGACAGAATATACTCTCCATAATTATCACTCGTTTTGATTTCTTTAGTTATTGGATGTAAAGGCAGCGAGTATCTTGCATTGGCATGAGCTGTCAGTCGTGTCAACAGAGCAGCATTGTAACCCTACCTACTGTGACACCCAGAATAAACAAGCCTGCAAACCTTCAGAGCTTTTCTTAAAGAACAGATGACACCACCAGGATGATCAATACAGATTTTGTTGTCTTTCTAAAGCACTTAATGTGATCAGAGAATTAATATTTCAACAAGTCGTTTAATGATGGCTGAGCAGCAAATATTGTTAACACCTAGATTAGGTTTCTTGCAGTTTCATAATTTTAGGTGGGGCAGTTCTTCTGGCAATACACATGCTCCGAGGCATTCTTCTCTAGCCTCTGTGATCAACTAAATTTATTAACAGCAATGAGGTCACTGTAATTTTCAATAAATGGTGACTTGCTGATTTATATCAGAAGATTCATACAGCAGTAAACAATACCATTTACATTTAATTAGTTTTATTGAACCAAAGGTAATTTTATTTGTAATGAACTGCATGTTATGATTAAGAATGTATTTTAATGATCTTTAAGTAAGGTGAACAAATGTTGCCCTTGACCTAATAGGGGAGATTTTTCTATGTTATTGATAACTTTATGGTGATTTTTAAATTCTGAGATGCAAAAGAGAACATTTTCATTATTGTACCATCATCAAGTCATTTCC
Organism: Morus bassanus; assembly: GCA_031468815.1. Lineage (NCBI taxonomy): Eukaryota > Metazoa > Chordata > Aves > Suliformes > Sulidae > Morus > Morus bassanus. The sequence goes on along the minus strand of CM062567.1, from coordinate 65,134,193 downwards.
TGACTTTCAGTGTAGAAGGATGAAATGCATTCTTTTGAATTATTATTTTCAAGTATGAGATAATTAATGAATATCAAGGCTTTTTTAAATCTCATCTACTGTTCTATAAAAATAATTTAATTTTTGTTGCTTGAGATTAAAGTCTTTCATACAGTTTCTTTAATCTAGAACTGTTTACAATCCCCCTACCCAAGTGGTTTTTTTTTCTTGAGTAAGAAAATAACTGATGTCACTTGCCCTCACTGTCTCCTAAAAGCAACATAATTTTAGATGTAGAATACTCTTTCCATTGAACATATCAGTAGAACTCTTTGGCTTCAGTGAACTAGTAGTTCAGTGCATATAGTATGAAAATAATTCTTTACTGAAGCTGAATTTCACAAAGATCAAGTCCCTCGTTAGTTAAATCATTAATAAAAAGTAGTTGTCTTTTTTAAAATATAATTAAATCCTTTGTTTAAGGTAATTTCCCCTCTCCCTGCATTTATATAGGCGGAAGCAATGACATAACCTAACCAGATAAATTTTGCTTGCTCAGTGAGCAGAAGTTATATTTACGTGTAGTATATATATCTTAATGTCTCCTTGTTAAATTCATCATTGCAACTTCTTTTAAGACCTTGAGATGAGAAATGCACAGCTTCTACTACTGGGAAAGCAGCACTAGATGAAGGAACACCTTTGTACTCTTATAGTAACCTTTATTGTTGAATTCAGTTCACATGTAATCTGTCTCCTGCAACTGTGTCATACTTTGGATTTCTCTTTCTTTCCCTTGTATTATAAAACTTCAGCTACTGTATTTTATTGGCCTGAGAATGATGTCCATTTGGAGAACAGAGCATTAGGCTACAGAAAAAAAGTCCTTATGCCTTTTCTTCGCCCTAATAATGAAAAAATACTTCAGAAAGCTACTGAGGATGTATAATATGCTTGTATGTCTTCTCTTTCTACTACTCATGAATGAAATGCCAATGAACTACCACCCCGGATTTCTCAGCATAGGTTTTTCTTATGATTCTTAGTTTTAGGAAAAAATATGTGCTTTTGGAATACTTTGCTGATTCCAGTTTGTGGCATTCCAGAGTAATGCCACAAATGTGTAGGGGATGTGCAGATCTCAGTTTTTCAGCAAGTTAAGTGAGTTTGTTTCAGAGTTGAAATTCAAAAAAGAAAAAAAGGAAAACATTAAAAAGTTTAGGTGTTAAATCAGAAATACAGGAGGAGAACTAAAAATAAAAAGAAAAGACACCAAAGGAATGTGGTAGAAATTTTTACATTTAAAATGTAACAAAGGAGAACATCACGGTAGAAGAAAATAGAAAGATTAGAAACCAGGAAAATATATTACTGTACAAATGCCAATATACTTAAAAAGGTGGTTATTTCTGCTTCTTTTTATTCTAATGTTGCTTCCCACTAAGGCATTCTTTGAAAAGCAAGTTTATCTTGGTTGACGCATTTCACTAGCAGTTTTCATTGTCTATATGAGTATGTGTGTGGTATTAGTTTTCTGCTGTGCTATCCACTACTGAGAGACTCTTTATTTTTCTTTGCATAATAAAGCACATAATAGCCTGGATTAGCTAAATTGTAGGTGATAACAGATTGGAAAGAAGTGAATGATGAAGATATAGGACACCACATGTGTATTAGTTTCATATGAATTATTTTTCGTGAACCTGATGAAAGTAGGTTGGAAGAACAAGGATGCAATGAATGAACTTCGTGTGAAAGACTACAATAAATGGCTAACGGTTTAAGATAAAGATAATTTGTGAGAGGTAATGTTCAGATTTGATTCATGTTTTAAAGAGTATACAAAATACAAAGTCTGTATGTTTTTCCAAGGTTTGAAGTGAGAGATTTTTTTGTCTGCAGAACGTAGAAATACAAATTTGTTATTTATAGAGCTACACATTTTTAAATGAAAGTTTAACATGTTTTAGTATTGTACATTTGATTTAAAAAAAAATTCCTTTTAATCTGGAAAGTGAAAAAATAATGATATTAAAAAATCTGTAGCCATTTTATTGGAGAAAAAAGATACAAATGTGTCAGATTTTAAGACATTAACACAGGTGGACAATTGCACTTTTAGTTAATTTTTGTAATGTTCAAATGATGTAATATTCAAATGTAGTTATTTTTTCTTATATTCAAAATTATTAACAAAAAATAATGGCATGCTTTTAATTATAGCTGTATTTGAGCCAAGGTGTGGTTATATGTCCATGAATGAGGCTGTAAAATTAATTCCACTTTTGAAGATAGCACATTCTAGCTAGTGTGGTAGCCATATAATCTGCTCCTCAGAGATGGTGTCTGATTAGCCTTTTGCAGGATTCATCCAGTAATAAAGGATGGAGATAACACAAATAGTTAGGTGCTACATACGGTGAGAAGGTAGACGCTCTTGCATTTCATCAGAGGTTATGCTTCTTAGATTGAATGGGATTTGGTATCAAGCATCTGCTCCTCTCCAGAGTGGAAACTGGATCGTGGATCCGTGCATGAGTGGTCTAGTCATGTTGAAATCTCTTAGCTGCTGTTGCTCCTGACCATCTAGAAAGCACCGAAGTTTGCTTTTGTGATGACAAGAAAGTCCTTTGTATCAGGTTTTTAACAACTTAGTCTGTGGTGTTCTGTCTGTGGGAAGTGGATGTTTCAGAACAATTGCCTGATGAAATAATTGTTTCAGAATTTTGAGGTGATTCTCCCTGGGCCTCTAGGGACAGCTCTGAAGATCTGACTATCATCAGATTTTGTTTTTTTCTTCCCCTGTTTATACCAAAGCACCATCTATTTATAGAGCCTGCTACTGTAGTATCTAAGAGCCTTTTATTCTCCTTAGTTTCAGGGTAGGAATGTTCATGGGTTGTTTGCTATCATGAGTAGTAGTACCATGTATATTAGACCTAATTTTATCAGACTAGTTTAGCATATCCCTGACTTTAAGCATTTGAGTAATCCTGTTGATGTATCCAGGCTTTCCCGAAGCTGAGGGTTTTCTCATGGGTTGACTGCAGATGTGCTTGAGCATTTAAGAGAACTTGAATCAATTTCATTTTTTCCTCTTGTATTCAGTTGGCTTTGTCCTTCCTGGAAGAGTATTTTGTTTCCAGTTGCATTAAAAACAAAACAAAAAAACCTCACTTTATTTTTAAAACAACAACTATATGGAAAATATTTTAAGATTATAGTATTATAAATTAGAATGGGGCTGTTAAGAGAAAATAAATCAGATAAAATTTCTAACTCGTTATAAATATGAAACAGTTTAGTGTTTGAATATCAACATATTTAGAATATTGTATTGGATCTGGTTCCTTTATAGCAAGATGTACTGAAAAAACAGCATGTTTCTTAGTTGGGTAAAAATTTCATGAACTTAACTTGGGGTGGGGTGGTGGGGGTCATAAACTGGAGTCTTTACCACTATAAGGTTTCTCAAAATTTGTCATTTAGTTTAAGTAATCATAAGTACATTAATCTGTTTTACAGGATCTCTTTTCAATCAATGCTTATGTTTATGCTCAGAAGCCACAGCTGGATATTCACAGTTTTGAGGGTACCTTTACACGGGTAAGTAGAGTATGTAAATACAGTTCTACTTCTCTCTTCCGTTTCTCAATGCAAGTGAAACCTATACTTAGTGTCAAAGTTGTATCAGATCTTTCCTTAGCATTACAGCAGTATTTTTTTCCATGTTCCTGCCATGGCAATACTTATCATAAAAGATATTCTGGTAAATATGTATTGCAGAAAGCTCATACAAAAAGAATATCTGAAAAAAGCAGAATCGAAGAATTGGATATTTGTTGACATCACTATTATCTTTTTATATGAAACCATTTGTATAGCAGTATATATTGTTTGTCTCCAGGCATCTAATGTATTGTTCATATATGTAAAAAAAAAAAAAAAAAAAAAAAAATGGCTAGTTGAATATATTCAGTAGCCTGAGACAATGCAACTGCTAGTTTATGTGCAATAAGAATGTGCCTTGATTAACAACATTCCTGTTCAAGGGAAAGCTAGTACTTCCAAAGTTTTGGTTATCTCAAAAAGTAAAATAAAACTGAAAGCTACTTATGGGGGCTTTATTAAATCTTTTTTCCAGCTATAATTATATTCAAAAGCAAATATGATAATAACAATGCAATAATTTCTGTGACTTTTTCAAAAAGGTGGCTTGCTGAAGTTGACCCTTTAAAGCAGGGTGTATTAATGGGTAGTAATTTTTTTTAAATCGCTTTGCAGATTTGTAGCATTATATTAGCAGATATAGTGATTGTTTTGTTTATTTTAGCCAAACTCGGTGTTAGTAGACTCATTCCCCTTGATAGTTTGTTTCTAAAATAATTTCAGAGAATTAACTGCTATGGAGGTACAGAGAAGGGTTTTTTTACCCAAGTGACTCAAATTGGTAATAGATTTTGTTCAGTAATTGGAATTCCAGTTCTAAGCACACTGATGAATGAGATATTGCAGTTGTTGGCTCTTGAAGACCAATTTATACCATTTATATAGTTCATGCTGCCTACAAAGTAAATGTCATTTGCCCACACCTTCTAAAGCTGTAAGCAAAAACGTTTACTTAAACCTTGTATTGACCAATTGTCCAAATGAAACTTCTATTAACAGCTGTAAAATTCATGTTATTCCTGTCCCAATGGTGAAGTGTATACTTTTTCTAAATATAAATTGAAATCCTCAGAGCCTTTTTAACAACTCTGGTACATATAATTGAGACATTGGGAAATCATCACTAAACAGTTGCTCCCTGGGTTGTGGGTTCTGTTTGTACATGTAATAAGAGCTGTATGATTCAAGCATCCCTGATATGTGTAAATAACCCTGATGCATTTTATGCTTTCAGGTTTATATATGCATTGTTTTGACTGCTTCAGTAGGAAGGGCAGTTTAAGCTGAACTTGTGTGTGCAAGCATCTGAGGGCAGTGCCCTCAGATTTAATTCACAGTGGATCACACTGTAGATATTTTAGAAGATTATTTTTTTCTCTTTTCTGTTAATGGTGTACCTTCTGCATAGTGAAATGTTGCTTTAGGACATTTGTTTACTGATTTATCTTTCTACTTCTGCTGTGAGCCCTTGCTTCTTAACACTAAATCAGTTTTTGTATCTAATTTCTATTTTATGTTCAAGTAAAAAAAATTAGTATGCTTAGTGATGCTAATGCATACATTTTTCCTACTTAAGCATTGATGTTCAAAGAATTCTTGTAAGGGTAGGTTGACAGGGTAATAGCACATTGATTTTTCTTTTCTTTTTTTCCCCATTATGAAGACAGATTACTAACAATGTAGAAGACAAACTTAGATAATTTTAAAAAGTGCATGACCATAAAACAAAACAGAAACTTAGGTGCACAGCTCTGGAGTATTTATGAGGGAACAACTTCTAAGTACTTTTATGTGAGAAATTTATCCATGGCAAGCCTGATAGCTGACAGAAGATACCTTTTGCAGTACACCTGCATAACCATGTCAGGAGGAGTTAAAGCTCTGCCATACTCTATTGACGTCTGCCAGCTTCACATGAAGTCATTTTCCCTTGTCCTCCATGGATTTTGGTGCGTTATATGCAGTCAGTGCATGAAAGAGAGTGTGTGTCCTTGCATGGGCACGCGGGAAGGATTGTGTCTGGCCCTTAAGTAATGGCATAAGTTAATTCCTCTCCTACTCTCCCGTCTTCTGGATATCCTACTAAGAAAGAATAGATAAGCTAAATTAGTGTTCTGTGAAAATGTATGAGGATGGTTTTTTTGTTCTCAGGACATCATCCATGTCTTGGCTGAGCTTATTTTGAAAGAATGATGCACAGAACAGGGATTTACACAGACATAACTGCTAGAGTTTCTCTTCCATCTGATGCTGCTATTAGGCTTGATAAATTAGGAAGTTATTTCACCAATTCTGAAAAAGCATGAGAAAAACATGTGTCTGTAGCAAGAGAATAAAAGGTAGCTATACTTCTTAACCCAGCTTTTACCATTTGGAGCCCAGAGAGTACTCTAGAGCATGACCAGTATTATTTACCTTTTGCTTACAGCTTCTGTGCAGAATCATGGAAATTCTCTCCTCTGCTTTTGACCTTGGCTGCTTTTTGTTTAAATTTGGGTCCTTCTTCCACCATTCCCTTAAGAATCTTTTCCATTAATTTCTCTTATATTGCAGCTCTGTGCTGTTACCTCAGTCTCTTCGTTTACTTTGGGAATATATCTAAATCTTACTTTTTATTATTCCAGTAGAAATCTCAGAGAACTGAGTCCATTGAGTTTAGTTCATCTGCTGTAATAAACTTTTTTCTATGGTACAGAACTATTTGGTATAATTTTTTCCAATATAGCACCTTGTCAGATGTTTAAAAAATTACATTGATGCAAAACCTGTTGCATGTAGCTGTTGGTACTTTGGAAAAATACATATCGAGATGTGAGCATTGAAAATTGTGTATTAATATTATGAGCAGAATATCTGGCCTGGGGCTATTTATACAGATGTTTTCTTGGCTAAGTCTTGTATTTTAGTAGAAAGAATGTTACTTCATATTTGCTGTTAGAATATTACCTGTTTTGAAGCAATGGTTGTGTTTGCTTCAACCTGGCTTAACTTTATGTTGCCACTGAAGGGAATGGTGTTATGTTTTGCAGCTGCTTTTTGCTCACCTTCCTTGTGCTGGCACTAAGAGCCATAAAGACAGCCAGACTAGGGAGCTAACATGCAGAACCTAATCTGATCCTGTCCAAAATACATATGCCAGTAAAAGGAACATAGCAAGAATAATTAACTGTGGGATTGGGGTGGGGAAGGAATGTCTTTCAGTGATGCAACTAAACTAATGCGTATTCTTCCACTTTCCAAGGCAAGTTGGTGGAGGTGGTGTGCTGCATTCTGTCTGGTAGGAACAGGGCTAGAAAAGGTCAAATGGAAGTGGCATGCTGGTTCATTTAAGGATGAGGTATTTAGTCTCAAAAGCCTCTGTTATTATCTGAAAACTTTTCTAATAAATTGTAGCTTTGAAACCTTCTCAACAGCTACTTGAAATTTGTCATGATCCTTGGTCAGCTGTATTATGAATTCAGGACAGAGTAGGATATGTTCAATTTTTATTTCACTGCTGCTCTGTTCCTTTTTCTCTGCACATGCAAGGGCTACAGACTAATTTCCTAGAGTAGGAATTGTAGACAATTTAAACCTCTGTGATCAATACTGCCCATGACTTCAAAAACTGAGCCTGAATATGAAGCTTGAATGCAATACTGAACTGCACTATTCTGGTAATGAACTTAATTCAGAATTTAAAGAGCAATAAACATACAGCTGCCAAATGAAATTCAACCCAGCAGACCTTAAGTGGAAACTTCATCAGCTGGACAAAGAAGCCCTTGTATGTCAAATTTCTGCTACCAGAGTGAGTGATGGATTTCATTTACCCCAAGATATATATTGTTCTGTTAGCTCTAGTAGCATCACAAAATTGGCAGAACCATTTCTCCTTACCACAGGCCCATCTTGTTCAGGAATCGGAGTCCTTGTCCCTTCCCTGCTTCATCTATCCCTACCATCTCTCCAAAAGTAGAAATAGAAATAATGTGAAACAGCTAAGCCCGTAAATATACTTCTTATTTTTCAATTGAGCAACTTGTGACAAATGAAAAATAAGGTTAAGTCATCATCCATTTGGGTATGGAAGGTGTGTTATTTGGTGAAATGAATGAACTGCAGAAAGGTGGAAATGTTAGATGCGGGCATAAAGGCATGAAAGGATCATAATGAAATAAACAGAAACTAACTGATTGGCCAAACCGTTCTGTTGATGAGCATGGCATGAGTGGAAAGAGATACAGCTCATTAGATGTTTTCCTATTTTGAGTGATGTAAAAGGAGGCATTTCACTTAAGTCTTGTAGCAGGTAAACATTGGACAAGTGACTTTTGCCTAGCTGTGTTGTCAGCTCTCCGTAATCACTTCAGGACTTTCAGTTTCTTCTTGTAGTATGGAAGAATTTCATAATTCACTGTCTTAAAATCTGCTAACTGAAGAATAAACTAAGGCAGAAAAAAAGATTTTCCTAGCTTAGTATCCTATTCCTGACAATAGCTGGAAGCAGACTGCTGGGAAAGAGAATAAGACTAAAGTAATGAGATGGTAATGCCTCCTCAGAAGATTATTCTCTCTTAAAAACTTGTGATGTGGGAACTTCCTGAGTCAGAGCTGGTTTCTGTAAGTAACCTGCAATGAATTTTCCTTCTTTAAACTTACCCAGTCCCTTCTTGAACCTATGTAAGCTTTTAGCATTCAAACAGGAAGAAGTTGTACAGGTTAATTACGTATTTTTATGAAGAGCAGTTGCCTGTTGTTTTACTTTTGCTGGCTTTATTTATGACTTCTTTCTTCTTTGGTGAGGGCCAACAGTATCCATCCTCCCTTTGTAGGTACCCATTTCATAGATGTCTGTCATGTTCCTCATCAGAGTTCAGGTTTATTTAGTTATATCTAGTATGGAAGCTACACTGAGCACCCTTGTTGCCCTTTTTGAACATTTTTCAAGTTCTTTTTATTTTCTGTTTGGAATAAGATGAGGGGAGGAGGGATTTAGAACTACATAGTTAAGATGTGGGCAAACCATGGATTTCTTTGTAGTAGCATGATTTGTTGTTCTTTTTTTCCCTCCTAGGAATGCTAAGCATTTAGCTTGCTCTTGACTATTAAGTTAGTGTTTTGGTAGATTTGTAACAGTCCCAAAATTTGTCTTCTGAGTAGTCATGACAATTTCTGAGTAGTTCTGATCAGCTCAGAGCTCCTCACTTTATGAAGTTGGGATGTTTTCTTCCTTTGTGTGCATCATTTCACATTTCACTGTATGGAATTTCATCTGTCCACCTTTTTGTAGGATATATTAACCTACAGTATTACCCAACTATTAAATCATAGGCATTTTTTCTATAGCTATTTTGTTGAAGTCTTACTTTAGTCTTATCTAAAGTTACAATTATAAAGGTATGCAAAGATATAACTGCGAACATTTCTTTGAATTCTACAGTTTTTCTGTATCTCTAATTCTGTACATTAATTCTGTGCTAATCACTAGTTAAAACATAATGCTCTTGCCAAAATTCAAATTTTTTTCTTCATGCTGGAATTCAGCATATGCAAAAATTACTAATTCATGATGATTGCAGTTTTAGTAAGTGGTAGATGGGAAATTATCTCTTTCAGTGTTTGGAGAGAGCTATTTGGAGTTCCACTGTGGACAACAGGTATTCTGTATGGAATTCTGAGGGCAAAATGCGAGAACATTTTTATTTATTTGAGACTAAATTCATCACAAGTGTGGCATTCACATCTGTGTCCTATCACTGTATGTTGATGATTGTAAAAGACTGACCCATTCATTTCCGTGAGGTTGCCATGTTTGACTGAAATATGGGTTCTTTGTGATCAGCTCTCTGTCAGTATGCATCATCCAGTTATATGCCTACTGGGGACCCCTCTGACAAACTCTAGCATGATTTGCTCTCTTTGAGGTACAGTAGTGAGTTCTTATAAATAAACGCATTTTCCTTGTACACCTACACATTGTTTTCAGTTGACCTAGTGATGCAGTGAGAAACTCCACAAATTTCTTGTTCAGAATACATGAGCAGAATTTCCTTTTTTTTCAGTGTATGATGTGAGGTAGAATTCTAAAAATCAAGCAAGTTGAAACAATTTGAATTATGCAGAATAGTTTGTGAATGATAAAAGTAATCAAGGTTAGCATGGGTGTTGCTGACTGAAAACAATCTCTGCATCTCATAGTAAGCTGTGTGAAATTAAGACTCCTGTTTGGTGCCAGGCCCCCCATTTGGGTTGAAAGCAGCAGCCTTCCACTCTTGTCACAAATGGCTAATCAGCATTGTCTATATGGAAGTATGAAAGAATTTCAGGAAAGTTGTCCTGTTAGATTCAACAATTCTTGAAAAGCCTATGATAAGAATGAAAAAATTCAATATCTGTTTTCAACTCGGATATGGCCAGTTCGTATCCTATTTCTAGCCTTGTAAAAACAGATTCTGCAACCTCTAAAGTTCCATTGAGAAACTTACCACAGGACGTGGTCATGTTTCAACATTATAGGTGTAGAAGGCAATCTCTCCACTGACTGCCATGCCCCAAACAGTTGCAGTTAGTATTTTTAGTATATTACTAGCACCTTTCTCTGGAAAAACTAGTATTTGTGGATAATTTCTACTTAGACTTATATGACTATACAGTGCTTAATTAGGCTTTCAGAAGGCTGAAATAATCACAGAATCCAAATAACTCAGGAACAATCATAAATCAAACCAGGAATCCAAGCATTATGAAGTTAGAAAAAAGTATCCAAAAATACAGGCTGTGGATGAACCCTATCAAAGGCATTAATCTCAGAAATAAGTTAGTGTTACAAGGATGATTGATAATTGCCACAAGTGATACTTCTTTGAGCTAGATCAGAATAGTCTTCTTGTTATTTAATGTTTCAGTGATCAACACTTCATGTGTTACTAATACTACCAATAATTTTGAATATTGCTATAGCTGCTGGTCCTGTCTTACCTTCAGAGATATATTTTCAGTTCCATACAGCTCAACATTTCTTGGCCTGTCAATATGAAGTACTTCTGCTGTTATGTAGCAATATCTTGGAATTCACTTCTGCTCTTTGTAGTACTCCCCAACTACTGAAAATTCCTACATGATAGGATATTACTGCTTTAGAGTGGGCTTGCGCTTGCTCTTGTCTCAAACCTGATGTATTTTAATTGTTAGGAGTATGGCAAATAATTCTTGCAGTATTAATTCCTTAGGCAAGAATCAAAAAAATATTTTTCCTTAATGAAAGACTAATCTTACAGAACATTGATAATTCTTGACAGAATTTTTGTTTCTTGTACAAGCTTGATTCAAAACTTCTGGTTTTCTTCTTATAGCTAATTCCATATCTTCCTTCTCTTCCGCTCTGTTTTTGACAGAATGGTTCTCTATGCCTTTTAAACAATTATTTTGCTTTACTTAAGAGAATAAGAGCTATAGGTTCCTGGCTATGTAGGGATCTTCTGAAGTATACACACAAAAATGTATCTGTTTAGTTTGAGATTTTTGTTTTTTAGGAACAAAGATTTGTAAGCAGCTCATCCTGTGCTTGGTGGTTATTTCAAAACAGAGATGAAAAATGGACATAGGTTTTGATTATTGACATTATGTAGAATTTATTGTGTACTTTGGTAAATCAGTGGTCCCCCTTTTCCTGCAAAATGTTTAGCACAATCTGTAATTCAATCAAATACACTTGATTATCCTACCTCCTAAAGTTTCCTTTAGTTGTAAACAGCACATTTCACAGCTGCTAATGAGCAACAAATCTGTACATGCTCCAAATTGATTATGAGAGATTTAGTCTGTTTACAATCTGTGGACCATTATTGCTTGGGAGGAGAGAGGGGAGGGAAAAAAAAGAAAGTTTAAAATAATCATGGAAGCAATTTCCTATTGGAATTCCTATTGGAATTTCCCATTGGATATGTATTTTTTAAGTATGTGGTAAGAAAACACAAGTGTGCATTTCGTTTTAAAAGGCTGAATATTCTTCCCTGAACTTGATACGATGTCACTTGGGTTGCAAAATGATGATGACCATAACTTAGTGTATGAATTATAGATGACTTAAATTGTCATAGAGAACAAGGTATTAATGTCTGGTGGTTAGTGTCCGTAACTCACTTTAACTGCTTGGTATAGCAAAATGCTCTGCAGTTTGATACATCTGAGGAAAAGAATACGTTCCTTTTAAAACCCTATTGACTTTAGTTCTTTGTATATAATTGGATTTAAGTTATAAATACTTCAATCAGTATTTCACTCTTTGGAAAGTTATTTCTGTGTGTGTATACAGTCAAATAAAGTATGTGCAATGGATACTATCGATACAAGGATGCAGACATCCTGTGCAAGTTATTCAGATGGTTTGGCATTGTTCTTAACCGTGACTGTTTGTGATGTTGATTTACTTATTAGCTGTTCTTATTTTTAACAGGAAGACAGTGATCCAGCAGTTCATGAAAGCCTAAGCATAGAAAATACATTATGGGCAAGCACTGTTGTTGCTTCAGGTAAGCGTTGCAATAGCAAAGCTGAAAATGTGTCTAAAAAATTCTATGGAAGCATATCTTTATTTCTACAATGTGAAATATTAATGGCTTTTGAAAATCTTTTTGTCTTCTAGGCTATTAATCTCTTGCTCCTCTGTCTGCTCTCCTATCAGTTTCATCATGCTACTCACAGTATTTTCATACCTTTTTAATCCTTCTTAATAGTTTGGGGTTTTTTACACTTAAATTTTGCTGTTTCAGTAGTGCTGTCCCTTGAACCCCACTAAAGTCACTGACCTTTTTGTTTTAATTAAAACTTCAGGTTGTAAAGTTCAGCTCACTGTGGATAGGGTCCTGCTGAAAAGCAAAGGTGGCTTTGCATTTGTTAGGAGTTTTTCTTTTAAGTATACTCCATGCTGCAGGTAGTGTTTGCTTAAAATCTTTTATCAGGCAAAATCTTAATCAGAAAGTGTAGATCAGTTAAACAGTTATGTAATTTAAAAATGATGGGATCTAAATATTACTAATGTTTCATATAGGTCTCATATTATAAGGAGTTCACATTATCTAGATGTTGTATTCAGACTTTAAGCCATTTTTAAGAGCAGAAAAATATTTTCTTCCATTTTTGCTCTATGTAAGAAAAGGACTGTAGAAAAAAGGGCTGTTGTGGTTATTCTGCACAAAAAGACTGACAATAAGGAATCAGCATGATTTCTAAAAAGGAGCTAGGATTTAAGATAGGGAATTGGAACAACTGGAAACATGAGCCAAGAGGAGGAGGGGTATGGAGGGAGGGGAAGTAAAAAAGGTTCTCCACCTAACTTGTAAAGTTAGTCCCTACTCTGAAGTCTTCTTACATCAGTGAGGGGCCTGCTGGAGAGTTGTGGAGAAAAGGTCATTTGAGGAGGTGGCAAAGGAGTCTGTTTCTGAGCACTCCTTTCCAGAGTCTGAAAAGATAGTTGTGTTCTTTGATGCTCAGTGGTGTTTGGTTTGACTGTACTGAGAAACTATTCTCTATAAAACTGTTCTGTCAAATGGATGATGCCTAAAATTGTCCTTAGTTAGGTTTTTAACTTAAGTAGCCAAGATCTGTAACTGTAAAAAGATGCTGTTTATGAATTATAAATTTCAATACAGTGTAAATTTGTTTTAAGTTTGCTTTTCCCCAAATCTATATGGGGGGAAACTATACTCAAAGAGTATACATTTGCAAAGTCAGTAATTCTGAATCAGTAATTGTCAATTTTAATTGAAAACCATTCATGTTTTCATTTCTAGGGTAGATGATTTGACTTTGTTTGGAAGTGTAGCTAATGTCTGAGGCCTCTGGCTCTGCCATCTAAAGTTGGCACCCAAATTAATGGAAACAGTGCTCCTTAAAATTTATGCCTTAGCATATGTATGTTTTTGGTTTGTTTTTTTTTTTCTTCTGAGGGGTCTTGTGAAGGTTTAATTGTTTACGAAGGACTTAGGTTCATTATTAATGATGGCAGTAGAAAAACATAGGAGAAAATAATTCTTTTGTTGGAGCATGGTTTTGAATAGTGGCATAAGACTCTAAGGGAGTCTCAGGGCAACTCAATGATATAAAGTAAAAATATTGAATGGCTCTTCAAGACTGCAGCCCCTTCTGAAAGGAAAAATAACATGTGATCAAGTAATTAAAAATGGTGTCATGATGTGCCTACAGAAGTCGGTTATATTAAGGTAGCAGAGAGAAATAATTACCTTCAGTAACTGATTTTGTGACATATAATTATATCTTCTTAATCTAAACTTGGACATATCATTCATCTCACTTATGCCATCTCATGTATTAATTACAATTGAATATTGTGATAATGTGCTCCTCTCATGTAAGTACTGCAGTCATCAAGCATATAAGATTTCTATTTGGATATTTGCTTCTTCTGTATGGCATCATAAATCCACATCTTAAGAACTGCTCAGCACCTCCGTGGAGGTAATTTTAACATTTGACAGTGTTAGGCCTTTAACGAAGAGTACGAAATTGTCTTCAGTCTGCTTATCTAATAAGGAATTTATAAGGTCTTATAGGTGCCCTGTGCATATAGTCACGAAGACGACCACAAGGCAGAACAATTAGTGGATTGTTAAAATTAAGATGCTCTAGATTTGGTTAATAACTGATGTATCATTCAGTTGTTTTCATCTCACTTCCAGGTTGAATGTACATAGTGAAGTCAGGATACTTGATGCTGAGCTAATTAAATTTGAATTTTTATAAGTTTGTTTTTTTTTAATTAGACTTCATAATTGAATTTCCAAGATTCGTGACAACTGAAAATCTTGTTAATAAAAACACTTGTCACTCTCTGACTGCATTATAAACACATATAAACTCCCTTGCTTAAAGCCTGCCATGGCAGGATGTCAGAGGTGGACTCTGCCCACACAAGTTTGCAGGCACTTCTGCATCCCCTCCCCTACCATGGCCCATCACAGTCCTTGATTATATCTGAAAAATTTAGTGGAAGATTACGCTTGCACACAACCTCAGCAGGCGAGCACCACTCAGATTCCATGAAAACAGAAGAATAAACAGCCCATAGCATGTCAAAGTCTGAAAGCATGAAGTTCTATGCTATAGATACCTACCTCACCTCAACCACACTTGTATCTTACTTCAGTCTCCTTACTGTCTAGGCTCACAGTTCTGTTACGTGCAGGTGTTTTTCACCCAAAAGTATACGATGTCTATGTGCAAGCCTAATCTTTGCCACTTTGATTCGAGAAAGTGGGTTTGTAGCCTGTGCCCAGATGATAGGGGATAGAGTTCTGTCCTGTAACATTGCCTGTGCATCTCTTAACTTACCTTAAGACTTTTCATTATGGCAGTCTTTAAGGTATGCTAGCCTGGAAGGCTGCTTCCTTCCTCCAGTGCTCTTTAAGTAGCCTGGACATCATCTGTTAATAAGCCAAGGAAATATTTGACCCATTGCTGTTGGGACTATGTTATGCGCTTGCCAACCCCTTGGAGGTTGTTAGAAAGCATTCTGGGTCAACCTGCACTATTATCTTGACCTTTTACTGACTGATGCTGTCAGTCTTGGGGATGGAGACAGGGAGCTACATCACTGATGCAAGGGAAGGGAATATGTAGCTGAGTTGCAGATACAAAGCCTTATTTAATTTTAAAAAAAGTTTTGCATAGGACATACACAACAATTGTTGGGTGATGCCATTCTCTTTCCAATTTTCCTCCTTCCACTGATTAATATATGCTGAATTTCCTGATATTCCCTTTGACATATTACATAAAACATATTGCAACAGCTAGGAGAGCCCACTATCTCCAAGACACGTGCCATTGCTATTTGTCAAGGTGATACAGAGGGTCAAGGTCAGGCTAGGAAAAGTGTTTGGGGAATTATGTGGGGAATACCTCAGAAAACCTGAGCTCTGGTTGCTGATGTCCTGACAGCTCTAGAGGAGAGAGACCACAAATCGATCATCTTGCAGATCAGTAACAGTAATGTAAGTATATAAAGGTTTCAAGGAATCTTATCAACTACATGTTGAATGTAGATTACCAAAGTTCATGAAAATATCAGGATACTACAATAATGGATTCTACAGCCAAAAAAAAAAATAAAAAGCCTATTGCTAGAGCAGTACAAGTGACAAGAAGAATATTTGCTATAACTTAAGACTATTTTTATTTTATTTTTGAATTTTGTGAACCAAAAAATTCGTTCAACAAAATGAAGTAGTGTCAAACAACTGAAGAATAAACTATTCCACAGCCTTTTTATATCAGCAAAATCAAGTTCAGGAGAGTGAGATTTCTCAAATTCGTACATTTGGAAGGTGTTTACTTTCCTTGGTTTCAGTACATCTCCTTACCCCTTAGAATAACAGTCAGCTAAATGGGGAGAAAAAAAAATTACCATTTTGTCGCACCTAATAATATTATATACCCGGATATTCTAGTCTCAGAATTGATAGTTCAGATATCTAAATGGAGATTCCTACTGCTACCAAATCTGAAGTGCTTTCTGTCCTTTGCTGTAAAGCCCTGACAGAGATCTGGTGGCTGTGTATGATGTTTATCCTAACCACAGAATATACAAAGACTAATTTGCCAGGATCATTGGAAGCCTCTGGCGGGGGTGGAAATCAAAAGCCCCTCTCTCAAGTCCAAAGCATGCAGCCAT
This sequence comes from Morus bassanus, assembly GCA_031468815.1. Classification (NCBI taxonomy): domain Eukaryota; kingdom Metazoa; phylum Chordata; class Aves; order Suliformes; family Sulidae; genus Morus; species Morus bassanus. The sequence continues at coordinate 65,117,872 of CM062567.1, read as the reverse complement.
CCTTTTGTTATTCTTTAATAAGTGAGATAGGAAAAAATATTCTGACTTTTTCCACTTGCAGGCAACATCCCATTGAGTTTCAAAAAGGTAGCAGCAAGGTACAGAGTCTATGTGCCATTCTTGATATCTATATTATTGTTGTGGAATTAATAATAGTGCCTGAAGGAAAGGAAGTTTTGATTAGTGAAAGCTTGAAAAACTGCTATCACTGAAGAAACATTTTTAAATATAACCAAACAATTTAAACCACTAAGTATCTTGAAAACCTCTTAGGTTATCTTTAATTAAATTACTTATCTTTCAGGTCATTTGTGTTCGTGACATTGCTGACTGTGGTGTTTGTGTTTATTGAAAGCTTTGGTAGATTTCCTTTTGGAAAGGGAGAGAGGAAAATCAGCAGTTAAATTTTAAAAAGCCTTGGAAGGTCCACTACAGTATGGACTTTAACTTTTTGCTCTCCATTTTTTGTAATGATCAGTGTGGTTCAAACTCTAAGCAAGATAATGCAGTTTTCTGAGACCTGCTGAGATACCTATTAAGAGGAGATTTATATTAATGGAATTTTGTGATCATTTTGGCAGGTGTCAGTCTTGCAAAATCACTTTAGATAATATCAGAACAATTTGTATAACTACACAGCTGTAAAAAGCACTATTTTGTGCCAAGTCCTACACACAGCTTTAATTTGAGCACTCTCTTGTTTTTACATGGTTCACATAGTGCTTGGGAGATACCAAAAATGTATATGATCACATACTGGATTCAGAGTATGCCTGACTATGTGTGTGTTAATTCTCCACAAGACTTCTTTTATCTCTTTTCCAGGCCCACATGTTTATTCTAGTGGTATCTCCTGTAACTCTTCTCTCCTGTGTTAACCACTTTGCCCTTACGAATCAGTGGTTGCTCAGTTTACATGAGAGCCAGTTTGCATCAAGGCCCATACGTAAAAATACTTGAGTCATTGCTTTTAATAAGTCCAGGCATGTAGTACAGCTCTACTTCCAGGAAACCCGAATTGGATTCAGTTCTTTCTAGTGTGGGCCAGCATGGAGTTTAGCACAAGTATGCATCTTTCTTCACAGCTGGTATTAAACTTAGATTTGCTGAGGATAATGAGAGAGAATAGTAGGTAAAAAAAACCCTCCAGAACACCAGAACTGCCCCTGGTGCAACCGCTGTTGGACAACACTAAAATTAGGCTTGGAGTTCCCTACACTGATGTAATTCAGGTCTAAGGAACCCTAGATTTACCAGTGATATTGTGCTAGTAACTAACAGCCCCAAAAGTTTAAAATCAAAGATTAACACCTCAGTAAAAGCAGCAGCTCAGTCAGATTTAGCCAAAATTATGATCAAAATTCAGCAGTCAAAGTGGATTTTACCTGACTTTCACCTTTGAAACCAACTTTTCAAGGAGCAAAATACAAGGCAAGTAGGACAGCTTTTTTTTCCTGAGCTGCAGCAGCCTAGCCAGGTGAAACTTAATGGAAAGGTGCCAGCTGGAACAGAGAAGTCCTCCCCAACTTGTACTGAACTAAGGAGCTACAAAGGCAGAGATTGTTGGGATGTGCAGGAGGGGATTCCCTACAGGATATTGTCGAGTGTGTTCTGACCATTGGACAGAGGTCAGCTCAGAGGATCACTCCAAAATAAAGTGCCCCAAAGAGATACTGGCATTGATTGGAGACCCAGTAGAAAGAGTTCAGAAATTATGGATCAATGACTATTCTTTTACAAAAGTCAGGAGGAATTTTGGGGTGTGTTGGGGGCATGTTACCTATATACTAATGTGCAGATTTGCATGTGGAACTGTCAGTGGAGGCAAACTAGCTTTGGGGAAAATGTTATGTCAAGGGAAGTCTTAAGAAAAAGCTTTAGCATGGAGAAGAAAATAATAGAAAAACTAATTTTTAGTTGTCTAGAAGATGTAATGTATAATCACTGTTGTTTTGTATGCAGGTTGAAAGTTCTTGCATTCTTATTTCTGAGTAAATGAAACTTCCTTTCTTTAATGCCAACATCTTTAACTGTCACCTTTTTTCCCTTCTGTGTTCCTTCAATTTTTTTACAACCTGTTAATGCTGCAAGAGTAATGATAGCAGATCTTGCACATGGTCCTGATCGCCAAAGACAAATTAAGTTACTTAATGTCAGACAAATGTGTAATACTGCTAGTTTTTAAAATTTTCTGAGCAGGATGTTTATAACAAGTTATGTTAATTATTTCTTTATAGCATAAAGACAACAAAAAATATCACATTATTGGTTGTACTGCCATAAAGCCATTTCAAGTCACTTGAAAAAGTGATAGAAATAAGGGGGGGTTTTGTGCTAGAAGTGTGATAGTGGCATATTAATAAAAAACTAAATTTTTATTGAATATAAAAATTTATTTAGTGATACTGAAGCCAAGTTTTCCTATACCATCCAGTAAAAATTAAGTAAAAGACAATGGGAACTGGGAAATCATTTTTATAAGTTAATGAACAGTAGAATATTTTTGTATGGGATTCTGTCAAAGTAATTAGTTGGGTGAACTAGATTTTTACATCGTTATAGATGACAGAGCTCGCAGGCAATTTGTGTATGATGCGTTCAGCACCATTGTACTCATTTTTGTATTCCTTATGAAGGGCAGTTACTTATGCTGTGTGTTATCTTCTGAAAAGAGTTGGAGACAATTTTAAGTTCAAGTTTTTAACCAGTTACATTGAAAATATTGTTTCCATTTAAAAGAAGGAAAGCATGTTTTCATTTTTACGGATGTTAATTAAAGAAGTTACAATGATTCATCATAGTAAATTCTGAAAAACAGCATTCACAATACTATATACATTGCATAAATGTTTGGGCTTTTTCATACAATTGATTTGTTTGAGGGACTGTAAATTACTGCAAGTTTTAATTCAGACAAATTTTCTCTTAACTACTTGATACCTCTGTGTTTGCTTTTTTGTTTGTTTTTCAGGAACTGTAATTGGTGTTGTCATATACACAGGCAAGGAAACTCGAAGTGTAATGAACACATCCAATCCAAAAAATAAGGTAAGTTAGCCTCAGTGTGGGATTTCCTACTTTTGTTTTCATAAAACTTAAAAATAGATATACCTAAAACAAAAAATCTACAAGCTCTTACTCTGATGTATTTTGTGTGTGCTGGACTGACTTGAACTTTGGTATGAGAAGTGAATTCTGCCTTAGTCTCATTTTGGAAGTAAAATTATTCTTCCTTTAGCTTGGAGTGTTACAGGTACTAATGGAAACATTTGTCTTCGAAGTATAAATGTGCCTCCTCAGACTTTTATACTTCTATCTCACAGCTAAATATTAATTCCCACTTCACTTCTCTCAGATTTACTGTAAAGTATTTGGGCAAAGCTACACAGTATTTTAAGGAATGTTTATAACAGACTACTAAAACTTACTTAGGCTTCCAGAGGAAGTAGAGCAAGATAGAGCTGAGGTTCCAGTCAGTACCCAGAACGTTCTTCCAGGGATTTTTGTAAGCAATGAAAGCACTGTCAAGAGATTTGTCTGTTGAAAAGATACCAGAAGTTTGAGTGCTTCCCTCTGTGCAAGGTTCTTTCAGTTCAAAACAAAGCAAATAGCTCTTCATTTCATCAGTAATGTTTCTAATGTGGGTTGGGGAGGGCCCTCAATTATAAAGAAATGGAACTTCAGTTGTAGGCTGTAACTTACAACCTAGACCTGTGTTTAGTAAGAAGATACTTAATTATATTAAGAAAGGAAAAAATTCTTGCGAGAAGGTTGGAAAAAATCAATTGTGACAGGTTGCCATTTTCACGCCATTCATAATAAGTTGCTCTGAGTAGGAACATCAAGAATGAAATGATAATACAAATTGCTTGAAGCAGTTATTGCAGTCCCCTGAGTGTATTGATTTGTGTTTCTAATAAAGAGATGCTCTTAAATGTCTCATTGACAGAGACAGGTGATATGTACCATTACGTGGATTAAGATGGCCTTTTATTATTTCAATCTTTGTAACATACATTTTAAAATAATAAAATGGAACCAGAATGTTTGTGGTGCATAATTATTTTCTGTTCCATCTGATAAAAATATGAGCCCTTTAGTAACAGAATCTTTCTCTAAGAATTCTGAACAGCTTCTGACTAATAAATAATTCTCACAGATTTTTAAAATTAAATTATTTAATATAGTAAATTGATAGGGGAGTATGCATAAATGTAACGCTTTACCCAAATCCAAGAGATTCTGGAGGTGTATTAGATTTTCAGTAAACATTTGTTAAAAATTTTTTTGCATGAATATTTCACACAGAAAACTATGATAAAGGGTAAAAGGTTTTGTGTTTAAAATTTCCCTGATGCTTTCAGAATGACTATTAATATTGAAACAGTTGCTCCAAATTTTCATCAGCAAAGGATTAAGTAGCAGATAAAGTTACAAAAAACAGATCTAGCAGCATGTTGACAAGCTGCAGCATGGTTTTTACTATTGTGACAATATATGTACCACCTTTGCTTGCATAATACCTTAATGTTACAGCTGCTAACAATTAAATGTTGTGTTCGTTCATCTACAGTGGGAACCTAAATAAACTTATCATTTTGCTTCTTAGTGCTACATGAAAATGTTACGTGTACACATGCACATGCATGCACATACACAAACTAACAAAGCCAAATCCTAATAATATTCTGTGGCATATATTGCACTATCAGTATATGAACACTACCTAAAATAATTAGCTTAGGACCAATTTAGGGGAGGTTTAGACTGGACGTTAGGAAGCGTTTCTTTATCAGGGGGGTGGTCAAACACTGGAACAGGCTTCCTAGAGAGGTGGTCAATGCCCCATGGCAGGTCAGCGTTGAAGAGGCATTTGGACAATGCCCTTAATAGCATGCTTCAACTTGGTAAGCCCTGAATTGGTCAGGCAGTTGGACTCAATCATTGTTGCAAGCCCCTTCCAACTGAAATAGTCTACTCTATTCTAATTAGAAATTATGCTTTTAAATAGCATATGATCTGCCACTGATGAAACAGGTGATGCTTGTATAACTGCACTGTACTCATTAGTTGTCCAAAGGCCTTTCAAGGAGTCATTGACCTGTTAAGATGTTCAGTATTCTAAATATGTATATTCATTTGTTCCTTGGAGGTGCTTAGTTCTTTGTACCATAGTTAGCTGTTACGAATCTACAAAATGTGAAGAATGAGTCTTAATATAGTATGTGTAAAATTACCTGCTTTGAATGTCTCTGCCTTGGTAGTTGCTTTGTAGAATATTTCAAAAATTTCAAAAATTAACTTTATACTGAGCAGGTGAAGACCTTCTCTAGAGCCTATTTTCTACATCAGCTGCATCAACTGTCTTTCAGATTATTCTCTAAATGTGTAAATGAGTCCTGTGTGTCCCAATTGCTCAACAATAATATTGGCATGGGGTTTTTCTCTCTATGGACTGAACATCCTTGTTTAAAGCAGTAGCCAACAAGTAACATGAGCAGAAAGGATGGATTTGGGAACTGAAAACAGAAAAACACTTAAGGTTATCACAGATGAGTAAGTGATAAAATGCAGTACTTCAGTGTAAAAAATAGTTGTCAACACTTTTTAACATGCAGTTTTAGCTCTACCTTTCTGTGGAGTTAACATCTTACTGTCTCTGTGTCTTCTACCATGGGGTGAGATTGGTTTGTATACTTCTGTAAGATAAGACACTTACTGCCTGTAGGTGATATTCTGTGCTAGGTAGCTCTGCAGCAGGTAGACAAGCAGTAGTCAGTTCATTCCTCCTCTGTGTATTTGGGAGGGGGACTCTTTGTGTATTCTCAAGCTTGACAATAATGATTACGTGTTGGGTAGGGTACGTAGGGCAAAAGGAGTCTAAAATAGTCTTCGAGACTAGAAGATATATTACAGTTGAGAGATTAAAGATGCGAACTTTTTTAAAAAATAAATGTCTGCACCTAACTTGCTGAAACAAAACTGAAATTAAATTGATCAGTTGTGATATTGCTGCAAACTCAAGAGGAATTAAGTCTGCCCCCTCTTCTGCTTTAGAGAAGAATTGTTCCAAATACTATTTGGAACTGGTTTTAAATGGAAGACTGTTTCTCTTTGCTCTTTGAAAACAAATAAAAACAATATTCTAGAGATATTCCTGTAAAATGTGTTGATTTGCTCTTGTTGGGAATATAGTTCAGTGATGCTCATGTCTTCTGGCTTTGGGAGAAAGCAGACATTGAGATCTATGATTCTCAGTTTACATTACCAAACTGAAACTCCTGTGTCCAGAAATAAGCAAGAAATTCACAGGCTTGACTCTTATTGTTCCTCTCTTCATTGAAATAGATAGATGCTTCAGTTGTATTTCTTGCTGGAGTATAACATTACTGCTGTACTTTATAGTATAAACTATGTTTTTCTAATGACAAGTTTTTAGTTTTCCTGCTTAAGGGTAGATGCTTTTTGACTAAACCAAAACTGAAATTTGGAGATGCAGACCTGCTCTATAAACACTGAGCAGAAGACTAAAACCGAAATAAGTTTAAGCAAACTTACATATGAAAAATTGTGTAACATATGTACCTGTTCAAGCATGTGGTTTATTTGTATGTTAACCTTAGAAGGATTTATTGTGTTTGCTGAAGTATTTAGTCATTCAAGCAACAATTTTCTTAACTTAAAGTCAACACTTTGTTGTTTTATTACAATTATAAAAATTGTTTCATTGCCTAAGGATGCAGACACGGTCTGAAAAACACAAAGAGAGAAGAGAATTTTCTTAATGGATCAATTCAAAAGGTTTTTAATTCCAAACAATATAAAGAAAAATTATTTCTGACAAGGTTTAATTTCAGTCTAAAATGATATATGTTCTGTGCTTTAGATAAATGTAGAAATGGTAACATCAACATTATTATAGTGTAATAACTCTCTGCATTTTACCTCATTGGCAGTCACATCAGCTTACTCAGGAATGCAGTTCCAGCCTTAAAAAAAAAAAAAAATCTGATTGAATTGTGCTCCTCACAATGCTGTAATCAGTAATCAATCCTATTTGGATAGATATTCTTAAACCTTGGCTTTCTGGATGAAGTTGGACTTGTCAATGCTAAAGGTCATTTATAGGTGTTAATTAACCAAGAGGGAAATTAGCAAACTAAGGTTATTTATTTACTTTGTCTGGCATTTTGCAGTGTTCTCATTCTTACCTACTTAAAGTGCAGAATAGGGGTTTTTGTTATCTAAATTTAGAATTGCTTTTGCAGTTTTGGTCTTCATAGAAAGCAAGACTGTTAGCCCAGCCCTTTGGCAAATGTGACCTGTTTCCATCAGTGGCAAACGGATGTTGAGGGTAAAGTTAAAAAAAACCCCGCAATATACTTGGAGGGAGACGGAAATAAATTCAGTGGAATGTATTTTACGTATTAAGATTGAAACATTAAAATTACATGGACTGTGCAACATATATACACACTCAGTGTACACAGGAATGCATCAAAATAAGTAGACATTATTTTAAATAGAACTCCTGAGAAATCAGTAGCCTCTGTAAAGGAGCTACAGCATGTAATCTGCCTAGTGTGCTTCAGATTAGTACAAAAATAGTTTTTTATATTGCTAATCCTTACAAGCAGCATTGAAAACACTTTTTTTCCCTTAATTATGGAATTCTACATCTGCTGTTATGTTTTAACATCAGAAGTAAAACTTCATAGTAACCATTCAGTGTTCATCAAAATAATAATATTGTTTTTCCCCTAATTCTTAACTAGCCTGAAAGCTAAATACTACATATCTTGTGGTTGGTGTGTGTTGGTTTTTTTTTGTTTGGGGTTTGTTTTTTTTTTTTGGACAAATGAAAATCTAAGAATTGGTATTCTTTTTCTTTTTTTTGTGTGTGTTGCCCTTGGTTATTTGAAAATGGCCTCACTGATGAGTGTTGAAGCAATTAAAAAATACTTCTATTCTGGAAAAATGAGGCAAAATCACTTCACCTTTCTTTCCTCCCACAAAACTTTTCTTCCTAGTGTTTTGTGTCCAAATTTACCTCTCTTCGTTTAAAAGGCTTCTTTGTGCTTGTCCTTCTCTCTCCCCCATTTTATGAGAGTAATTTTTGAAAAAATTTCCTGAAAAAGGACACCCCCCAATCACTTCTTTATTTGGAGTGCAGTGGCTGGAGCAGATTCTTGTGTTCCCAGAAATTGATTCCACTTCACCAATTTACCCATTCAGCGTAGCATTTTCAATACCCAAGATATATGCTGCTTTCTGCCTTGACACACTTTTTTGAACATCTTTAAATTCAGTTGTCCAACATCTTGTAGTTGCATTAGTTAGCCATTCTTACCTCTTCCACCTTAAAGGTTGACATTCATGAGTCCAATTTGCATTTCTGTTCATGAGTACCTGTGTTAACATTAGTAGCTCTTCTGTACTATGTCGCCAGTCTCCTCCATAACAGAAGTAGGATCACAACATGAATCTTGCTTGTCGGTATAGACCAAGGGAAGAAAATACCCCATGAAGTCCCCTGTCAGTTAACACAAATGAGAATTTGCTGTTACCTAAGAAGCTTCAGAAGGGCCTTAGAAATGCACTGACTTTATCCTGCTGCTACACTGTTATGCCAGGGCCCAGTAACTTTGCTTGCATGTTTTTCTTATTAAATTGATAATTTGATGTTTATAGTCTATTTGAGAAGAATGGCTTTCTATGGCTATATGCCTGTAGGCCTATGATAAAAGCAGAACCTTGAAAACTGTTGTGTGGCTCTTAATGACGAATTTCAAGGATTTATAAGAAAAGGGTTTATGTAGTACTTGTTATTGGAGTATGGTCTGCTGTGCTTAATCCTCAAAAAAATTCCAATTTGTATGGGATAAAATAGAGAAAGCTGTCACCTGCAGGTAGTAAGTAGTCCCCAAACTTAGTTTGTCCCCTCTACCTAGAGCTTCTGTCCAAGAAAGTGCTTAACCACCAGCTTCCCTTGAAGTATGAGACTCCTTCTCTTGGTGTACAGGAGAATTGTTGGGATCAGGCCATGAGGAAATACATGTAATGTAGTATTGGTGCTTTTCTCTCTGTGTGCTTTCATCCCTAAGCAAAGGAAGAAAAGTAGCAAAACATGGAAAATAGAGTAGCCCCTCCCAAAGACTAGAGTGTCTCAGTGAGACGGATGGAACAGTGCTACAGAAGACAATGCAAAAGGGAAATTCCTTGTGTAGTTGGCTTGTGCTGAGTATTCCAGTGAGCTGTTAAAAGAGGCTGTCCCTGATGGCTATTTCCTCTCAGCTGCTGCCTTCTCTGCTGCTAATCAGTTGCAGGAGTTTGCTTTTTTACTTGCGTTCCTCCTTACAGCTTTGTTGCCATTCAGACTTAATCATGCCATTGGCAAAATGCAGCTGCTGGGAGATGGAGATGGTAGGGGCAAAGGGCACTGCCTCTCACATGATACTTATAACCTTATCTGATTGCTTAGAACTGCACTGCCCATGAGGCTGTGCTGACTGTGTGCAAGCCAAAGTGGTGGTAACCAAAATACGGATGTGGAAATAGACCGTTATGTGTTTTCCTGTATTAGGGTTACATTTTGTGCATTGGGTGTTTGTTAATAAGAGCAGTGTACCACAGTTGGCACTGACTTTTATGTGTGTGTTTTTTCTTACTGCATGTATTTTATTGGAAATCTAAAACCTTTAACTTAATTGTGGAGTTGTTCTATATGCTTTCCTTAGTAAAGATGCATGCACGCATTCCTGAAACTTACAGTTCTAAAAACTTGGGACTGCAACTGTTTAGAAAGTCAGGTGTGCCTAATATCTTTATTTAATAACTCTAGTAATTATTACAAAGCCTATGTAATTTTTGGTTTGCATAATTTTTAATATTTTTCTGAATTTGCTCAATTTTTTCCAACATAGAAAGGAATTATATAGGGAGGGATAGAAAGATTAGTTTTTGTGGTGGTTATTTTCAAAGTATAGTAATTTATGAAGATGATGATGAAGGAGGGATGTCTTAAATGTCAGAAACTAGGATCTTTCAGAGACCTGCAGAGCGTTCTTGAAATAGACACTCATCTGATGTTCATGTCTTTTATTTGGATGCTTTACAGGTGTTATTGTTTAGCTGACTAGGCTTCTTTTTCTGCAGAGCAAGTACAGAAAAACAGATGATCTGAGTGTTTTCATTTAGGAGACTTAATTATGCAGCTGAAGTCTGATGTATTTCCCTAAGTACTGGAGGGTCAGTAACCATCATGATTCACATGACTTGAAATCTTAGTCTACAGTGATGAATATCTAGAGGGAAAGGGAAGTTGTATACGTATTGGGACATAGTATTTGTTTTGATACAGGCTGAACATAGTGATCATAACTAAGATAATTTGCTTAGTTCTGTTTGCACTCTTAAAGTAACAAGCTTGTCATATTCTTAACAAATATGATCTTTGCCCTTCTTTTTTACCTCATTTCAGAGTGAAAGCCTGTGGATAGATTTAGCATTAAAATCAGCATTCCAGCTTGTACTGGATGAAAATAACATGGTTTAGATTCTGGATTAGGTTGCAAAGAGTGGATTGCTCTTCATATTCTTAAAGCTAATTCCTTTCCCATCATATCTTTTGGAATGTGTCCCAAAACACTGTTTATACAAAACAGCATTCAGTTTCATTTCTTTTATAATTGGAGACTTTGTGGAATCTTTTCTTAATCTCATAGTCTCCAAGGAATCCACTCAAATATTTTCTTTTAAAAAGCAAAGATAGATGACTTGTGACTCAGCTGAAAATAAGATTCTTACTGATGTCTTCAAGGTTTGAGGGATAAGGTTTTTCTCTTTCTTTTTTCTATCATGTAGAGCTTTTTTCTAGTTTATGTTTGAAAGTGATTGGTCAGTTGTTTATTTCCTTTTTTTCTGAAGGAACTGTTGAAAAATTTTTTGGTTCACTGTGTTTTAATTGCCTACTGTATGTATGGTCTCTGTTTCTCAATGTGACTCTGCCAGCACCAGTTCTCTGCTTTGTATTGCATATCCATTTCTTCTGACTACCTTCCCCCTTGGCTTGTTCTGCTTCTCCACCCTATTTTTCTGGTCTCTCCAATATTTTTAGTAGTTCAACTACCCTTTCTTCCTTTCATCTCCACACAAATCTTACACATCCTTGTTTTTCTGTGACTGTGCAGCACCTTTGTGAAGAAGGAAGTTTAATTCTTTGATAGGCTGAAATTATCAAAGAATATTCTTAATCTGTCACAGTTTTGGTTTTTTTTACCTTGAAAAATACTGTCTTGGTTAATTTGCACTCATTGTGCAACGATGAAGATCATGGTCCTGGTTCACTTCTTCAGATCTGTCTGCATCCTTCCATGCACTGCTTCCTCCCTAGCCTATCCAGCACTGTCATCTTCCGTTTAAAGCTTCTTTCAGTGCATCTCCTGTACCTGTCATCTGCTTTGCTCTCAAGTTGTTGGCTTCAACTTGTGAATGCATGGTGGATTTCTTAAAAGTTTCATGCATGAGAAGAGATTCACCATAAGCAGCTGAGTAGACATTTCATTGACCTTCTCTAAATACACCTTTGAAATTCCCTGCTGTCACATTTACCCAAAGGTTCTCTGGCCATATGGCCACATCTTCATTCTCACTTTTGGGTTTTTGTTTCAGCTATTACTGTATCATTACTTCCTCCTTTACACTCAAATCAACTTGGCTTTGCCTTGGCTCGCTGAGGTAGTTCATGCGCTACCTAGTGCGGGGCTGTGCTCCATTTAAGGAGACCTCTGGATTTGCAGTTAAATATGAAGCAAATCTGTGTGTATTTACAGATTCAGGGCTGTGGTTGGGGGAATTAATTTTTGCGAATGAGATGCACCTAATTGTGCTTGAGCTGTGAAACAATAC
>CM062567.1:65083465-65103465 GCA_031468815.1 Morus bassanus | reverse complement strand
CTTGCATACAAACAAGATCTTATACTCAAGAATAGCTAGGGACAGAGACAAAACTTGGATGCAGTCAAAATGCTCTTTTTTTGGCTGGGATTCTGTTAGCCAGAAATAAACTAACATATACATTCCTTTCTCATATTTTTTTGCATTCTTGAATATTATTATATATAATTATATATTCATATTCCCTATCAATAACATTCAGATATAAATGCTTTGAGACGAACTATGAAATGCTTTGTGATGTGTGGTTGTTTTAGTTTTTTTAACCTGATTTCCTGTGGAAGAAAACCTAGGTGGTTGTGTTTGTATCTGGACCTGTGCTGAGACAGGTTGGATGGTGGAGTTGAGGTGTACACAGCGGAGGAGGAGGGAGATTCCAGAAGTGCTCCACCAGTGAAAGAATTGCTCCATACGGCCAATGGAGATTGTTTTAATTCCTCCTTCAGTTTCTATTTGTTCACTTGCATTTATTGGTGAATCCATCTTCAGAAGGTTGCCTTGGTCACTTTAATCGTGTATATTGTATATATCATATTACTTCAATCACACTTCCATAAAGAAAGGTTGCAGCCCTGATTTCCATGTATTTTTATGGCATAAGCACCAGCTTAATATGTGCCAGTGTTTCCTGATGAAGGTTTTTTTTTTCTCCCAACTTCCTTGTAACTTTTAAAATAGCAAGGTACAATGAAATGAAACGTCTGTAATTTACATGGAAAGAAGTTTTCAAAAGCATTTCTCAACTTAACCTCAAGTAAGATGGAAGGAAAAAAAACCCTTTTAACTGTCTTTAAGCTTACTGTTGATTTGGGATAAAATGAAATGGTAAAGCTTAAATTTCATGGGTTCTTGGCTTCATTTATTTAATTGAATTCTTAACAGAAAAATTACCATGTGTGTTTTGATAACCTTAGCTCTGACCTCTCTTCCCCTAGCCCTGTTGTGAGATAAACTCTTTAAAAAATGTAATAATCTCTGCTAATAGCTTAATCTAGATAGTCTATGAGGAGCTCAGTTACTAACACCTTACTTTTCATGTGGACTAAACAAATGTTGGATTTCTTTAGATACATGTTTTCAAGTATTTGCTTAATTTCAAAGATGTCTTTGAAAAAGCTACAGGATTCTCACACCATTTATGAAATCTTATTAAACATACAGTGTAACATATGTATAAAACACGAATTCAGTCCCTACAGTGACAAAAATAAATGCGTGCATGGAAGAAGTTATTTAGACCAGTCAGCTGCATGGTCTGAAGCATAGGTATATTAGAATTCCCAAAATTTACATAAATGAAAGAGCTAGCTGTTGCTATCAATTTATTAGGTCTCTTTTATAATTTTTTCTTGATGGAAGTAGTAGCTCTTACTGAGCTATTTCATTTACTGTTTTTACATATAACACAATTTTTTAAAATATTTATTTATTTATATAATTGTAAATTCTACACAATAAAAACTTTGGGACCCATTCTCCCCATGGTAGTTTTGCAGTTACTTTGGCAAAGCTAATTATTTTCATCTGTGAGAGAGTAAGCCATGTTTTTTTAATCTACTCAGAGATGGCATTTTTTTTCAAATCTATTGAGTGTGTTTTAATAATAGTGTGTAATGTGTAAAGCTGCTTAGTCTGTATTCTGACCATCAAAAGAACTGATTACATGACAGTATGCTAGAAAAGTCTTGAATTGAAGCCGGTGATGATCAAGCTTAAAGAAGATATAACAAGCATTTGTAGAAGTTCCAGATGAAATATAGATTTGAAGATAGTATTCCAGTGTAAAATCAAGTATCTTTAAATCCTTTTTTCCCCTGGAACTCCATGTCTTACCAATTTTGATCAGATGTAAGGAGGATTGCGAGTGCTTAGAAACTCTGAATGTCTTCTGTATGAGATCTTGGGTACCTAGATTGTTTTAAATTGAAAAAATTGATGTCTTAAGAGTTTCACTGTGTGAATGCTTTTGGTTGTTGATGTCTTCAGTATGACTAGTTAGCTTAGTTTATTGAAGTAATTATTATAAATTGATGGGTGGTCTTTGGAAAACATTTTCAATTGATAGCTTCTAATAGGAGGAGGGTATGTTACTAATACAGCACAATCCCTATATGGATGCCAGAGTTTAAGAAGCCATTAACCTTTTCAATTTCTTAATATGCTCTGTGCACTTTTTTTATTATTCTTGTGTGTGACAAATACATAGCGAAATTGGAGAACATATGGTTGCACAGCATCTGACTACTGGCACCTTGAGGTGCAAGTCTGTGACTGTATAAAGGTATATGAAGTGTAACTTTTTGCTAAGAAGGAAATATAATAGCTTCAGTACACGATCTGAATTGCCGAAAAGTCCTTCGAATAATTACCTCTGAACATTTCAAACTAAACGAGGTAAATGCTGTCGGCTAAGGAAGATGATACAGAAATACGGGTCGCCCTGTAAAGGTACAGTGCTGTGCTTGGTACGGCGTTACCGACAAGAGAGATTTTGAAAACAGTAGCTAGCACCGATCTTGAGCACCCTCTGCCGACCAAACTATACATGGCATTTCTGTAACTGCCGCAAGTCTCCTTTTCAGCTAGCCTTCGGTCAAATTAGAGCAAAAAACTGAAATAAGGTAGAGGCAACTGTCAATGATTTGGCTTCATTGTTCTATGCAAAGACTGATTCTAAAAAGAGACATCAGATTGAAGAACAGTTAGAGACATGAGGTAGGTGAGCAAACTGCAAAAGTGTTAATGAAAACCAGATTTATAGTCAACGGGATATTAAGAATGGGTCACCTTCAGTTTCTCTCATTTTGATCTTTTGAAACATAATGTTTTACTACAGATAGAGTAAATCGCTGGCATTAAGGATAAATCAGGACACAACTGAAAAACACACTTAAGGTTGTGAAAATTTGTCAAAATTGAGTGCCTTACTTCAAGCAACTGAGTCCACTAATTAATACAGTTGTGTAAGTGACCGCAAGTGAGTTGTAAGCTCACTTACAGTTTTATTGTAGTAGACTGAACTAGAGAGGACTAAGCACCTCCAAAAACCTGGAGAGGACTTTTGAGTTTCACTTTGAGTATCCAAACTCAGATGATGTTGAGTCTGGAAAAGGCAATGATACAAAATGGATGAATAAAGGAGGCAGGGAGAGAAAGAAGTTAGAGTCTTTGTTTTCTTTTAGCATTATAGATATTACTAGCTACAAAAGGGAACTTTGTTTCTAAAGTGATGAGCTTATGTCAAACATAGATATTATGCAGTTAAGAATAGCTTGTTAAAGTAAAAACAGGCAAGTCAGAAGGGTAATTTCAAAGTGTAATAAACTTACTTTGCTTTTAAGATCAATTAAACCTCTGTTTTTGAATATGTATCAAAACAACATTATCTATTTGCAGCTTACTCTTCTTCCTTTGGATGATAAACATGTACTACTTCTTGAATTTTAAAATATTTTTACTGTTTTAAAAGCCTATCTGTTGCATATGGGCTGCTTTTTGTAAGAATACAGCAAGTAATTGTAACTTGTTTCTGTGGGGATACAATTAGTGCTAAATATCTAAAAATGTTTCTTGAAATCAGTGTAGAATAGATGTAATTCAGTTCCATAAACCTGCAATATTACCATAGTGTCAGAGTGATGTTGGGTTGCATTAAAGCTAGTATGAAGTTTGCATACTTTTTTTTGCCAAAGGAAATACAGAAAATGTTACTGGAATCAAATGGACTATTTTCTGGTTATTACTTTGTATAACTCCACTGGAGTGGACTAAATAACTAAAGTTTATTTCAGTTTTACTAAGTCAAGTATTTCTACCACCCCACCCCCCACCACCACCATGATTATTGCTCTAATTCTAAAATGAATAAAACTTGTAATAAGTCTTTAGTGCTTCAGAAAATGTTTTCAAGGCTTGTCATTGTTGCTTTTGAAGCTAAACAAGTGATTGGGATGTTTGAAAATGGGTCTGAGAAAAAGCAGGGATAGGTGACTTTTTTCACTAAATGGTCACTTTATATATTTCAGTGTTTTCTTTGCTTTTCCTACCTTTGAATCTACTGCTTTAAAAGAATGAGTAAGATATTAAGAAGCTTAACATACTGTATGCAAGACTAAGTGGTTTTTATTTTAATAAAGACAAGCTTGTAGAGAAACATATTTGTCAGACCATTACTTGAGTACAGTGAATTAAGGGAAGATGCTTCCTAAATTGAATTCACTTGCTTTACTTGTTTTGATTCATAGTTATATAAGCTTAATGTGGTTACCTGGATTGCTGAGCAGTCAAGAATTTGAATCATAGGAATAACCTTAGAATTAGGAGAATTAACAAAGAAGAAACATTTACAGATTCCAAAGTTGCTGTACATGTTTTTAGTGTCAAAAATTAAGGTAAACAGATAATGATGTGTCTCTTTACTTAGCCTTTAAACACAGATTGATAATCTATTATTCCTAGGGACTACAGAAAAGTTTTAACAGATATTGAAGAGAGCCACGGGGGTTCAGATATATGCAGCTAACTGTATATAGTAGTCTATATAAAAATTATCTTTTTATATATGAGTAATGTCATGAATCATTTTTCTTAGGCAAAGCTTGGTTTTGTCAGCCCAAAGGAGAAAGATACATTATTTGAATTATAGTAATTTTAAATACTTACCTTACTCTTTGCATAGCTCTTACATCTAAGTTTAGACTAGCGTTAATGAAAACATGAATATTTGACTAGTATTTAATGAAGTTCAGAGCATGTATTAAAAATAGGAAGGAAAATTTTTATGTTTATGGTGCAAATTAAAGCCAAAGTCTATCTCAAACATACATACCAAGTCAATATGGTGTTTGTCAGTGCAGAATCAGTCTGATTACTGAAATATGATTACCTTCATGGAGGAATTTGGTTGCGGGGGGAAGTCTCTCCTAAGGTAGTGCCTTAATATTTCAACAGCGTTAAAGTAGGACGCTTAAGAAAGGCTATTTATGAGCAATTATTTCTAATGCACTTTAAACTGTAATTGAATAAAAAATTACTGCACTAGACTATATTGAGACATCTTTACCATTGTGCAACATTTAACTATAAAATTTTGCATTTCAGTATTCTAGTATAAAAATAATTTCTCATTTTCCAAGTAATATGCTTTTTATAATGTTATAAGAATTGTTCTATTACTACAATAATAGCTTCAGAGGATAACCTTTCCCAAAAGTTAAAGCATCTAGGGCAGCAATAGCAATATTGCAGTTCATGTTCTACTTCAGTAGTCAGAAAGGTCTTTTGTTGCTTTCAACTTTTGCTAATTAAATTAAGATTTTTCTCATAATATAATGACTTATACCTTGTGGTCCAAAATGTGAAGTTTAGACCTCTAATCATTCCCTCATTGAAAAATAAAGTATATTAAAAACTTGTAGGCTTTTGTTGGTGCAAGTAGACAATGCCATACTTTTTATTGATGGTATAAGCCGTTATTTTACTGAGACCCATTAGCTATTTAAAACTTCGTGCATAAATTAAAGAGGAGCTAAATGGATTTGCAGTCGTTGCCATTAGTAGCATTTTAGATTATACAGGCAATTATTGTGTTCATTATCATTGAGCAGTCCCTTTGCAAAACTATTGTGGTTGTCTTAGACATTATGTACAAATTTTCCCTTGGAGATTAAAATTTCCAGTGGTGTGGTTAATTTTGTTAACACAGTTGTTTCAAATAGAACAAATATTATGACAAGGAGAAGAAAATTTGCTTTTCTAATATAGGAAATAGCAATAAATGTGGAAAATTACTCCAATTCTTAATTCATCTATTTCTTATATTGTCATAATTATTCTGGTCATGATTATTTCCAAAAGGAAAGAAATCACTTTCTTAAGATGGTGTATTTTACAAATGCTTTTATAAAACCACAATGTAGTTAAAATGAAGTTTACTCACTTTTCCAATATTCAGATGAATTTTAGGGAATGTTAGTGAATTTCTACATGAAATGTATCTGGATAATTCAACAGTGTTTCATTAGCTTGAGTGCAGAAGTTGTTTAAGTGGAAAGGCACAGAATTAAACTAATTAACTATATTTCAGTACATTATAGTAACTAATTTTTGAGAAATGGAGAATGCATTTCTGTTAAAACTTATTTTCTTTGTGTGGCTTCTTAAGTAGCATTTTTCAATTGCCTTCACTTGCTGTAGTAAATGAAAATATTAAAACTGACTATGGCCAGTAGTATGATCTATATTAAAAAGGATGATATTATTAGCAACAAACCCAGTGCTCTTGAGCAAGAGACTTACTGTGTGAGAATTTTTCATCATCAACTTTTTTATTCCTTTAATATCTCTCCAAACACATTTTTGTTGGCTTCCAAACTTAAATTCACATCTGTCTACATCAGTTAGAAAGGTGTTAATGCTTTGAATTTGCTACGTAACATCGTGCAGTGGACTAAATTTAATGTTTCTGTCAAGAAAGTGGCATTCTTTCCAAAGAAACTCTTTATTCATTTGTATTCTGGGGTGGGGTTTTTACGCAGGGTGGAGGGGGGAGCTGAGGGGAGAGATAGGCTTTCACTACCATGATGCAGGAAAAAAAAGTGTGAGGTAGTGGTTATGCATATTGCAAGACAGTGATTCTTTATTTTATTACAAAAAAAGACCAACTCTAGAAGGCCAGATTAAGTCATTCCTTTCACTTTTTAATGGGATTTGGATGAATAGAGTAAAATATGCACTTTGCATTCATTGATAGCATCTTTAGGTTGAGGTAATTGAGTCTTTTTTCCCTGACTGAATGAATAATGACTTCATCTGATCCTCAGCGAGGCCTGAAACTTAGGCTGCCTTTGTCAACGCAAAAAGATCTGGGCTTTGAAACATGCTCTACTTCCCTGGCTTAATTTTTCTTCATTTTAATCCAAAAACCTATTTTTCTCAATAATTCAAGCATAAACTATGTAGTAGTTGAAGCAGCGGAAATTGCAAGATATTTGTCCTCGTTGTGCTGCTTTTTAAATGCAGCTGATAAATCAGCCGCTGTGGTCTTCAGCTGCCTGGTTCTCTAGGGAAGGGACAGCCCATGTATAAGCAAGATTGCTGGAATTTTTAAGAACTATATTTAAAGTGGTTCTTTTGCAGACTGTTTGTTATCTAAGGAAGTGTTATGTTTTACTGGTCTTACTGGCAAGACTTGGAGATAAAAGGGGCATCTGTGAGGGGGCCTAGGAAAATCTTCCTGACATAATTTTCCCACATATTTTACTGACTACAAGAGCATCCCAAAAAGTGGAGTATAAATACTTAGCTTACAGCATACATTATTGAAATGGTGAGAGTCTTAGTTACATAGCTTGAAAATATTTTTTCATGAGAAACAGTGGCTGAAAGATAGCCTCTCATAATGTTTTTGCTAAAATGTTTCTAAATCAAATAACTTTTTACTTGCAAAAAGTGGAAGCTCTGTTTTACTAGTTTGGTTTGAAAATGGATATTCCACTTGATTGTTGTTTTTTATTATTATATTGAATAATTGAAAGCTTCATACAATTAAAAATTATTTCTATGGAATGAGTTCAGATTTACAGACCGATATGGGAGTATAGTTTCAAGTTACAGTACACTAGTTATATGAATGAGAAGGTAGCTCTGTTGCATTTGTTCATTGATTCTTGAATCCTAACAGGTTTTTGATCTTCTAGCAGTAAATAAGCAGTAGCTACCCTACAAATATATTATATAGTGCCAGCATTTTTGCTGTGTGCATGACAGAAGAAAATTGTTCCCGTTCATCTTTAATTGTTTTCTCCTTGCCCTCTTATGTGTTCCTATCCTGGATCAGGGAATTAGAGAGGGATGTGTCAGACGTAAAGGCATTCAAAAGGTCTGGCTGGGACAGTTCACACTGGTTCTGGGAATTGTTATTGTCCTGTAACTAGGGAACATCTATTGCATGCAAGCACAGGAACAATAATCAATTCAGTTGTCAAAATGCAGTTAATTGTTACAAGTGCATGGATTTTTAATAGGTAGGAATAAAAAAGCCGATAATAGCTAATTGTTTGCACTGCAAAAGTGTCAATTTAAGAAAAAGTCATGACTAACTTGATTTATACTTCTTCCTCTAGGTTGGCTTGCTGGACCTGGAGTTGAATCAACTGACCAAAGCCCTGTTTTTGGCTTTAGTTGCACTCTCAGTTGTTATGGTAACCTTGCAAGGATTTGTAGGCCCGTGGTATCGCAACCTTTTCCGGTTCCTCCTCCTGTTTTCCTATATCATCCCGATCAGGTATGTATAAGAATGAAAGAAAAACACAGATGTCTAATTTCACTGAATGTGACTTTCTTGAAATTTATACTTGCTTCTCATTGCAAAGGAAATTGATCTTACCAGGAAGTTGAAGGAGAAGGTGCCAACAAATCTGCTGATTCTTGAAGTATCACTGTACAGAAAACAATACTGTTGTATTTTTTTGTATGATGTGCATCTTGCTGGAGTAATCAGGATATCTAATCCCTTACTAGCATAAATGTATTAATAAGGATACAATCTTGGTATATTTGAGAATGTGGTTTTTGGAAATACGTATTTGAATGAACTATTAGGTATATTTTGGAATTTTATTTTTGATGCCTTAAATACTGAAAATGTTCAGTTTCCCTGGTTAAAATACAGACTTTTTACTACAACAATGATTAATTTAAATTGAATGGCTGAATAATGTACGTGCGCTTTTACAATGAGAGGACTTTTAACATGTGTAACCAAGTAGAGGCTTGCCCTGAATTAATTAATTCATTAAGCATGAGTACTGTATATTCAAATTGCAGATAAACTGGAACAGGAAATAATATCCATGTGTGTAATCAAGTCTTCTGTGGACACAGAAGTGAGAACACTGACTCTGAAATGAATTTTTTTCCTTGAATGGGTATTGCCTTTGCAAAATGGAAATACTCTCTCCTGTTAAAATACCCAGTGTTTTGATTAAGGTGATTGTTAATTTTAGATGCTCTCTGGAACTCTTCAGTTTAAAATACATCACTCACTAAGCCCAGTGGCTAGCCACAGAGTTAGCAGCGGCTAAACTGTAGATAAGTTTAAGACATATCCCCTCAGGTTTGCACACAATATTTAAGTCCATGTAGTTTAAGGAAAAAAAAAAAAACCAAACCCAAAACCAGGAGAATTTCATTAGGTATTTTAATCTAAGCATACATGACTTATGTGTTACTGTGTTCACATTTTTTAAGTACATGTCTCTGTGAAGGGAACTGTATCATATTTGACCAATTTGTTACTCGGGAAGTATCTGTCTTAAGGTTTTATAACTTAAAGGACTTGTATTTTTATACTACTATTGTCTTGCAAGAACAACTGATTCTGTTGGGAAGTTGAAGGAGGAAATCTGCTGGGGAGTTGAGGAGATCTCATTGTAGAAACTGGTCATCTTGGAACAGTTTCCACTTCCTTTAAACTGGCTCTTGTTTTTTATTTACACATTCATGTTTCAATTGTGTGATACCTTTCTGAACACCATCATTGTCATAACTCCCTTACTGCTTGTATGGTGCTGCTGTTCAGGTCGTGTCATCATTCCCCCCATACACACACAGTTATTGAATATTAAGCAACTTATCCACGTGAAGTGGCAAAAAGCGCTGCACTCAATTGATAAGTAAAGTCTACATATTGCTGAAAGATGCACTTAATCATCAAAGACATGTAGGGGGAGGGAAAATGAGCTAAGAGTATAAAGGATCACTTGTCGGTCACTGTGTTCTTCCGTAATAAACATAATAAGCCAAAACTTATTAAAATGGTTTAAAGACAGATATATCTTTGTTACTGGATGCAAGAAGATTAAGAGCATATAGGTGGTGTCAGTAAATTTGACTCTGTATTGACAGTTCAACATATGCCACTGAAAAACATTGATTGAGCAGCTCATTTTCAACTTAAGAGTTTAGTGGACTTGTGGAATAGTTCTTTTCCAAAAATAATTTCTAGGATACACCTAGTCCCATTTTTCAGTTGCTTGTGGGAGATAATGTACAAAGCAGAAGTATTAGAGAATGTGATTGGTTTAGTTCTGAGATGGACCATATAGTTACTTTATGGAAGATCTGACAGGAATCTATCAGTGAATGCTTTTCTGTCTAGCAGTTTATCTATTTCTGTATCAACTTTTCTTCAGCTCAGATCATTCGCATGAGGGTTGCTTCTCACACTGTCAGCAAAATAAACTCCTCCAGTCATGCTGGTGTTCAAATATAACTACACTTCTCTTCCTCTCTTCTGGATGTTAAGCATGGAAATTACTAATTCTTTAGGCTGTATTTGGAGTGTAAATTCTTGAAGACAAAAATTACAAGACTAATGAGACTGAAGCACCTGGTGTTGTGTCCTCTCATTATTAAAATAGCTATATAGGAGAAATAATGAACTTTTCACAGGTAAAGCAAATGAACATGGGAGATTAGGATTGACTGGTAGAGGCAAAGCATATCTGAACTCATGTACACGTGAAACATGTTGATTGATTGTTTTAGAGAATTCTGGAGGTTTCTAAATATGGAGTGATTTTGCAGTTGTTTTTGGCTTTTGGTTTGCAGGGCAAGGGAAAGTCCAGGTATGCAATAAAAATAATTTTCCATGGCCAGACATGTTTGGTGAAGATCATCAGGAGGAGGTAACTAACTGTTGGTAGAGTTTAACTGATGTCTGTGCAGCCTTTCCTGTAATAAATAGGAAGAGGAACTTTTTTCTGCTCTGGGGAGCCACTAGTTCCTTGTGATTCAGCTGCATCCTAAATACTCCTCTAGATCAATGTTGCTTTACTGTGTGAAGGGTATTACTGTGGGGCATTTAAGACTTCAGAAGTGTAAACGTAAAGCAACTGTAAAAAAAACCCAATGCAACCAAACAAATAATACCCCAACAACCAACACCCTCCCACCCCCCCACCCCCCAAAAAAGAACCCCAGCCCACAACACTGCACACATTCTGTAGTGTGCAAGGAATCAAGCAAAATGGACAAAAAGTAGTAGTAAACAAACACTGAAAGCTTAGCCCAGCTCTTAATTGATTGTAAGCTAGAACCATTATATGCAAAATGTTTTGAACAGCCCCCCACCCCCAGAAATATCTGGCCCTTAAAAATGACTCTTCTGTAACTGATGTTTCTTTTTCCCCTATGGAAGAAGCATAGCCCAGGGAACTTCCGTAGGTAATCTGCCTCCCTACAAAGTTAATCTATTTGATTTTCTTCAAATTTATTGGGAAAGGAGGATAGAAAGCAAGTCCTTGACAGATTGTCCAAAACTAAATAAATCTCTCTAGAATTATGCTCATCCATTCTCTGAGTTTTTCCATGTTCCTTGGTATTCTTAGACTTTTTTTCCAGTTGGCTCTAGCCACTTTGAGGTGCATTAATGCCTATCCATAGGTTTTTTCCAATGTCACTGAAACCATTTCATTACTTGTTTTAAACAAAGTAATTGGTTGAAATACATTCTCTGTTAGTTTACAAGATCTTGTCTCGCTATGTCACCTACTGCAGTTATCACATAGCAGGCTGGGGGGAGCGTGTGTCTTGCAAATGTCCATGCTGCTGCTCTTTGTGATACCAGTGTGGAACTACTTAGGCCTGTGATGGTTTGTTGTTTGTTTGTTTTCAAATAGTAAGCTCCTTTTGTTGAACAACTTGTATTTTTTTTTTTGATTGTCTATTTTCTGAATGACAAATGGTAGAGGGCAAAAGCAGCCACACTAATGAAAAGTCAGCACCTCAGGTGGGAGAAGATGAGGTAAAGCTTTGTCATTGTGTAAGTTTTGAGTTTTACCTTTAATTTTTGCAGCTACTAATTTGATCAGTTGTTTTAGTTTCTTTGAAAGAGCTGTCAGAGAGACAGTTACCAATATTTGTATTTTTAAGTACGAGAGAATAAAAGAGACTTCAAGCAATGTGGGATGTGAGATACCCGCTCTCAACTACTGAGCTGAAAATCCTGGTGTGTGTATATGGGTGCAGGAAAGATGATCGGGCTGTTAGAGATACTTGCCACAATGCAGTTCTGTCCTTATCCCTGGCATTTAGTTGTAGCTTCTCTTCATTAGCTCACTTGAGCTGCCATAGTAATCGGTTCTGAAATGACAGCCAAGGCCAAAGAAAAGGCTAGCCTTAGTGATGGTACTGCACCACTAAACTGGATGCCCTCCACCACCAAGTAATGGGACTTTGTTTATTCATTGTCCAGTCTTCTTCAACACCTTGAAAGACAAAGTGAATTGCACTTTGATTTGAGTCCTTTTGTTTGCTTGTTTTTTGTTTTCCCCCAAAAAAAACATAGACAGGAAGGTCTTTTTCAAGGTAATTTAGGCTGAGCCAAGCAGCATTTGGTGAAATTACTGAAATATACAGGCATGTGAATCCTGTAGCTGTACATGCTTCCACTTAGCTGTTAAGAAATGTAGAGGATTTACTATAAAATGATAAGGTATTGACTGGGGATCTTGTAAAAATGTGTATCATCCAGGCTCTATATTTAGTAGCAGTTTAAAGCTGGATTGACAGGGGCTTAATCAGCCATCTTTTTAGGAGGATCCTTTAGTTTTGGTGTACACAGAAGCTGAAGTGTCTTTTGTCCTTTCCTTCAGACACCCCAGGGCTCCTGGGCAGTGAGCCATTCTGCCAAAATAAGCTGTCCCAAAAGCCTGGAAGGAACAGCCTTGCACTTAAGTAGTAAAGTTTTGGGGTACTACCTGGCTCCCGGCTGCTTTTTTCTGGGCCTTTAAGAGGAGCATTTAAAGAAAATCCTTTAAGTTATGTCAGTCTGTTTTCAGGGGGCAGTAAGGAAAACACTGCTAGGAAGTCTTGTATCTGAAATTCATTAATAACCAATCAAATCCCAGATCATACAAATATGAAAAAGGAGGTTTTATTCAGTGTGCTTCTGTGTATTCCCGAGATCCAGGGAACTTGCTTTCAATCATATTGTAGTTAGTGCTGTCCACGTTGGAGCTCTCATCTGCATGACGTATAGATGTGAGAGAATCCATATATGTAGTCTCACATATAGAGACAGAATATATATTAGATATTTGATGCAAAGCTTTCAGTGTGGAAGAACTAAAGAGCTCCTCATAAAGTAGTTTAAGTAATCCTTATAAATGTATATTATGCTTCTATACCATACCACGATATATAAATCTGCAAAGTATTATATGAAGCTTCTGTATATTTTACAAACTAATTTTGACTTCTTCATGCAACAGGAGCTATTGTGTGTGTGTCTCATGATAAGAGTAAGTCTTACCCTGCCCAGTGTGGTGCTGTACTACTGCCTGAGCTAGTTTTGTGCTTTTCTTACAATGTCTGATACTCATGCTACATAGAGGAAGCACAATCAGTTTAAAAAAGAAGTTATTTCTAAGCAGATCTATTGCAGTAGATCTTCCTTTCTAACCTTGCAACATTACCTATTTGCTTTTAGTTGTTTTTCTGTTTTTAATCTAATAGTATTCCAGTAAGCGATGCCAAATTTGTCTGGAATTCACTAAAAATATTAGTGTTAAATTATTTGTATTGGACATCTAATGTCAGTATTGTTGCCATTGTATAAGAGGGTTAATGAAAGAAGGCATCAGACCTGATAAATGTCAAAATAACAAAGAAACATTTTTAATAAGAAGTAATTATTGTTCTGAGCTGTATATGCTACATCTCTTGTGCCAAGGCACTTGTTGGACATGTCCTATTTGTATTTTGCACTCTACTGTGTTTTCAGCCTCTATGAAATTCATAGATTAATTTTCTCATTAATTATTCCCCACATTTCCTCCTCAGGTTTTAAGTTGTAGCTATGTTACAACATCTAATTATCTGTACCTAGGTTGCGTGTGGCCCTTGAAAAACTACATGTGCCACAGTCACTATAACAATACAGGGTTGATACGCATATTTTGCCACTCATATTTAAGCATAAATGTGTGGGATTGAGTTCTCTTTTAAAGTTACATACATTGCCTGGGTTTTATGTAAATTGCTGTGTGTACCTTCTTTCATTTTCTTTTATATGCTTACATAATAGACAAAATTTAGAAAAATTAGTCCATGAGAACTAGTGAGACCAATTATGAAGCAAACAAGAACACAGATCTGAGACTCTTTTTGGGAGTATCAGACAGCAGAGAAAACTAAATAGAAAAATATATAGTGGGCTAAACACAAAAGGAATATTATACTCAAATTTCCTCTCCAAATAAAATATGGGAGAAGGGGAATTAGGGGAAATTAAAGTTCTGAGCTATGGGTTGGTTTTTATTTATTTAGATCTTGATAGAATATTGTGTTTAAAAAAAGTAACTTCTGTTTTGTTCTATATTTATTTGTTTAGTGCCAGTTACTAGAAGTTGTCAGGCTCCAAAAATAATTTTCTGTGAAGATTTTACTTTTCAGGCATGTGGAAGTTAAAACACTTTTGGTTGTTTCTTGATCAATAATTTTAAAATGATTCCATATCGTTCCCTAGGTTGCAAATAACGTGTGTATCTCTGTATAGTTTATGGCTGTTTCAAACAGGTAGGGATATGGGAAGGTTAGGGGGTATAGCCATAGGGGAGTGGGTACAGTTTTGGGTACTAGTTTGACCGAAATATGATCTTCAGTATTTCATTTAGAAGTCCTGAAAATAAAAAGACTACATCTCAATTGCTTCATTTATTTTAAAAATTGGATACTGTTACAGGTACTCATACTGTATCTGGAGTTTTGGCAGGGCTTTGTTTTTTGCTGTGAAACTTTTGCTTATATACAGAACCGCTCAGCTCTTCCTGCCCGCCAAAGCTCAACTAAAATTGTCATACTACTTTGATTCAAATTCATATTTGGATTTTATTAGGTATGGTATCACTTTGTTCACAAAATTGTATTTCCTAACTTCATTAGGTCTTGATGGCTTTTCATCAAGTCATAAAAGACGGAATGTTTCTGGAGTCTCTAAATGTATTTGTCTGAAACTTTCTCGGTGAAGACCCTTGCTTATTGGCAAATTTGTTCATGTTGACAAAAAAACAAAATCAGAAATCTTACAAGGGGACCTATTGTTCTTACCATTTGGGGAAAAATGAAATTTAGAAGTCCTGTAAAAATTGTTTAACCTGAAACACTACTGATGTTTTTGAGGGAATAAAAGCAACAGTATCTGTTTTTAACTTTTAGTAAAAAGCAGTGTGGATTCTGAAATGTTGTGTTATTGATTTGTTCTGAAGCTGAATTGCAGAGAAATGCCACCCTGGCTTTTAGTGGAATAAAACTGCAAGTTGGATAAAAGTTGCCTTAGGTTTGCCTGCTCTAGGGTAACTAGTGCTGAGATTGAGACAAGAAACTTCACATTATTATGTTCACTAAATATGCTCATTCTCTGCAACAGCCTTCAAATACCTGTATTAACATACTGTGTCTAAAGATTGCACGTTAATTGGTTTGCTAAAAATTAGTGTTACTGATTAGCAATAGCATGCTAATGCTACATATGATGCTGTTCTGTGCATTTTCATTAATAACTGATATGTATGGAGTCTTTTAAATTGGATCAAATTGAGAAGGATTTAAAAACTGGTGAATTTAAAATGGTTTTGGTTATATAATGAGGTTTCTTAAAGCCCACAAAGGACTTATGAGAAATGATAGCTATTATTGTCAGGCACAGAAAGTAGCTTGGTGTTGAGTAAGCTTACTATCTCCTTGTTTTATTGTGTAAAAATTCTTGGACTTTTCAGTCAAGTATTTCTATCCATTCCTGTGAAGCTCTGTTGGATGGATTTCTAGCTTCGAAAGCAAACTCAATATTAATAGGCCTCCATCATTTTTAGTGTTATGGCAATGTCTATAATGTGCCAGGTGATAGCTACAATGATTTCAAAGACAAAAATTTCCTCTAAGAAAACAAGCACCGAGTGAAGGAAGTAAGAGCAGGATAGAGTGTACAAATTTTAGAATTAATACTAAAAATGTATCTATAGCCCTCATTTTTTATTTTATTCCTTTTTAATTCTTTACTCATGTTGACAATTCTAGCATGTACCCAATATCTCTCTGTGCCAGAAGGTTGTCATGGACTGTACTAGTCACCGGGGAGACATTATTTCTCTGGAGGCCAGTGGTGCCAGCTTTCTAATAGGTCCATCAGCATAAAGGGGGTACACTCTGTTCCATATAGGAGTGCACGCTGGAAAGCTAGGGTAATTCCTAAAATGCCTCGATGCTTACAGATTTCTCCTCACCACTCAGCAAGAAAAGTTGTCTTTTTATTTTCCTTTTTTCTATCTTTACCCTTAAATTATATTTAAGTGAGATTATTATTAAATGCATATAGAGAGTGTTTAAAATATCAAAACCAGGTAACACACATACTTAATAAAAGATGCAAGTGAAGATATGAACTGCACTTCAGCTTCGAGAGACTTTTCTGATTTAATCTTACTGAAGTACAGTTTTTCCTATCTGGATGACTTTGTGGTCTTCATTGGTAGAGCAGCCATGTGGATTTCTCTTTTTGTGTGCTACGTACCTGAGATTGCAGCTCTAAAGTAGAGCTTTCATCACAGAATTCCTGTCTCGCTAGCCCAGGCAGAAAAAAAAATATTTGTAGCCCAAATGCCTCTTTGAAGTGGGGTGGTGAGCGACTTTCATCCTTCACTTACTCTACTTACTCCTGGCTAGAGCAAATGTCTAGTTGTTCTTAAATAAAGCAAGTGTGCTCGTGCTTCTTTCCTCGAGCAAGACAGCATCCTTTGTACTTGACTGACGAACTAGCAGGATTCTCATCCTTAAGGGGAGTAAATCTTTTGCTGTTCCTTCTGTTGACTGATACATATCTCAGTGTGAAGTGTGTTACATTGCTTCTTATATTCTAACTCTGCAAGTTAACAGACATACATAATACAAATACTGGTTGCTCAGTAGTGGCTCTGGACTGAGTAAGACAGGGTAAAACTGTAGTTAACCAGTGTGAGGCAAGTAACCTCCAGTATTTTTCTCTTTGTTATACTGTAGCATTTTCAATAAAAAGAATTGGGTAGAGCCCTCCTTCTGTTGTCTGTCCTAATTTTTATTTAGATATATTTGCATGTCTGAAGACAACTGAAGTTAGGTATGATATTGCAAAACTAATTGGGATATATCACCAGGTAGAAGGATGGTTTCCTGCTGATGATGATTTTAATGGGAAAATAAGAACTAGTTAAAGAACAAAATACCATCTTGAATGGTCAAGAATCCTGTATCAAAAAGACTTGTTTCTTTTTCTGCTGGAATATGCGTTCTCTCATGCTGTGCAAATTCAGAAAGGAGGGGATATGGAATAAACTGAATTTTTTCAGTGTGTTGAAATTTCAGATGTTCTCACAATTCTAGTTAAGTGCATCTCCTCTTTAGGGAATATTGCAGTTTGTGACTCACTGTTACCTTGGGTAATTCACAAAGAATCTGTCCCTGTGATTGCAAAAGGACAGATGAAAACTATTCGTGGCTGCTGTTTTGGTTATGCTGTAAAGCAGCACTTAGGACTGTTAAAAAAAAAGTCTGAAGTGCTTTAGCAGTATTTTGACCTTGATATATACCTTTGAACTGTTTTAAGAGTCATGTTACTCTAAACCTGTTACTAAACATGGGATTGAGTGCTGTGCCCTGCGCAAATTAGCTACAAACAGTTCACATAGCCACTGTCCTAGCTTGTTTTTTCAGTATTTCTGTTAGAGCAGAGTCAACAGAAATGAACATGTGCCTATTCCTTAGTCACTGTTCCTCTCACATGGTAGCAGGAATGTGGTGAATAGCTAAAGGAAAGTGGCATTTTTAAAGTTTTAGAACAAGGTGGCATGGAGTTTTGAGTTGGAGCATTTAACTTTAATCACAATGCCCTTCCCCAAAATTATCTCTGACCATGCTTTTCATTATAACATAGGAATACAAGGTGCAAGGGCAATTAATTCTTGTATGATGTAGACATGGAAATGCTAACAAATAAATATGTAGGCACCAAGTGACCTGGAAAAAAATACTTTTGGTTTTGCATTTCTATGTGTAATCAGTAAAAATTTGCTGCAAATTACAATTCCTAGTACAGAGCTACCCAAAGGTTCCTTATTGCTGCTGGCAGTAGCAACTCCAGCTCACATGCTAGCACATGAGGGTGCGTTTCGCTGCTTAGGCACTATTTTTGCTATAGAGAGCGTCTGTAACTACATTTTGAGAAGGACACCAACATTGATTGGTTGGTTGTGGTGGGAAAGAGAAGATGACAAATATAGCTGTACTTTTTTATAAAACAGTGACTTGAAGAGGTACAAAAATATTTGTACTTTCACATCATAAAGAAAACATAGGTGTTGGGTGGTTATTTTGGGGTTGGTGTTTTGGTTTGGTTTTTTTTTAACCAGATAAAAACTGTGACTTGAATAGCGATCTGGTCTTGTTGATAAAGTGTATATAATATTGTTATCTGTATAAGTGTACTAATGTAATTATGTCAAGAATATCCACAGTGTATTGCAGTCTGTCTCATGCAGAAGGCATAGCATTGCATTTGTTTGTATTGTAGTAGCTTCTAGAAGTCTGGGATGGAGCCTGAATTTCTAGTGTGATATGTACTCTACAAACACATAACAAAAGCATTGTTCCAAGATTTTTGTTGCATATAGTTTTAAGATTTTTTTTCTCAGGTATCTTAAAAAGAGCTTTTAGTTTTATTTTTATGGTTATAACTTTCACTTTGCCTAATATTCACACTGATTGTGGTATAAATTTCCTTTGCAGTTTACGTGTGAACTTGGACATGGGTAAGGCAGCCTATGGGTGGATGATTATGAAAGATGACAATATTCCTGGAACAGTTGTTCGAACTAGCACCATACCAGAAGAGTTGGGACGATTAGTTTATTTACTAACGGATAAAACAGGTATATCAGGTTACAATTTTGAAATATGATTACTTTTATTAAGTTTCTAAGCTTCCTTCTATATTTGAATATGTTAATGTAAGAGTAGATTAAGACTACTGATTTTTATTTTTCAGTAAAATTATAAGCATGTGCTTGAGGACTTTGTACCGGTACCAATAGGCTTAGGTATGATGGTATTTATATGTGAAAGTCAGTATTTGGTAGTTACCTGATTTATTCCATTGGGAACACACCTGCTATAGTAACAGGACACTGGATACCATTAGCAAGAGTACCATATATCTTACTCTGAAAAACTCTAGATTAGCACTGAGGATGCTATTTTATTCTGCACCTCATTTCTACTGCATTATTGTAGGATAGTAACAGCTAAGGATGGCCTTTGAGAGACCAGTCATTTCCAAAAGAAGTCATAAGATCAACCTTCACAATAATGTCTGTTATACCCATGAAGTTAGTTGCTCTTTATGTTACAAAGACCAGTTCTAGAGCTGCTGTATTATTTCATCTTCATAACTGTAACCTGTTACTATACCTGACCTGGTATACTGGAAAACCCAACACTTACCAGGATTAGAAGGTAGGTAAGTGTGGGAAGAAGAAATAGCTTCTGCTATGCTGCTGTCTGCCGTTAAGACTGAAACTTGTCACAGTCTTACCATGCTCTTAGTTCTAGATGTATTTAAGGAATCTTAAAGTTTATTTCAGAAAATATCATAATAAATAACAAGTTACATTCTGGAGCAAATAGAGTATTTCTTCTCCTTTCTTGGTTCTTTCTCAGATAGAATAAATCAGTTCTGGTAGACATACGGGTTTTTTTAAGAAGCTGAACTTTTGAACTGATAAAGTTGTTTCTCAAACAGCTGAAGGAATTTTTTTAGTGGTTTTAAGTAAAAATGTAGTTCAAAATGGTGAGAAAGCATTTGGGGTGGGGCAAGGGTTGGTCTCTTATACTGTTCAGAAAGTATAATACGCAGTTTACATCTCTTTCTGCTTGAAATAGTTCCACGTTCCCTCCCATGATGAACACTTCCA